>VWZW01002957.1:3325157-3451662 GCA_013397115.1 Edolisoma coerulescens | reverse complement strand
TTTTTTTTTTTTCCCCTTCCCCAAGGCGTTTAGTGCTTTTAACGCACAGTTATAAACACGCTGCCGAAGTGCCAGCACACGGACATGCGGGGGCGGGGAGAGGATCTATTTCCCCGGGTCCGGAGCAGGCGTTGCTCCAGAAGGTGCAAGGAGGAAACGTGTCGTTTTTCCTGAGAAATCCGGGGACGAGAACTGCCCCTGGAGCGGCCCCTGGGGCAGGGTCCAGCCTCTCTCCCGGGGCAGGCAGCTGGCCTCTGCCGCACCTGGCCGCGCACCGCGGGCACCGCTCGTCCTCCGCGCCCCTTCCATTCCTCTTCTCCCGGGGGCTTACGGAAACCGCTTCCACCTCTCCTTCCCCGCCAAAGAGACACCCCCATACCACAAAAAAACCCGTCGCACCCCAAGTCCCTGGGCACCACCTCTGCGCTCTGTAAGGACGGGGCTCCGCGCCTCCCGCAGCCCCAGCTCGGTGCTGGCGGCAGGTAAAGCTGGGAACTGGGACGGAGATGTGGGGGTAGCAGCCCGGCCCTGATAGATGACAGGGAAGAGCAGATGGTGCATGTGGCGGATGGTGCCCACACCTATTCGACAGTGGCAGCTGAAAAAAGCGTCCCTCAGCTACCCCTTTCTCCGGGAAAATATCAAAGTAGAGGCCAGCTGAAGAAGGAAGGGAAGCTGCTTGCCGGGAAACATGCCGGACCCGAACTGGCCTTCCCTTCACCTTTGACTGGGTTCACAGGAAAGGTTTCTAAGCCGCTCCTCAGCCCAGGCTGGCCAGTGTTGCACCGATACTTCAGCCACTCATTAAAGCCTCGCTTCTTCTCTCCTCCCCACCCCAGTGGGGGAAGGGCCCACCGAATTGGGTTCTAAAATAGCCTCAGTAGAAAAGACAAGCGCGGGCCCAGGATGCTGAAATACTCATCTGAAGTGACTGCAATCTCGGGTTTACTTTACTTCACCAAGTACTACTTTGACAAGGAAGCACGGAAGATCTTTTCCGTAATTCATGCCTTTTCGAAACAGTCCCCTATGTCTCTCGCCTGTGTTTTAAATCTTATCAATGTGCGAAAGGACCAAGGAATTCAACACTTCAAAGCTCACACTTTGGGTGAAAACCACCCGCTTTTCCAATATCCATAGGAATGCATGCATATATGGCTCATTTCTTTTTCTTTTTATTACCTAAGACTTTTAAAAAATACTTTCATTTGGAAACAGTATTGTTTTTTAATGATAACATTTCAGGAGNCCCCCCAACTCCAAACACACACACAGAGGCAGACTGGTTGAGATCTGTTTCATCGCAGACAAATTCCCTTTTAGGCCAGTTTCTGATGTGAGAGGGTCCTAGTTTTAAGTTTCTCTGTTTTCTATTCCCTCTACACAAACAACTGCCTATGATATTTCTTTCTCTGTTTAACTCTAGGACAAAACTTCTGAGCTGTTTAATAAAGAAGGAACACCGGTTCTTAATTTTACAGCTTCAGAGAACAGGACTGCAGCTACCGACGTATCAGTCAAATCGATTTAAGAAGATCCTTTACTTGAGGGTATGTGCCCCTGAAATTACCTTGCTGTAAGCCTCTCAGGGAGCTGGGGGAAGAGGGAGGGAAGCGAGGGATTACTCTTTCCAGGATCCCTGGAGAAACGAGACTAGGTTGCAGAGGGGAAATGTCCTTTTTATTTGTCCTCCCTCCCCTCCCTCCCTTTCTCCTCTCACCCTCCCCGAACGCTTGTGTGTGTCTGTCTGAAACAGATCTGTCTGTCGAAAACGGGCCTGGAACTCCCTCCTGTGTTGGGATTAGGTCTTGGGGGACCTGGGGTGGAGTTAGACTGCTTGCTTATTTTCATATTCATTAGAAATGGGAGGTTGCACAAGAAGTCCTGCTGAGCTTCAAGATATAAGAGCAACTTCGAGTTCCCCTTTCAAGACAAGACAAATCAAAGGCTCAGAGGCAAAACAGCTCCCTAAGCCCTGAAAGCCTCTTCCTCCTTCCTTCCCTCCCACCCACTCACTCTCCCTCCCCTGCTACAGTCCAGACTCTGTCTAGGGAAGAGGCTCTCAAGCAGCCTTAGATGATTATGGATTTTCTGAGCGAGAAGTTTGCCCTGAAGAGCCAGCCGAGCAAGAACAGTGACTTTTACATGGGAGCAGGAGGCAGTTTGGAGCACGTTATGGAAACTTTGGACAATGAGTCCTTTTATAGCAAAACGTCAGGCAGCAAATGTGTACAGGCCTTCAACCCTCTGCAAAGAGCTGAGCATCATGTGAGGCTGGAGAGGACATCACCCTGCCAGGACAACAACGGTGAGTCGTCATCCCAGGGTTATTCTCCCTCCTGGACATATACAGGGGAGGGCAGGGATTCTCCCACCCAGGGAGACCAAAGGCAGCTGTGCAGCCTTCGGCTGTGGGCATGCAAGGGGCTGTCAGGTCGTAGTAAAATAACAGTAACAATACTACTGCTGTAATACTACTACCACTAGTATTAAAAAAAATGCCGGGAGAAGGAAACCGTCTACTCTGAAGAGCTCTTTTCCTTTCAGTGCAACCCTTCGGCTACTGCCGTCTCTGCCGGCCCCTGCCCGGGTCCCCCGGCTGGCCGAGGAACACAGCGCCGGGCACGCCGGCACAGCCCGCCCGCCCCCGGGGCAGCCCGCCCGGGGAACCGACGGGCCGGCGGGTCCCGAGGGTGCTACAGGGCACGGCCGCCCCCCGGCACCTCTCGGCACCCCCCGGCCGCCCTCCGGCACCCCCTTGGTCGGCCCCTGGTCGCCTCCGGCCGCTCCGCGGCCACCCCCTGCCCCGGCTGCCAGAGTCGGCGTTTTCACCCAGAAAACTCCCGGGAAAAAGCATCCCCGGGTGTCGGTGTCGGAGGGACCCCGGACACGGCCGGCTCGCCGGTGCCGATTCAGACAGGGAACGGAAGGTCGCTTGGTCATCTTTGGTTCCTTCAAATATCGTCCTGCGACGGTAGCGGGGTTCTCTCTGCCGTGTTACCCAATGATGCGTAAAGATGATTCTTCCGAAAACCACGTCGGTCATCCAAAGAATAGTGTTAAACGTTCTATCAAGTATAAAAATTTTCTAGCCTATCGGCAAGGAGAGTGTGGAATATTATCTTCTTAAAACATTTAAAATTTTCCTCATTATTCCAACATGATGAAAATCTCTGTAGAAAAAAATAGTTAAAAAATAATTTCCTAGAATTGGATAACATGATTACGATCAGCTGCAGTAAGATGATTAACAATATCATACGTTTTTTGACTTCCTATAGTCATTGAAATATGTATATATATTTGAGAAAATTCTTTTATTTGTACGAAAAATATTGTAAGAAATATTGATAGATTTCTTCAAGTGTAACTTAAAAAGAATGACCTATAGAAAATTGATTTATACATTGGAGTTTTTCTTAATTAACTAACTTAATGTGTGCCTCGAGGGCTTTGGGGCATTTCCTACCTCTGTATGCGTTGATGGTAAGTATCTAAAAGTTGTGTTCATTACAATCAGCTCGACTTGAAAGAAACGAAATTACTGAGAATGTGAGAAAATCCCAAAGCAAGCTTCTTATGTGGTGTCTTTTTTAATTTTAACTTCTAGAGAGTTTGAATCTTTTTTTTAAACCTTTTTCTTAGAAAAGAAGAAAAGTTTTTTGAGTTCTATAACTTATCTCATTATTTTTCCAGTGATATGTGATAAGTAAAAAATATTGAAAAGTAAGAAATGTTTTCATTTCCTGTTAAGAAGCTACTGCAGAATATTTCTTATCTCTACAACTCGGGTTTTACCAAAAGACAAATAGTTCCTGCAATTCTTTTACAAAGTATATGAAATGATCTCTTTTAATAAGTTAACATTTTGCAGAAGTGCTCTGTATTTTGTAACCATAACAAACCTAATTGGAAACAATTCCACTTCACAAATCCAAAAGAAAGTATATGGAATTTAATGAATTTTAAAAATGAATTTAATTTTTGGTTTCATTAGCTTCTTGATTTGTCAGTTTGCATCTATTTAGTTTACTTCTTGTTAGTTTGTATTTTCATAGAAATAGAAATTTTTGCATTTGCTTCCAAGTTTAAAGGCACGTTTGTCAATAGCTTTGTGCCTCTTCTATGAAAATCTGTTTTGGGCTAAGGTTGCTTATCTGTACAACTCTAGCTGATGCTGATTTCATGGATTGTTAACTACTTTAGAGGCAGTAGTGGTAGAGTGAAAATATCCAAGTCTCTTGCACAGTCTCCTTACTCTGTAAGTTTTCAGATTATATTTTCAGATATAATTCTCAGTTAAAATTCAATGTGATTTAGCACTTTTATTCTAGTAGTTAATATTACAAATTCCTCTTCCATGTTCTCATATAGAAACAACACAGCCACGATAGAATCTTGTTCCTTGTGAAAGTGTTTTATATGAACTCCTGAATCTAAACACCTCCCCTTCCCCCTTGATCATTTATTAACCAGCTGTTAACCCACCTTGTACACAGTGAACTACGGGATTACTAAAGTGGAAGGTCAGCCTCTTCACACAGAGCTGAGCAGGCCCATGGACAATTGCAACAATCTCAGGATGTCTCCAGTGAAAGCGCTGCAGGAAAAGGGAGACCTGGATGAACTTGGTGATAAGTGTGACAGCAATGTCTCCAGCAGTAAGAAGAGGAGACACAGAACAACTTTCACCAGTTTGCAGCTGGAGGAACTGGAGAAAGTATTCCAGAAAACTCACTACCCTGATGTCTATGTAAGAGAACAGCTAGCTCTGAGAACAGAGCTCACTGAGGCCAGAGTCCAGGTAGGAACCAAACTTCAGCATTTCTATGACAAATTGTGGATGGTAGGAATGAGTAAATTGCACCCTTGGGGACTGTACAAAAGCCTGTAAAGCTAAAGTAAATAGCTAGTTTTGCTTCATCTTTTTATGGATATGAGCTGTTATGCTGTAGCGCTAAAATAACTTGTTATTTTTAAAAATAGCTTGTGTTGCAGTTCTGAACACTTGTTTAAAGGATGAGAAAACAACATCAATAGTAAAGCTGTCTTGATCTCTTGTAGAATTCCAGGCAATGAAAACATAAAGTGTTACGTATAAAGTTCCCACTAAAGACTTGTTGTGTGTAGTTCAGACTGATGATGATGCAGAACTCAGATGCAAAGGATTCTGTGTGTGTTACGGCATGAAAAGTACAGTCTAAAAAGTAGCAAAATTCCTTGTTTCTATCCAAAGAGTGTGCAGTGAAACTGCACATACACAAATGTGTGTAAATATCTATATATGTATATACCTATACTTATTTAAATGTGTGTGTGGATGTGTTTGTGCCTGTATATAAAAAAAGACAGAATCCTTTCATCTTTGCTCTGTGGAATGATCTAGAAATCACAAAATTAGGAGGTACAATTGCTGTTTTTTAAACTTTCATAACTTATGAATAATGTTATTCTAGTTTTTTGAACGAAACATACTCTTGACCACTTAGTACGTTATTTGAATATCGTAACTGTGTACAAATGTGATTCATTCAGTATGTGCTGGTATAGTAATCTCAATCATATTTATGACTTTTGATATGCAATGGTGAGAAAAGAAGTTAAATATCCAGGAAATGCAGCCTTTCTCTTGTTTAGAGGTCTTCTGTTAAAAAAGGGTGTGAGCCACATTTTGCAAGTTTACCTTAATTTTAGGTATCTTCACTGTTCTGGTAATAATCATTATTTCAATTTAGAGAATTGCAGTCCTGTTGATTCTTACAGACTGGGATTAATTTTTTTTAATTTAGTGACTTGAATATGATAACAACTTCACAACTTGTAATTAAACACATACTCACATATGCATATAGAGAAATAAGCGTCAGTGCACACGCATACAAACTGAAATTAAATAAGAAACACTTTCAGAAACAAAGTCAGCTAATTAGTTTTATAAAGAATAAATATATATTATTATAAAGAAGTGTTCTTTTCATGTCTATTCAACCAGACATCATATTCAATGTTGTCATCAGAAAATAGAGTCCAAAACTGTGTTCAGTTACATCGATGAGATATCAGCAATGCCGATGGAATTTGTTTCAGTGGCTTTTAACTCTTCAGGCTCTGCGCAATCCCTCTCCTTCTGAATTTGGTACAGTCTTCCCAGTACGACTTCCATTCAATGGGATTTAGTCTTGACTTAAAAAAAAGAAGGTAGCATAATGTTTGAATATTGTTCTAAAAAAAGCCTAGTTCTGGAATACAGAGAACTACTTCAAGAACAAATTAATAGTGAGAACAGGGAGGAGAAAATCGAACTAAAGTGTGTCAACTGACTTTTTATCACTTTTTTTTCTAAGATTTAGAGGCTTCATATGGTAAGAGTATTAAAAAGAAGACAGTAAATGAAAAGTATATAAGTCTATATCAGACTTTCACAGAGTATCTATTTCCAGTTTATTTAGACATGTTCTTCCCTTTCTTAAAAGATAACGAATCCTTGCATTTCTCATATGCTAAATATGAAAGGACATGTTGATCATTTCTATCCAGAGTAGCAAGAGCATTCCATCACAAGATTAAGCAATTTGCAAGGCCTTACGTCATTAAAGGCAAGCATCTGGCAATTCAAGGATAACAAGCAGCAGATTTCTACATTGCTTTGTGGAGGCAAATCGTTACTTTATCTCTGCCAAGAGTAAGTTTCTAGTAAAGTGGTGTAAACAGAAACATTTTGGGGGATTGTCAAAGAAAAAAAAAAAGTGCTTTTTCTCATTTAGTTCTATGAATTCAAGCAAATTGTTTGATTTAGTGTAGCAGAGTGATCAGCTGGATACCTTACCCACAGTTCCCTTCACCACCATTTCATCAACATCCAATTTAATATTTGTCCTGCACACATGCAGAGAGAGCCAACCTGAACCTAATTTATCTAAGTTGTTCTCTTTCCTGCTGCATGTCAGTCCAGTAATTGGTACCCATTTTAAGGAGATTGTCAAGGTCTTTTTTCAAGGAAAGAGCTTCATGACTAAATTTCGTTATCGTGTCCTTGATGCCTCCTGTGGAGACAGGGGATTTTTTTTTTTTTTTTTTTTTTTTACTTCCCTTTTCTTTTTGCTGAACCTCAGGCGTCATAAATAACACAAATTTACCACCAGGGTTCCTAACAATATATACTCAGGAGTTATATTCATGAGCCTTGCTTTGATTGCTGAATACATTTTAAAAGATTGCACATACTGAGTCTGCAACAAATACTTGGGGATCAAAATGAGCAAAATTATGCCCCGGTTGCTTAAGCAGTGTCAAAAGACAGTTGAGTTCTCCAAAGATCAATGAAAGAATGGAATTATAAACCAAACACTGTTATTTTAAATATCCCACAATATGGAATCAGAAAATATCCCTCAAAATACAGGAAGTGTCTATACAAAAAAACACTGTTCATGTATGTATATATCAAAATTAATTAATGTTAAATTTAGCAGGAAGACTAACCAATGCCATGATTTCCCTTAAAAAAAAAAAAGACTCTTTTAGTCGTGTGACTTCTTAAGAAATCTCGATGAGCTTGCTTACACCAGAACAATAAAGAATAGTTGGATATTACTCTTATACAGTGTTACTTTCCTTCGCAAACCCCTTAATTCATCAGGATAATTCTTAACCAGTCCAAACCAAACTGTCTGAAAGAAAAAAGTAAATTATTACGACCATGGGACAATGACAGTTACCAGTAGCAGAAAGAAATGGGCATATAATAGGTTTTTGATATAATATTTGACACTCAAAATATTACAGAACAGTCCAACAGGGATGAAGAAATTTAAGCATAAAATATAAATTATTTCATAGTCCAAAGTGCCAATATTTTGTTTTCCGTTATAAGAAACAAATATCACCTAACACCAGTGTGAAAAAAAAAAAATCACAATATTTCAAAAACTGTCTGTGACATGGTGACTTTTTATTATCTTCCTGGCCTTTTAGCCTTCCTTGTAGGAACCTTTCCTGCTGTGCAGAGTACTGTCATTGCGCCAGTTTTTCCTGCCTTTTTATTACTGCACTTGATAAAGATTATGGACACCTCTAGGAGGCAGATTATGAGTAGTCATAGCAAGTCAGTGGGCATGGGAATTTAAGAGATCGTTTCTTTACAATTTTACTTGCTACAGACTGATCTTTCTCGGGTGATTCTGTTTGCTTCTGTGTTTTGTTTTGTCAGTTTGTTTGAGATAATATAAAGGAAACAACGTGTATTTTTAAAATAGGCAGCAATAACTTAAGCAGGTTGGACATTGACAAGATTGAAACTGTAAGAAATTAATCTTCAGGTGGAAAACTTCTCTTTTGTAGATAAACAGAAATTTTCAAAGCCATTGTCCAAAATCTATTTTTTTTTTTCCCTAAAACGCTTCACACAGTATATAATTTAGTTTACCCTGCTGACTGTATCTTTGTGTACTACAGGTTTGGTTCCAGAATCGAAGAGCAAAATGGAGGAAAAGAGAGCGCTATGGTCAGATCCAGCAAGCCAAGAGCCACTTTGCCGCCACCTATGATATATCTGTTCTTCCAAGGACTGACAGCTACCCTCAGGTATGATAAAGACCAAGCAGTACTTTAGTTCTATGTTTGGCAGCTGTCTTAAAAACTCCAGTTTTGTACGCTTTACTAATATGAGATATAAACTATATGATCGCTTGACAGCTTCCTTCTGATGTGTTAAACATGCACCATTTCTTTACGGACCTCAAAAACCGTAATACAGCCATGTAGAATCAGAATTAATGTATATCACTGGGGGAGAGAGGGGTAGAGGGACCGGACAGCTCGATCAGACAGTTGTAGTTGATTTAATTTCTTTTTTCTTTTTCAGTTCCCTGTTAGTATATAGTAAGGTATACTGTGTAATAAGATTGTAATCTTCTGTCTTTGTTCTCCAGTCCTTTGGTTTACTGCTTTGCCTCACTCTGCTTCTGTTTGTCTGCTTGCTTGTTTCAGCACGTTGAATACTTTTATTCTGAAGCCATTGTTTTTCCTGTCTCTGGCTTCACGTTGCTTTTACCACATAATTAATTAAAAAAAAGCACCATACAAAGCAAAACTCTTGCATGGTTCCCTTCCACTACTGGTGTTCTGTTGCTCTTCTGCTTCATTAGGTAGCAGGGTCTCTGCCAGCCTTAAGAATATACTCCTATTCTGTGTGAGCTTGCTTTGGTCATGCTCTAAATTGGCTGAATGAAGAATTCCTCAGGGCCAGGGAAGAGTGGCTGGAAATTGACCCAGCAGAGAATGGCCTGTGGCTGCTGGTTGACAGCAGCTCAACATAAGCCAGCATGTGCCCAGGTGGCCAAGAAGCCCTATGGCATCCTGGCCTGTAGCTCAGGACCAGGGCAGTGATTGTCCCCCTGTACTTGGCACTGGTGAGGCCACACCTCAACTCCTGTGTCCAGTTCTGGGCCCCTCACTGCAAGAAGGATATTGAGGTACTGGAGTGTGTCCAGAGAAGGGCAATGGAGCTGATGAAGGGCCTGGAGCACAAGTCCTGTAAGGAGCAGCTGAGGGAGCTGGGGTGGTTTTGCCTGGAGAAAAGGAGGCTCAGGAGAGACCTTATCGTTCCCTACAACCACCTGAAAGGAGGGTGCAGCAAGATGGGCCTTGGTCTCTTCTCCCAGGGAACAAGTGACAGGTCAAGGGGACATAACCTCAAGCTGAGCCAGGGAAGGTTCACGTCAGACACCAGGAAGAATTTTTTCACTGAAATGGTGGTTAAGCACTGAAGTGGTGGAGTCAACATCCCTGGAAGCATTCAAGAAATGACTGAAAATGGCAATTAATGCTATGCTTTAGTTGGGGTGGCAGTGTTTGGTCAAATGCCGGACCTGATGATCTTGGAGGTCTTTTCCAACCTTAATGACTCTTAATGATTAGCTATGAACCAGGGCCCTGGGGCTCATATATCATCTACTCAGCTCAATGTGCTTTACCTCTGAAGAGGTTGCATGTTACTAGGTTTGGTGCCCGGGGCAGAGCTGGCTTGTGTTCCAGCAGCTCAGAACATGGACACAGCCATCTCAGCTGTGGTGGCACTTTTAAGTCTGTCTGGTTTTATTTTATAATGTAACAGTGCAATAACCCAAACTACATTAGCAACCACTGCATGTCAGACTCTGTGTTCAAGTAGGTGGACACAACCTTAGGTAGTCCCAGGTAGATTCACGAAGACATAGATGCATGTTCATTCACAGATCTCACTCAAGGTGGTCAGCTCTCTTTTGAAGGTCTTTCTGACTTACCAATAACATCAAATGATACAAGGAAAAGTGCTGAAGCTTTGGGATTTCTAGACTAAATTTTGTGTCTGCCAGATTATCTTGTATTTTTAGTAGGATTCCATCTACAAATTTTCCCAATTAACCAAAGTTTCATTAGTATAAGATAATGGAATAATATAAGTCATTGGCAAGCACTTAAAATTATTTTCCTTAAATTAATATTTTTCAAAAATCCCACATTTTTAAATTATATGATAATATGATCTATAAAATTCTAAACCAAATAAAATATCTATTCTGTACTTTCAGATTGTTAAAAAGATTAATTCACTGCATTTCTGTTTACATTTTTGTCAAAAAAATTCTCCTAGACTGATGACACAACTGAGTTGTAGCCTGACAAATGTTTCCATAATTAATTAATAGATTCTTAAAAACAGAAGATTGAAATGCAAATGCTGGTCCCATAATCTTAGATCAAGCATCTCTAAAATGTGTAGAAATACAAAATGTGTACTCATTCACAAACACTAATACAATGTGCTCATCTCCAACCACAGACTAACAGACTGCAGGTAAACAGAGAGGCACAAATGTGTAACTGAGTGTGGTCACCCGCACGAGAAAGCTGCATTGTACTGTTCTGTACTTCAAGAACAGGAACAAGGAGCTCAATGAAGGTGTGAGTGCACTTTACATTGGCTATTTCAGCTGAATGCTTGCATGCATGGCTTGGCTACATGATAAAAACAAGGCAGCCCACTCCTCAGAGAAGAAGTTGGCTACTTTTCTGTGTACTGGAATATGAGTGGGTATCCAAGTAATTAGCACAGGACATTTAATAAAAATTAATGTTCTCACTAACCTGGTGGTAATTCTTCATAGTTTTCACATTCTTAAATCCTCACCTTCAGTAAAACCGCATCTCTGTCATATACATAACATTTCCAGTGAGAATACCTGAGACAACAAAAATCTGTCCTAAAAACACAATGATCACTAACATCACTGCATTCAAATCTTTTGAACTAGATGTCCATTTCTAAGTGCCTCACTTATGGAAAATAAATATGCAGTGCCTGACTTGCTATAAATTCATCAATCTATCCCACAGTTTTGGGCAGAAAAGGTATTTAAAATTGTCATCTTCATGTTTCCTTCTAATGTTATAAATTGATTTCCCAAACAATTCCATTATTTCATTGTAGATAACGTAAGAAAAGAAAAAAAATATCCTTTTCTTCTTTACTTTTATTGCCGTACCACTACCCGTGTACAAGCACTTCTCTCGTGACAAAGAAATAAGCAAATATTAGACAAGCTTTGCCCTACTTCTAAGTAAATAGTTTTTCTTGCGGGTTGTGGAACACAGATCACTAAAGCTTATTTAAGAATCAACACAGGGAAAAACAGACTCCCTGTTGCTGGAAAAAAATATAGGTTGAATGTTGAAAAAGAATGAAATCAAGCTGAGATGTTTACAGCTGTATGGCAGAAAGAGCAGGAACAAATGTGAATTTCTGGTGTGCATTATAAGGATTTGCAGCCTGCAGATTTTCTGTTTTGAATCCAGCCATGGATATGTTGAGAAAACACATCTCAGTTGCATTCCAGCAGAAGCATCAGTCTCTTGCAGTCAACAGAGGGTGTCGTGGCGACTTCTGCTTAGTCTCTTCACCAGTTATCTTCATCAAATACAAATTAAGAACATACTGCTGCTATGCATTGTGTGACTATATAAACCTGAAAAGTTTTTCCTGTGAGAAAATGACTCTTTTAACTCATTTCAGACAGAAGGTTGGCTCTGAATCAGAGAAAGGTACAGGTTGGAAGTGACCTCTGAAGGTGGTCTGGTCCAACATCTGTCTCTATAATCTAGTCTAATTTTGCTATTAAATTCCACATCTTTATCTTCACAATAATAACAATTTAGAACTTTTTTTGGTAGGTCATCATTCTTTCCTTTACTTGTTCAGTCTAACCTTAATTGTTTTTACAGTATGTTGACTTTAGATGTCGCGCTTTTTTTCCAAAAAATTGCTCATCCACCTGCCAAGAAATTGAATATCTCCTGAACTGGCCAGATTCTGCATGCATCTATCTTCCATTAGTTATACAGTCAAAACCTGGGTTACAGAGGAGGGCAGTTTGTACAAAATTCCAGCACAATCATCTGTTATTCACACATTTTTTCAAGGCTTTAACAACATTTTGCTGAAAATCAGATTTTTCTAGGAAATTTAATGCACGGTGGTTTTCATTCATTTTAGTAAAAGATTTCAGTTTCATTAGTTTCAGTATTTGAACTTAAAGCTTCTCTTGCAGATGCAACACATTGTGGTCTAAGTCATCTTAAGTGCACTCAGAAAAACACATATCCTCGACAGTTTTAACTAGCAATATCCTACTGATGATATGAAAGTGAAGATGGAGCATCTTAGCATCAGTGGGGAAATGAATGCAGATTCCCTTCATGGGGAAGTTTGATTCTTTTCACCTGAGTGAATGTTAGTAAACAAGCTATACTTAATCCGGTCACCTAAATACATGTCTAGTGTTATTAAAGATGTCTCAGGATATCTGAGACACTGTTGAAGTGTTGGTGAACAGGATTTAAAAGAAGGATCCATCCTTCATTGTAGGCAGCCATGGTCAGATAAGCATTAGACATTTGTGTTTAGGAAACTTTACCAAAGGGACTTTTATGCCAGACATGGGTTCCCTTTAAAGCTGCCAAAAATCTGATCAATTAAATTTTTTATTCCTAAACCATAAGGTATAAAGTAGGTAAGATGGTCTCTAAAATTTTTTTTATTCTGGTACCTGGTTCAGCTGCATTCACCTGTAGTTATCTTACATGGATCTATAAATGATATGTTAGAAGAGGAACAATAAAAAGCTTCTTTAGCTTTGTTCTTCTCTTACCTTATTGATCTTTATTTGACTCCTTCTGCCACCCTATGTTAGTAGGAAGGCTACTGTTACAAAGGGCACTTGATCTTATCAGATTCAATGCTTACCTATGAGAAGTGGCAAGAAATTCTGAGACAAAATTTCCTTTTACACCTTCCTTATTTACGCACACAAGAGCCTGTATTATTATCACACAGACTTCCAGCTTTCCCTGTATGAATCAGGTTTATAAAAATGTTATCTATATAAATAAATGCATCAGTATGTAAATAAAAATTAAATTGTGTCACTGAAAAGCAGATAAAAAAGGGCATTTTTCTCCCACCTAGGCTTTTTCCTTACTTTGCCTCTTTCCTCCTTCTTGCTTGTTCTTTGAATCATGTTCGTTTGTTGTAATTTTTCTTCTATGTTCTTTTAAAAAGATAAATTTTGTCACACCATTCTACTTTCCCTCTTAGTATCACATGTAAAATTTTTTGGTTTTTTAAAATTTTCTTGAAACTGCAGGCAAGAGTTGGATTTGATAGAATTTAATTTTTTGTTTCAGTTGAAAAAATCTGGTCTAGTATGGGTGGGAATCCTAAGATGACAAAAGCTTTTCAAAAGTATGGGAACAGGAGTGATATAGAAGGTGTAGAAAGAAAGGAAAATGTTGAAATCTCAGAAACAGAAGGAAGAGGCTGAAGTTTGTATTCCATCCACCAGAATGATAAATCAAATTAATATGTTGAACAGCACGGCATCACATGATGTGTTGGCAATCAAAGAGTGTAGAAGTTGTATTGGCATACATGTGTTAAGTACTAAGTCCTTGGATCATCAGTATAGTTTGCTCTAGCCTTAGTACATATGGCTAATCCTCATTAGCAATAATCAAAGTTACATGCTCCAATTAAATATTCATATGGAATATATTAGACACCACATGTTATATGACTTAAAATTTCTTTTAACTGTAGTAAACATATAACTGACAGTTAATCACAATAGCTCATTAAGGCTATGGGTACACTGATTAAGCAGGACTAGATGTGGCAGACATATCTGAGCTGGCTTCAAAGGAGTTTTATCACACACTGATGCTCTCTAGCTGTGACAGCATGGAGCTCAGGCTGAGCCACCACCTGGATGGTGTGTGTCTTGCTGCATCTGTGCTTACTTGCCTTGCTGTGGCTGATCTTCCAACAAGAGTGACACTTCTAATCTTTCTGGGTGGTGTCTGTTCCACACAAAGTAGCTTATGCACTGCACTTTTATTTTTTCTTGGTAATAAACCACCACTGTATGTGGTCCTTCTCATAGTCTCAACATTCAGTTTGTTGCTCTATCTCTTTTTTGTGAAACGTATTTCTTTAAATGTGTGAGTGACTTTACTGGGGCTCAATTATAAGGCAAATTAATTTTTTTTCTGAGATACACTAATTTTTTAATAGTCTTTTTCGAAGTATGAAATTTTGCCTTTAACTGTATCATAGAGTTGAAATAGAATTAGTCCTTATTGTAACTGGCCCCAAGATTGCAGCAGGGAGAATTTGCAGTTTACAAAAGACCCCATACAAGAATGAAAGCTTGATGACTTTTCAAATCCTACATTATTTTGAAGTGTAGCAAACTTGTTTAAGTGTGGAATCTAATGATCAGATTTTTATTTTGTTCACCATGTGTAAGCTTAAATGTGGACTGAAGGGGTCTATCACATATTTTAGAGCATATTTTAAGCCTCTCACTACCGTGGGCCAAGTAGCATTTTATTTATATCTGAAAATGGTCTGCTGCATCTCTCTCCTATGTGCCTGAGCCCAATACAGTCCAGGTGATCTTCAAATGTGTGCTTGGTCCAACAGCTCAGACAAAATGTTCACAAATTACGCTGAGAAATGTTCTGTCTAGATGTAAATGTAAAAATACAATGAGAGTGGTGAAGCTTTGGAACAAGTTGCCCATAGAAATTAAAGAATCTTTGTAGCTGGAGTTACTCAAAACATGGCTAGATGGGGCTTGAGTAACCTTATCTAAATTCAAGAGTAGCCATGAGGAAGGGTTTAGAAAAAATAATCCCAGAGGCTCTTTTCCATTTAAATTATTCTGAGAGTCTACTAGCTTGGAAAGTACAGGCAAATTTCTACCCATATTTTGGATGTTTTAAAGAGGCACCCAGAAAAAACAATGTGGAAAGTGACGGACCAAATTAATTGTGCTGATGACCTAGGAATGGCCAACAGATATGAGTTATGAACTAGTAGTTTTGAGCAGTTTAACAGCTATTGCATTCAATCTGCCGAAAGTAACTCCTTGTGCTAGAACAAATTTTATATTTTCTGGCAGTGCAAGGACTGTTGTTTCACACAAGGAGAGGAGTGACAAAAATTTAGCAAATCAGTCTGACATTCACATGTTTTCTATAATTGCATAAATTCTTAATTGTTCAGTTAGTGCCACTCCTGTTTCCCTTGCAATAACCAGGAACACCCTGAAAACAGAGTAAATGTGTAGTTTCTAATTACTTACTTGAGTAATTATAATAACATTCGACCCATATAACATTTATTATGTAATATAATAATATCTCTTAATATCTAGAGATCTTAAAAGAGATTAGAATTTTATTTCTCATGTGAAGCACTAAGACATGTGCACTCAAAGAGAAGTGCTTACGTGTGTCTGCTGGAGACAGACTCTAGTCTGGATAGTCAGGTGACTGCAATGAGTCAAGAGATTTGGTGATGGGAGAACCAAAGCCAGGGAAGAGAGAGTGAAACTGCCAGAAAATTTTGATATTTGAGTTTGTGTGATTTCCCCAGGGGCTGCATAAAAGGGCTGAAGCTCAGGGAGCTTGAATGTTTAACAGAAAAAAAGGAATGACACCAAGAAGGTTGACCAATTACCTCAGCTCATTTTCCTCTGCAGTGTCTAACAGAAGGTCACGTGCTTAGGAATTCATATCATAACCATGTTAACAACCATAACTCTCCAGTTATGTTCTTGTCACAGCTATGAAATCCTATTTCTTTTTCTATCAGGAAGGGTGTGTGTGCATGTGTATGTGTGTATAAAACATACAGTAGGTAAATATATTGAAGGGCTCTGGTAATTTCATGGTAACCACAAGAGCAGAGCTCAAGTTGTTTGCCATGTTAACAGAAACCAGAGATGTGCTGTATGTATGGCCTCATTCACAGTCTCTGAATTGCCTTTTATATAGTTCATGGATCACACAAGATTTTAAGAGGAAAAATATTTTCTTTAAATTCATGTACATAATGTCTCTTTTCCTTCTAACATACCAGAAGAAGGTCTGATAATTTTGACTTATTGTGAAATATTACTGTATTTATTTTTAATACAGGAATACCTTCTGCACCTAAGTTTTGCTACAAGATATTTATATTGTAAATCCTTGTAAAGAAATGAAAATTTAGTACCAAATGTGAGGTTACTCAACCAACTAAAATGAATAGAAAATTAATATGACTGAAACATTCTTTTGGAAAGCATAACTGCCTCATGAGAAAAGATGTAAAGCTTTCCTAGAATCTTGTGGCATTCCTGAAGTTAAGTTTACTAGTTTGGATTCCTTTCTCTAAGGAAGAAACCTAGGTCACTCCTTTGAAAGTTATAGGAATCAATAGCTTGTTCACACGTTTCTTTAAAAAGACATTGGCATGTTTTAGGATTTGCAACTGAATTCTGTTCTCATTTACACCTGTGCAATCTCACTGAAGCTAAATTGAAAGAGATTTGTCTAGGATAAAAATATCAGGGAAATTGGTGTTACTAAACTTAGTTTACTGCAAACCAAACTACTCGAAATATGGAAAGACAGAGTGATGCTGTGATTCCTCAGGACCACATGGATTGTTGGGCACTTTCAAACTGAGCCTCTGAACCTTTTGAAGACTTCCCATCATGACTGCATTAAAGGCAAACTTCTGCATGTTCTTATTTAAACAGATTTTTTTTTTTAAATTCTTCCCATAATTATATCTGTGCAGCCTGGGTGACTGCAGCATTTGGCACAGCATTTCTTAGAAAGAAATCTCAGTAAGTCAGATAAATAAGACTTTGTCACATGTGAGTTAGCTTTGGAGATTATGAACTCCTTCAGAAATAGCTCCTGTATGAGACACTACATAGATTAAGTAGTTTCTCCCTGGGGATTTTTGTCTGATTATAAATCAGATTAAAACTGGCTCAGGTAGGTTAATTAAGGAGTAATAGGGCAACTGGGGATCATGTCAAACTGTAGAGAGTCTCCCATGGGCTGATGTTTGAGTCTTCTAAAAACTGATTATGGGAGGAGGGAACAGAAAAGTTCTGGAACATTTTTTAGATTTCCTCGTGTAGACGTCTGGAGACCCACAGGAAGGAGGCAAAATCTTCCATATCCTTCCTCAGGCACTTTACTCACTCCACTGCCTCTCAGCAGGCCACCTAAAACATGCAGGAGCAGAAGGCTGAGGTGTGGCCAGCTAGGTGTGTGTGTGTGTGTGCGCGTGGGGCAAGCTGCACCCACGAGTGTGTGTGAAACTGCGCGTGTAACTGCACGTGTGCATGTCTGTGTGAGCAAGCTGAGCAGACCCAGAGTTTGGGGAGATGTGTTGCTACCATGACTTTTCCCCCAGCTTTTGCAGGAAACCAAAATGGAGCATTTACTGGATCTACTTTTGCTGCTGTAATTCCCAAGAAGCCCAGATTAGTTTGTCAGCTCCTGATGACCTTGCTAATACAACTGTTTAAAATATTAACTTCTAAGATAAGACTATTTCATCCTTCCTATCTGCGCTAGATCTCAGCTAGATGAGTTCAGGGAACAATAATTTATCGCTTTAGCTTGTTGGTGGTTTGGTGAGTATGTGCTGTTGCAAAGCGATAGAAAAATGGGAGAAAACACAGCTCATCAGCATTAGAAACATGTTTTCATTCTGTGTGTGTGTATGTGTGTGTCTGTCATAATTCATTACTTCCCCTGACCTCTACTTTGACAGAAAAAAATCACTCAGCTAGAGAGATAACCTTTATACCTTAAAGTCAAAATTCCTTTGTCTATGGACTTGGAATGTGAGTGTAAAATTAAGTTTGAAGTGGGAATTCACTTTTCAGTGCTAACCGAGGAATAATTGAGTTAGTCCAACATATTGCTGAGAACAAAGACACGTGGGCTCAATCGCAGTGCATCAGGGCAAAGATACACTGAACAGACAACAGATTTTTTGAATGAAGAAAAATTTAGAAATGAAAACAAATAGGAAAGGATATAGTTACTGACTGACAAGATCTATACTGTGAATGGGGGCTAAAAATGTCTTGCCTGATGTTATTTTTACAATTAAAAAAATAATCAGCATTCAGGAAAGGTATATAGGTAAAAGTGGAGAAGGAATACAAAGCTGTATATTGTATAACGGTGTGTGCAAATGAGGAATGACTGAGGAAGTTTGAGTATGTCAGAAATTATATCATATACATGTAGTACTAATAGATAGCGAGTAGAGAGTTTGAAAAAACAGAAGGGCAGATGCTAAGTGTGAAGTTTGATCAAATCAAAGTGAATAGAGCAGGAATGAAAGACCATGCAGTCTGAGATAATAACAAGAGCTGACTTATGCTAGGTCTTGTTCATCTAGTAACTAACAAGAGAAAAATACCTATCCATAAATATCATCTATACATAGATGGTAGAAGGTCTGGGACTCAGAATGAAGATTTAAGTGACTGCCAAGTATAGAAAGGATTATACATCAAAGCTTGAATACATGGTTACTCCATCACTGGTAACCACAAAGTTTGTGTCCTAGTCTGTCATGCAACGTTTCCCAGGGATGCACAGTGCAGCCTGTTAAGGCTGAATGCTGAAACAGAAATGCCCTCAAAGTATAATTTCACATAAAAACATCATGAAATGAAATTTTATCTCAAATCTAGCTTTGAAACAAATTTAAGAAAAAGTCTTGTATGTATCATCAGTAATTCCTGTGTTTTATGGTTTCATTTGTTTTAAAGTAATTATGCAAGGCTTCTCATTATTAATTTTTTCAAATACTTGTTGGGCTTTGTCGCTTGAGAAATCCAAATTGGTTTGTTTTGTTCACCCTTTTCTAGTCTTTCCTACCATTACAGTAGGAATTCAAATGAGGAGAGGCATTTATGGTGAAAATATCTATGATCTTGTACACTCTTTTGACACCTTTTCTCTGATGTCAGTTGTGTGTTTCCATTAATTTTATTGACTGGCTGGGCTGATGGCATCCTGAGGTTCAACACTAGACATCATATATGGAGCCACAGAGCAAATGGATGACAAAGTAAGGAACATGAATCATCAACCCTTGCTCTTAAGTGAACAATCTCATATTTTGACTCATGTGATCTCTTCATACTATTTTCTAACATGATTGCAGAGAACCTGTTAAATAATTGTTGCTTGTTTCAGAGGAGAACTAATTATATGTGAAGTAAAGCAAACCAAACATTGCAGAAAACAAAAGATGAACTATCTAAATTTAATTGTATTCATTTTATATGTTCCAGATTCAGAACAATCTGTGGGCAGGGAACGCGGCTAGTGGCTCTGTGGTTACCTCCTGCATGCTGCCACGAGATACGTCCTCCTGTATGACACCTTACTCCCATTCACCCCGGACAGATTCTGGCTACACGGGCTTCTCAAACCACCAGAATCAGTTCAGCCACATGCCCCTCAATAATTTTTTCACTGACTCATTGCTTTCTGGGGCAACCAATGGACATGCTTTTGAAACCAAGCCAGAGTTTGAAAGGAGGTCCTCCAGCATTGCAGTTCTACGGATGAAAGCCAAAGAGCACGCTGCCAATATTTCTTGGGCCATGTAATATAGCAGTACCCTCTCTCAATTTCTTTTTTTTTTAATAGCAAACTAAAACCATTTTTATTTTCCATATTTAAAGGGAACAACAATAAGCCGCTGTGTGTGGAATGCTAGAAATCACAATATACACGATGTCTGCTTAAAGAAATGCAATATAATATTTAACAATAAACCAAAAATAAACCAAATAGATTTACCATGCATCAAGCTCAACAAGCCCTCTTTGTTTTGATTTTTATATATGTTTTGTTGTACCAGTTGATGAAATATGATTATAGAACCTGCAAAAAAAAAAAAAAGAAATAAAACTGCTAAGCAAATGTGTCTACTTCATGATTTTTAGCAGTCCTGCATAAAAATTCTTGCTTTGCAAATGAATACTTCATAAGGGAACAACTCTGCAAAGGATAATAAATTTATTATACTAAACCCATGGTGTAAATCTCTGAGCACACCACGCAAAGAAGGAAATATATGACCATTCATGTTGTAAGTAGAATTTGTAGACTGAGTTCTCTCAGCACTGCACTGCTGCTCTAAGCCATCTCTGCTGTTTTGCTAAATGCATGTTGAGCATGTTGAATTTATACCAGTGAACAATTAATGTAATAAGAATAGAAGGTACTACTTCATCTTATGGACCTGAGTGTATTTTTATTAAAGATAATGAGGTGGTTTTTTTTTTGTCAAATGTAACGCTAAAACTAGGATCAAAGTGTTTAATACAGTTTTCAAAGATGTGCGCAGGTTATGTGTCAACTACTATGTTTAAATTAAGTCGTAAAGATTACAGATAGGGTGTCATGAAGCTTAGGTGACTAAAAGACAGCATGGAATAGTACTCCTACACTTTTAACAGAACACAGATTAGGGAAAAAAACCCCAAACAACACAACAGCGAGGTCTTACTTCCAGTACAGTCCATCTTGCTGGGTTTTGCTACTCTGTGGTCAAATTGAAACAAAAGAAGTCCAACAAGGCTTGCCAGTTTCAGTTAGTAAGTGATCTTAAGACATAGTTAGCGTACGTTTCATTTAGTTTTAGTCACATTTTGTTGATAATTTGCTTATATGCTTTCCAGAGTGTAAGACTAGTTTGCTACCTTTAAAGTGTATAGGAAAAATGTTTCTGAGTGCAATGGCAGCAGGATTTGGCTCTCAGCTCCCAGCCTATCACAAAGGAATTAAAATGTCAGCAGACTTTCTGACATTTCTGGTGGAAAAAAAAAATAGAGGAGAAGAAAAATACTTTACATCTGGAGAATTGCTATCTGCTTTGATTTACTTCTCCTCCCTTTCCCCTGTCACATTCCAAGCTCCTTCAGATGAGTGAAATGTCAGCCTCTTTGAAAGCAACAGTCAGTCTCTCAGGTTCATAAAGGCAAAGTAAATTAATTGAAATAAAGAAGGATTTGCATGGCTGTGATTAGAACAGGATACAACTCTCGGGGCACCCCCTGCTCATTCTTGCTTTTCTCTCTGGCCATTAGTTAGGAACAGAGGGCAGATGGGGGAAGAAGGGAAGATCCGGGAAGCAGACTTCAACGCAGCAACTGCAGAACTACCAGTACTCACAAAAACAAACACACAGGAATCCCCACATTTTCTCTGCTCTCACTCAGGGGGGGCTAAACTTAAAACAAAAATAGGAGATGGACTCATTCTGTAGCCTTTCAAGGGAATAAACAAACTTAACTTTGAAACCATCAGGATCAACAGAAAATGGGATTTTTACAGCAGATTCCTACACAGCTGAAAGGAAGGTTGTCCTATTTTCCACCAGTAATAAACTCAAATTTTAACACATACATATACTCCTATTTGTGGTTTCCTGATTTTATTCTCCTTCTAAAAATTAGCTTCAACTTTGGCCTGAGGAGCTGGAAAAGAGTATTCTGGCTAGAAGTTATCTTTTCCATTTTTTATGGTCTGTTTAGACAGCAGTAAAACTAGACTTATGATTTAAAGAAAAAAAAAGAGAATTTTACTGGTGCAGGTAGAGAGATTAGTTTTTTATAGACACTTTTGCCACACGCAGAAGGATGAAAGTGGTGGAAATGCAAGGAATTTTTTAGTAAACTGGTTTCAGTTCAAAAAATTATTTTTTTTTTTTGTTATATTTTATTCAGTTTCTACATAATCATTTTTTAAGGTGTAGTATTTAGAACATGCCAAAGTGATTTCCAGAATTGTTTTAGGGCATCATTAGTGGAAAAAGAAGGAAAAGTTTAGTTGGCAATCTCCAATTCATTTTCTTTTGTTGCCTCTTTCAATTTACTTATTTATTTTCATAGCAGAATTTACTATTTTTTTCTTCTGAAATCCCCCACAAAATAATTTGTAGAAGTTTTTTTATGTCAGGAGTAAAATGTAACAATTCCTAGGAATTTATTGCAGTTGCAGATTACTTGGGGAGAAGAAATATGTTTTCAAAATATTGCAACAATTTTAGATGCTTGAAGCTTCCAAAAATCAAAGGCGAAAATAAAAGACCATGTCATCTTCCTGCCGTTTTTAATTAAGTGAAAGGGATGCAATTCTAATTAATTTTTCATCCTCAAATCTAGCAATGGAAATTTTTTGTTACATGTTGCTAGCACAACTTTACCTATTAAATAAATAGGTATTCAACCCTTCATTAAACCTGAGGTGTGATAAGTTGCAGGCCTGCATTAAGCTTGTCATGCTCTTGCATCAGCCTCGTCTCGAAGAATGAATGATAGCCTGTTGGTTGCAGCATTTCATTTAGCTAATGAAAAAGTATCTTCGTGTTAGATGTCAAGTACTACAAGAGGGTCACATTCTGCCAGTTTTATTTAGTAGTGCTTTACTCCGTGAGTAGCCGCATTGATGGGAGTGAGGCTGCTCACATAGGCCAAATTGTGAATCACTTGTAAATGTTTATTCACAATAGCCCCATTCATGCAAAAAAAAAGCCTCTCAGCACAACATGAGTAATCGGTTCATAATCAGGCCCAGCTTAAGGTACTATTCAGCTCTGGTAAGGATGGCAGAATCCAGCCCACGCTGGCTTAAGGCCAGACTCAGATTTTTTAACCGAGATGAGTAGCTCCTTATTCCACAAATAGTGCAAAGACACCCAACAGGGCTATTTGTAGTGTTCTCTTTTTCTAAGAAAGTTCTAGAAAAGAGACATTTCAATATATGTAAACAATTTAAACAGGTTTCTATCAAAGGTAAATGATTTTATTTTCTGCTGGGTTATGCTCCCACATTTGACAGGACTTGTGTTCTTGTGCTTTGAGTTTATCACTTAATGATTTCTTCTCATGAGCAACTAATCTTTTCACTGCTTCTTGAACATGTGGAAAATGCACTAAAAACAAAAGGAGGTGATTTACATAGCCTTCCTGCCAAGTATGTTAACTAATGTTTGAGATATGTGATCATCATGCTATGCCGAGAAGTAAATTTATAGAACTTTTGGGCAAAGAGTCCCTATCCTGTTAAAAGAGAAAGTGAAATATTGTTCTAATTATTGATGCAATGTTTTTTCTCCTATGATTATTTCATCAACATTTTGAAAATCTTGAGCCTGTATTTTAGCAAATCTTTGAAAAATGTAAATTTATCTGTGAAATGTAAATTTATTTATATTATGATTTTTACAGACTCATAAGTGATGGACAATACTGCATTTAGCAGCTAAAGATGCAGTCTACTTACAACCAAGATGGTCAGAAAAGTTTGACAAAAATGATTTCTACCTGCAGTTTAACAGTGTTACATACCACAAGAACATATCAATGAAAGCATCTTTTGTTGCTGAGAATAAGTTGAAATGAACTATATTTCTCACTTCACTTCTTTACTGTCATAACTTTTTGCCCAGTGAAGTGTTGAAAAAATCCAGTTCAATATGTTAAAGGCATTTTATTTTGACTTTGAACTTTATGGCAAGGCCCTGAAGTATAAAATTTAACAAATATAACCTACAGTCTGCATTCAATAATGAGATAGTTTAGCATCGTAGAAGTAAATTTAAAAACAATAAAATATTATAGGATTTTTTTTCCAAATGATAAAGGTTGTTTTATTGATATATTTCTAAATATCAGTGCTGTTTCAAAATCAGAGTTAAATTAAGCTGATCAGAGTTAGAACCCATTAAAACCACTTATATTTCTTAGTTTCAAAATATTTTTAGAGGAAGTTCTTTCTGTAACAAGTATGTCTTCCCTGTAGTGGTTTAAGCCCTGCCAGCAGCCAACCCCCGCAGCTGCTTGCTCACTCCCACACCAGAGAGATTGGGGAGAGAATTGGAAGGGTGAAAGCTGGAAAACTCATGGATTGAGATAAAAGAAGTTTAATAGGGAAAGCAAATGCCACTCACACAAGCAGAGCAAATCAAGGAATTAATTCACTGCTTCCCAAGGGCAGGCTGGTGTTCAGCCACCTCCAGGAGAGCAGGGCCCCATCACAGGTAACAGTGACTTTAGAAGACAAAGGCCATCACTCCAAATGTCACTCCCCCCCCAGGCCTTCTTCTCCCGACTTTACATACTGAGCATGATGCCAAATTGTATGGTATACTCCTTTGGTAAGTTGGGGTCACCTATTCAAGCTGTGTCTCCTCCCAACCTCCCCAGCACCCCCAAATTCCATGCCAATGTAGCAGTATGAAAAGCCTTAAAGGCCTCGGCTTTTGATAAAACATCTCTGTATTATCAACTCTATTCAACACAAATCCAAAACACAGCCCCAGAGCAGCCACTGTGAAGAAAGCCAGAAATCAGCTCATTCCCCCAGCACTTGCATACCCAAATAACAAGTGGCCCACTCATCTTTTTCCCAGAACTTACTTCATATTCATACTTCTTATTCATCTCCAGTGATCTTTTTAGATTTGGCTGGCATTAGAATGATGAAGGAGTGTGCAGTGAATATGGGAGTATGACAGCTGGGGACAGAATAATCTTCTGGGAGGAGAGTCAGAGTACAGTGCTGGAGTAAGGGGGAAACCTAAACCCAGTGCAACTGTCCCTTCCCTGTATGCCTTAACAACTCATCCTGAATGTCACCAGGACCTGGCAATGTAAGATTTATTATACTGCCACCTTTCCAGTATGGGTTTAAGGAGGGATATAAAGCGTCAAGACTAAGTCTTGAAGAGGTAGGTTTGGTAGGTGTATGACTGTCATTGGCAATAAATACATGCTGGGAAATTAAGAGAAGTTTTGTGGAGAAACATCTCTAATCATGAATTTCAAGACTTTTTTTTCTTTGCATTTTTGAGGCATCAGGAGGACAGAACACAGTGATGGTTGAAACAGTGAGCTCACTAAATTGCTGAAGCACTGCCATCCCCCTTTGCACCACAGGTTCATTAAAACTAATATGGCTATGGCATGCAAATGGGGAATTATATCACAACTCTACCATGTAAAATATATTTGAGATATTTTCCAGTTCCTGCCAGTTATTTTTACTCTATTTAAATAACAGCACAAAAATTACATAGTTCCTCATCAAATCTTTCCAAACAGTCCACACAAGACATATAATATAAGGAAAAAAGGCAGAACCAAGTAGGTGAATCTTCAAAATTCATTATCGTCACAAAGAATAGGGGTTTGTGAACCCTTATACTTTTCTAGGCCTCAAATTCAACAGCTCGACTTCGGCTTGACTCATGCTGCCCAACTTCATAACAGTGATTATTACCATAGGAAATAGTCTAATAAATACCTCAATGGATAGGAAATAATATTGGTCAAAGTAATTGATGTTAGCATGAAAAACGTAATTTCAAAAAGCATAGGTTACAGGATCAGGTCAAAAATCATAATTTCTGACTGGCTTATAGAGTAGAACTTGATGGTTCACAAGATGCTGTTGCAGGAGTGCTTTTCTATGCTCTAGTTCTAACTATGGCAAGCCTCCGTAATCTAATAGCTGGTTGCTTCATCTCTCAGAAGATGGGTTCTGCATTCCTTAATTATGAAAAACAATTGAAATAGGCTTGATCCTCCCTGCCTTGTACTCCTGTGAGAGTATCCATCTATGCGTACTAACCGCAGTTTACTTTAGTCTCACTGTCATTACAGTGAAGAAAAGTCTTCTGCTATAATCCAGTAGCTGCAAAAGATTTGATTTTTTATACTATTACTGCTCTGTGAATGAGAAATTTATTGATATGGAGAGGGATGACTAAGTTGTGTAAAGCTTTTTTTTGATTAAAACTCAAAACCTTAATTTGCTTGATTTTGGTCGAATACAGTCTGATTATAATTAACAAACTGTTTATAGGCAAGATAAAATCCTAGTTAACATTTTCATAATATTTTTGTCCATCTGAGAAGAAAAGGGCATGGTCAAAATGAAGCTTTGTCAAACAGCATGCTCAAAGACAGACAGAAGTATCTGAATCTTTGTAAGACTCTGTTTACTCAGATGTGTTTACTGAAATGATTTTGGTTTAATCATTAGAAATGGAAAACAGCTGAGATCTTTAATGGAAAATAACAATATAAAACATGTTGATTGTATTTTTCTTTCAAAATGATATTAGGGGAACAACTCTGCTTCTAGTGTACTAAGAATGATTTTCCTCATTACTTGTTATAAACATTTTAGTATATAATGAAATACATATTTATGTATGGAAAAACCCATTAGATATTGCTCAAACACATAGGATAAATAAAATACTAAATAATTTTGGGGGTGTTTTAGAAAAAGGTCTGGGATAGAGATCAGAGTTAGTGAGTATTATTTAGCAAATGCTTAAGTAGTATATACAATGAGAAAAGAGGAAAATACACTCATTGGCTGGGAGTTTATTGAACATTTAGAGCCAGAAAACTCAGAGTTGGCAAGGAGGGATGAAATTTTCTTTACTCAAAAATCTCCTTATGATCAAATCCTAATTGAAGTTAACAGGAATCTTGCCAGTGATCTCACTTGGGAGTAGGATATGATCCCTAATAAACATATAATAGATTTACTATGCTAAATTGAATTGTCCTGGAACAACATTACTTAGTTTAAATGAATGGGGTTTTTTTTGGTTTTTTTTTGGTTTTTTTTTTATTAAGGTCATCCATTCAGCTATTTTTAAAACACAGAAATTTATTAAATGGGTGGTTTAAGTCTGATTTACTACAATGATTTCCATATTTATATCTGATTTTTTTACAGAATTAGAGAGACAAGGATAGACTGAGCAGTGCTTTTTTGTTTTTAGGGAGATATGTTCTAAGAGAACTGTTAGTTTTAGTGTGAAAACAGTTCTATGCATATGCTAAATCACTAGTGCAGAGGCATTAACCCTTGTATAAACTAATTGGACTAATTCTCTTCTGGAATTTAGGCAAATAATGTAACTGAGATAAACAGAGTCGCTTACATGTCCACATTTATCTACACTTTCTATTTATACTGTTAAATGCTTAAAACAACACTGGCCCATAAATTTGCCTTTTTGTTCTCATTCTTTTGGCAGTGTTTCCTACATGCTGCACTTTTAGAGTGCAGTTTGGTCTCATCTCAAATAAATAAGAGCCATGGAAGGAAAAAACTGCAGCTACAAAGTAGTTCTAACCCATTAAATGCAGATGGCCCACAGGGGGTTTAATCATAAGAGAGAGAACACACATCATGCTGAAATATAGAGCTGTTTTCTATCACTTGTTACCATTTGAATGTCTGTCCCAGGAAAGTGAATTCAATATATCTTCCTGGCCATCAGTTGCCCTCTGAATACTCCTTCTCTCTCTGATGTAGCTAGATTTCCCTTTAGAACATACAGAGATGAATGAGCTCTTACCACACGTAGAAGTGAAAGAAAACATTTCTTTCTGCACCAGAACAGATGAGATTCATCATTAAGAGAATGGATTTGACCTTGTCAAGTGGACCAAAGCAATTTATAAACAAACTCCTACAGGGGAGGCTACTTTTGGCCAAGTACTATATTAGCAGTGTTTTACTTATGCCTGCTGCTACCTTACAATAACTTCACAAACAGGCTGACTTCCTGAAATATAGAGTGCTGAGAGATATCACAGATGTACCTAGAAACGCTGGGATAGCATAGGGTTACTTCCCTCCCTAGAGGCTGCATAGAAATATGTCCACCCACCTTGCTTTCTCATTCTTGGCAAAAGCTACTGATCACTACCCAAATTAAATCTTCAAGTTTAGATATGTATCAAAGAACATATTTATACTTCAATTTGCCATTGTTATGCTGTTGTTCATGTAAGCAGCACCCATATGGATGATAGTGTCCAATATGAAACTGAATGGCATCTACATATCAGAGCACTAGCAGAATAACAAAAGCAATTCAGCATGGGTCTATTTTATTTCCAGCATAGGAAAAGCAATATAAAGAGTCAACAGTTTGCTACAAAGGTATTTAGATCAGATGATACCCCTACTGATACCAATAACTTTTCGCCCTTTAATAGAATATTTAAACTGCAGGTAGGAATGTTTACTCTCCTCCTCCCAAGTCTGTGCCACATATGCTTTTTAAGTGAGAGCAGTGTTTTAGTGGTAAAAAATGCACAACAGCTCAAATCTTTCTGTTGTGTCCAACAATCACAAGAAAGAAAGAAAAAATGAAGACATTCAGTGGCTCAAAGATGACCCTGCTGTATGGAAAGAGAATACTATGTGCCAGTCCAAGGGGATGGTTGCATCATAAAGTGGAGAAGGGTCTCACTAGATAAGTAAACTATGTGTACAATTAATAAAAAAGTTTTTACTATGACTTCTAGGACATACCTACCCATCTACATCAATTTTAATCATGCCAGCAGGGCTGATAGTGTTATAATCTCTTCTATGTCTACAAAAAGAGAATCATGGATCATTTGCAGAAGGGGTCTGACCAGAATATTCAGTTTTCTTTGACTCACTTTTCCTGTGGCATGTATCCAGAGATGCAGTTGCAGATGCAGTTACTTCCTCGAAGACTACAGTAATAAGCCTGTATAAGTGATAATGTGTTACTTTACTTTTTGTTGATATTGCCTTGGAATCATAGTTAGGGTTGATGACAGTGAGAAGGAGCTCTTCTCATTTTAGACATTTAATAGACTATAGGTAGGATCCTTCAAGCCATGAAATTTCTCAAAGCTTCCAGGAGTCTCCATCCTTAGTGAGCTTTATGTGAATAGCCAAGAGCTTGACACATATTTTAGCTCAGGAGAAATCTGTGCTGTCCAGGTCTTGTCTGCTTCATCATAGAAGCTCTTTATTGTTCAAAACCCAAGACCACAGTGTTGTTCCATTGCCAGTCTATGCTTCACTGCCAGGAGATAACAATTCTGACCTTCTTAAGGTCAGAACAATAAAAAGAATTTCCCAAGTCCTTAAAAGGCACTATATTGCATATATTCATAGCTGCCTAGCAGATTTATGCCTTATTCTTCTCTAGGTCAAGTTCTCAAGGTCTTCTGCTATTAGGTTGAGAAAAGAGGAAAGGCCTTGTTTGCTTCTTAGAGCAATTATTAATTATTCACACACTTCTCTCTGTGTGTGCATGTGTGTGTGTATGTATGTGAGGTGTTTCTGAGTAAAAGATAAAGTTGAGGCACTCAGTTCCAGTGTTAGTTCCCTGGTTTTATAACCACTTCTCCACTCTGATTTACAGAAGTGTAAGGAAAGGCCTTGGGCCCTGCACCCAGCATACTTAAAGTGAAAATATACAATATACAGAGAAAAAGAAAGAAGAACCAGTGACAGAGTACTACTGTATCACTCTTTATCTTAACTCACATTTTTATAAGCATGCATCTGTTTACACTCTCTAAGAGGAAGATCAAAGTTCACAGAGAATTTTTATTGCCCTGGGAAGAAATTTATCTCTTTTTAAAAGAAGAAAACATGGTTTATGATCTGCCTTAAATGAAACAAAAACAAATCTGTCCCTCTCTCCACTTCAGCACCAGACAGTAAGCATCCAAGATGGGTGACACTCAGTGAAAGGTCTCAAAATTTCTCCAAAAACACAAATTCATCCTGAAATCAACCCTCACAGTTTTGATCTGCCTAAAAATTCATTAGGATGTTTACAGAGAGGATATTTGGCTGTTGAATTTGATTCTGTGGATTAATCGGGTGATCACATTTCTATTGTCCTTCAGCTTTATTGATTCTGCTGGAGTTCACAGCCTGGGATAATATGGGCTATTTTCTGTTTATTCTGTGTGTCAGTATTCAGATGGGGGTCCTTGGGAAGTTGTCAGAGGCAAGAATTCTATAAACTGCAATAGCTTGCTACAGAAGACATTTTATTTATTTTAACTTCTCCACCTCCATTCCTTTTTGGCATCCAATATGCATATTTAAAGTGTTGCTGCTACTTTCCAGTTTGACTTTAGAGCTCTTTGTTTTCATATAAAATAGTTCTGTTGCATTCCTCTAGCATGTCAAAGCAAAATCAATCTTGCTTTAACTCTTCAAGGCTTTATACCTCTCTGCTTTCCTTTTGTTAACATGCAAGCTGGCTGTCAACTACTGTCTCTGTTTCATCAATGTTAACAAAGTTGCTGCACGGCAATTTAAGTGCCCATTTTACATAGCCCTAATATAGTATTAGAGCCCTCCCATGCAATGATTTGTCTAACCCAAAAATGAGTTCTTTAATTTGTCTTCCTTGGTTTGTAGGATGTTATGGATTTGTACAAAAGTGATCTAGTGTCATTTATTTTCCTGAATGTTCAGCTTGTGACATCTTAAAGCAGAAACTGTCCATAATTTTATGCCAAATGATTGGCAAAAATAACTATGTAAAATGATTTTTGTAGGTCAGTGGATTTATGGCTTCTTCTCAGTTTCCTCACTTTTAGTTCTCATTCTGAAGAAAACTTCCATATTCATTTCCCATTTGATATCTGCCATCTGTTCAACTACCTGCCTGTCATAAACTAGTCTTCTTTAACACTATGTTGATTCAATTTTATCAGCTGCAGCCTCCTTCTCATTGGTCTACACCTTTTTCTTCTTGCAGCCTTGATACAGTTTTCATGTGTCGGGAAACATATTTTTCCACTTAAGTGTGTGCATTTTTTGTTGTTGCTGATGCTGTCTCGTATGGGATTCATGCTCAAAGACTTCTTCCATTCAGTGTTTACCACAGAAGTGCTGTCAGCATCTAGCTTTTACTAGCACCTAACTCTGGTTACAAATGCATTGGCAGTGGGAAAATCATGATAGAAGCAAATTAATCACAGGTTATGTATTTTTCCCTGCAAATCCAGGAGGAGAAGCTAATGACATCTCTCTGGATCTGGTTATTTGTCTATCAACTGCCCTTCTGCAAAGTTCAGGGGGCATGGGGTAACAATACTTGATTCGTTCATCATTGCAGAAGTATCTCCTGAGGAGATCTTTTATATGCAGCTTTGACTGAAAAACACATAAAAAAAGATTATATGCTAAATATGGTGGAAAGGGAAGAACTATATGAAATATAAGCTAGTCAGATGGCTAAGTTTTTTTATTTTTAAATATGTTATTCATATAGAACAGATTGCTCTTGCAAGCCAAAGAACACAACAAATTTTCTGTTAGCTTTAGTAGTCATGATGTATAATTTTACCTTTTCTTTGAAGTTCCCAGTTATCATATCTCTTCTGACTGATGTATTCAAATACATAATCTGTATTTTCCTCTCACCTTTCTAAATAAATAATATAAATAAGGTTTTCCAATGTGGAATTAGAAACCATCCTTTGTATACTTGACCTATTTTTGTTCCTTCTTCCTTGAAAATTTGCCCAGTGAGTTTTACTTTGCTTGGATCATAGGAGACAAGAAGTGGCTTTCTATTTCCTGGCACAGGACTTAAACTGAAGCAGAGGAATCTTTCTTTAATATTGACAACCTCATTAGCACACATGACAGAACTATCATTTAACTCAAGGCCATCAAAGGGAATTCTGCCACATGAAGTATCACAAGACTCCAATTTTTGTTCCAATGAATGCTTGAAGAATCTGGCAAATATTGCTAGAACAGGATGGGGATTTCTTAAGATGACAGTCTGCTTACTAGATCATAAAAATGATTCTCACTCATGTTTGCTCTCCTTTTACCCTTGCATGGTGATTTCTTAAGCTTCAGCAGAAGGTAATAGAAGGACTTGTCTCCCTAAAATACCTGACGGCTTGTTGCAAGGATGTTTGGGTAAAAATTATTATAATTTTTCAAGTAGAAGATGAAGCTGAGCCTGCTCTCATGAAAAGCAGAGTTTAGTGATAATTCTACCTCTGCAAGATGATTTACAAAGCAGAAATGACCCTGCATCTCTCAAAAGGCCATGTTTTGCATATGTGCATTAGACAGGATTTAATATTTTTTACCATATTTATGAAACAGTGTTACCATAATTAAGGATATCCAGGCTGCATTTTCAATATTACACTATTCAAAGACAACATGACACAGAATGTTGTTGATATGTTCCAAATCTACAGGCATATAGTTCAACTGTCATAAAATGTTTGTGTTTGAATTTCTCTCTATACATTTTGAACAGTAAGTCAAATTCTCTGCAGAAAGTTTTATGAAAGATATTAAAATGCAGAAATTGAAACTATGTAGCTTTTTCAAGATAGGTGATATTTACAGTAAACTGTTGTTCAGACAAAACCACATGAATCTCAAACATTTACAAGCCTTTAAGTGGAATTTGTACTCAATTTCAGAGACTAATTTTAATTTTTGGCTTTGTCTTCCATAAAAATATGGTTTCTATTTTTCACATTCTGGAGAGGCTTCAGATCAGTGGTGCAAGTAGTTGCAAGTTCTGGGTGGAAGCAGTGACTCACTGGTAGCTGGAACTTGCTTTGATGAGAACACTTGGAGCGTATTATTAAAAAAGACAAAATTTTGATGTCATAGTGTTGATTCTCAAACTTGACTATCAGACATTGGATTTTGATTTTGCTGCTTTCTAGTGTTAAAAACGGTGTAGACATTCAGTTGCTGGCAGTGGCGGACTGCAGAGAAGGCGTCTGTGGGAGGAGGGCAGAGTGCTCTGTGCCAAACTCTTTGCACAGCACAACAGAGCCCAGCAGTGAAACTGGTGGTGCCTCTGAGAAGACACTTGGGAAAAGGCAAAATTCCTGGGAAGAAGAGGAGGAGGTAACAAAAGACTGAGGAACAACTGAGGGAACACCAAGATCAGAGGAAGAGGAGGAAGAGGGTGTGGGTGTGGAGATTCTCTGGGCACCAGAGCAGCTATCCATTGCAATCTGTGCAGTGAGCTGGGCAGAGTTACTGAAGGAACTAAAACTCATGTGGAGAGTAAATGCTGGGGAAGGGTGGAGGTGTGATAGGGAAGGAGCAGAAGAGAGGAATTATTACATATTGACCCGCATCTCCTCACCCATCCCATGTCACTGTTGGAGTGTGTAGAGGGGTTGGGAGTGAAGGAGCAAAGCTCAGCCTGGGAGACTGGGGAGGAAAGTTGTTTTAATGTTTGCCTTTACTTCTCACTACCCTAATCTATTTTAACTGGAAAAATTTTAAATTTAAATTAGTCTTTCCCAAGCTGAGCCAGTTTTGCCCAACACAGTAATTCGTAAGTGACCTACCTGTCTTTATCTCCATATGCAAGCTTTCTAACCCTGATTTCTCCTCACTTTGTGCTGGGATGGGGAGTCACTGCTCATCTGGGTGGGAATTTGGCCCTTAGCTGACATTAACACACTGCAAAAATCAAATTGTTTCTGGGTCTGAAAACATTTGGTCCAAGACAGGTTGTGCAGTCATCAAACTGAAAATTTCAAGGGATTAAAAATCTGCCACTTCCCATGAAAAATCTTTTCAGTCAGTCTTTCCCACTATGAGACATTTTTTCATTGTTTCTCAAAAAAGTTCACCTCTCCCAGTTTGAAAAAAAATGCCCACCAATTTCATAATGTAGTTTACTCTTCCATTATTACTTTGATGACCACGTCTAACACCCATTTATGGTGTGTTGCATGGAAAACAGGTTTCACAAATCTGAGTCAGAGCCTGAAGAAAAGGTCTTTCTTGTTTTGTGTTTAATGTCACATCTTCAAAAGATCATGTCCCAGTTTTACACTTTCACCTTTGTTTACAAAACTCTGGAAACCATTGAAAGCAGTTATGAGTATTTACATTGCAAAGGACTCATACAGCGAGAAATTAAACTAGTCCAAAAATAATTTACAGGGGTGAGAATACTGCCGAACGAGGTCTTTGGTGAGTAAACGGCACTACTTTAAATATCACATTAGTTGTAAATAGAAGTATAGTATTATCTCAGGAGCAGTTGAACAAAAATATAGCCAAGTAAATATTATAACTAGCAAAAAATGCAGCGTAAAAACATGTCAATCATGCAAGAGGGAGTGCTAAGAACTATTCCTTTCATGGATGTTATTTTCTACACTATTTCTACCTGCTAAACATTTTCTGCGCGTCCTAAATCCTTGTGTGTGAGAATGCATGTAAAGGAGATTTTCCTGATGCATTACCAAGTGCAAAGGGTAAAAGGTGAGTTGTGTAATGCCTTCTAACTCCTGTGATGGTTAGTCCATGGAGATGTTCTAATCTAGTGCTGCTAACCTCTTCTGCAGGAAATGAGTGTGGCAAGATAAGGAAGCAGCAATATTCTATATTGATATAAAGAATATTTCTGCACAGGAAACTTTCATATCATTGGAAAGTGAAAGTCTCCTCAGACTAAACTCAGATATTAAAGAAAATTTCTAACCAGCATTTTTCACATCACTGGCTATAGAGGAAGACTAGAAAAATTGGCCTTGCCTATCTGAAGTTAGTTTTATGAAAGCAATGGTTTTATTGAATTCTTTCCACTGATTTAGTAGGCAGAAGGTATCTTCATGGCTTTTGAGTCATGAGAATGAAAGGTTGTTGCAGGAATGACTACTGGTATCAACTAATGCATCCCCAGATTTGCAGTGACTTTCTGCAGTCCATCCCAAGATGATGATGGGCACTAAGGCAATAAGGTGAATTCTGTGCTGCCTCTGTCTGAGTGCTCAGTCATTGCCCAGGTTGGGAATTATTACTCCACACCTCTGCCAGGAGTCAGAGCAAGTCTGGTCCTGTTCACCCCACATGAATCTGCCTTCTCTGGATCTTTCTTTTGTAGCCCTTCCCCCTCTATTTTGTGGACCCACACACAGAGATTGAGATGAGAAACTAGAAAGGAAATAAGGACACATTCACAGCTCTGCACATATATAACATATCCCAAAAAAGTTATGGGAGTTCGGTGTTTAAAACTCCTAAGGGTCTTTATATTCTTCTGTGTCGAGCAAGTTCTCTTGCCGCTATCCATAAATGGGAAGGGAAACCCCTCTGAAGAGGTCATCTGTGATGTTCATTATCTCTGAAATGCAACTATTTTAACTATTTTATAAATCAGGTTCAAACAGTTTGGAGTACACAAATGTATGCAAACCTCTGAGGGCAAGTATGTGGAAAGGTTCCTCCCTCTTCCTACTTCCTTCTCCCTCCCCACAAGCAAGGCTTGCAGATGTTTTCTTCTGCTCTTTATTCTTTTGTTCCTGTTTGGCTGTGACCCTTACTCCCAACTGCTTTTTTTTTTTGTCAAACTTTGTTTTTTCCTGAGCCTTTGATCCTGTGCTTTGACTCTTGCAATAATGAACATGACACTATTATTTTGCTAGATTCATTTTATGATTCCTTACCTCTCAGAGTCCCCGTGAACAAAAACATGCACTTGTTTTGTCAGTGTCTCGCAGAAAAAGTGTGGGTCTTACAAAAACTACCACCTTGCCTAAGGACAGGTGAAATATAACCTTTCATATGTAGACTGAATACTTAGGATTATGCACTATAATTATACATTTGATTATCCAGTCCCTCTTTGTTTAGATATCTTCAGTTTCCCAGCTAGGGGAAACTAATCAAAGGTTAAAAGACGTGCTAGTAGAGCCAAGTGTAGAAGACACATAGCAGACAAGAGGCTAGGGTTCCGGCACTGGGTCAGGAACAACAGTTTATTGTTCTCAGAAAGAAATGTTGCCTTATGCTCAAACTGTAAATACTCTTAGGTCTTCTGATGACTTTCTTCTCCTGCTTTCTGTGCTCAGACATCTCAGTTCGATCAAGAGAGGCGGGAGAAAGAGGATCTCTGTCTGCTTCAAGGAAAATAAATGTACCTACACAGATAAAGTCCTCGTTGGAGTTGAGTATCAGTCATATAGTAGAAGACATATGCTGTGAGAAAATTATAAATCAGGAATCCAGATCAACAAATCTAGACATTAATAACAAGCTTTCCTCCCTGAAACTGTGATTCAGATACATATATTGAGTAGCGTACATGTGTAACAATAATTATAGAAGGTACAGCTTAAGAAAATTTGCAAGTGTGTCTTTTCATACACCTTCCTTCAGCTGCTCCAGTGATTTACTACAATGTTACCATGCCTCGCCTTTGAAGTGAGGTGACTCTCTAGTCAACACAAAGCTGATCAAGGAGGCTGTCTCTCCTTTGCAACAACAGTGGAGGAAGTTATTTAAGGTTACTACTATCAGCTCCACACAGATCTTCAGACTATTTTAATTTATGTCATAGGCAGGCAGGCCCCAAGCTGTGCTCAGATGATCAGAAGCAGCAGTAATAACTTGGAAACAAAATTTTTTTCTCAAGTGTATATGTTAAATATACCTCAGCTGGAACAGAGGGAATCAAATGCAACTTTTCTAATTTGATTGAGTGAAATCAGCAATCTATGTGAAGAGAGGTAAGAGAAATGATACAGGCTTAGACAGTAGATAATTGCCCAAAGATTTCTTTTCCTCCTTTTTTTTTTTCTTACATAAGTATTTATTTAGAAGCAAAAATTTAGTTAATATGTAATAAAACCCCTAAGAAAAAAGATCAATAAAGAAAGTTAAGGATAAAGGAAAGAAGGGAACAAGAGAGAAGGGAACGAGAGTCTTTTGATTCTATTCGTCTTTGTAAAATACCTTCTCAGGAAACACCCCCCAAAATATGAAAGCAAATCTAAAAAGGAAAAAAAAAATTCCCATAGGATCAAGCCCATATAAAGAAACATATCTTTGGCAGACTACAAAGTTGCCTGGAATCAAGGGAAATGCTGGAGAGATCTGTACTTTCAGAGTTCAAGTTGATGTATCCAACTGAGTCCCAGACACTGCCGTTCATGTGTCTCTGACCCATAACCATGGCAAGTGACATGCCCAGCTATCAATATTAGGAAAGATATCTATTGCTTCATTCTCTAGTAATTATCTTTGCTTAATTTCATATTTGTGTTTCCCAAATATAGGCAACAGAAAACACAGTAGTACCTGTTACAGAGCTTCTGGCAGAAAACATGGATTTATATACAGACATTATATATATATAACATTTATATATAAGTATATATAAAAATATACATATTTGAAAATATAAAAACACAACCAAAACCCCCCCTGCTGGTAAATTGGCTGAAAGCTGGTAATCCTGGGTAGGAAAACAGGAAGGTTTTTGCTGGATAACGAATTCAAGAGGCATGTATACTTAAATCATGATATCAAAGCCTTTCCATACAATAGGACAAATACGTGTTTCTGTTAAATTTTAAATCCTAGAGTAGCCAAGGTATGGATATAGTTCAGCACTTCTCCAAAATTTAGAAATATTCTGAAACTTTATGTAGAAAGTGACATAAAGCAATTGGAGATGAGAGCAATTAAAGCCTAATATTTGTAAATAAACTTCATGAAAGTGTAGGCATATTCTGGTTTGTGATTACCTTTTTTTTAAGAAGAAATTATCTAAGTACTTACATAGGTAAGTGACAGATATTAAGTAGGCCACAGATTTATTCTTCTATTGCACCCTAGAAACAAATTTTAAAAGCCTTAAATTCAAGAATATGGAATAGAATATCTTTGAAGTTTTCAGTGTTCCTTAATGGAGATACATTTATAAATTGTATACAGAACAGAGAAGATTAAATCCTGAAATCAAGGAAAAACCTCCCCCAAATCCTAATATATTTATTCTTGTTCTCTGTCATCTCTGCTATTCTGTATGCTTAAATTGTTACGCACAGGCCAAACGGAAAAGGTTTTGCGTTTCTCCTCTACTTAGGATGATTTGTTGTCAAGCCCCAAAATTAATTGTCGTGTTATTTGTTGCAGATTTATGGCTCAATCAGCTTTGTAGTAGCCTCTTCTTTTATGGGTGTTTTTTCTTTGAATGTTATAAAATATCTGTTACCTCTTTCTTTTTTTTTTTTGTTAGAATATTTTTCAGAGCTCACTAACTTTTCTTTGAGACCAACAGAACACGGGCTGCATTTCAATGCTTAACCGAGATGATGCACAAACCACTTGTCAGGATACTTTATTGAAACAGTTTCTCAAGGTACAACCACACATTTAGTGCTCAGAAGTGAAACAACTATCATTATTTGAAGTACTTTGGTTCAGAGATGACAGCTGTTGAAGAGCCATGCTAGGTCTTTTTCTCAGACAGTTCTCTCCTCAAGCTCTGCAGTTCGATGATATAGTAGATCCAGCTTTCTGAGCTCTTGGATAAAAAGCACCACGGTCACACAATGCAAAGTATTTCTTTGATGTAAAGTTAGTTGATTATTTTAAACTTAATCAATCACTCAAAAAATAGGTTTTTTTCTACTTTTTTTTCTCTACAGGTACCCATTAAGGTTACTTTGTGATGTCTGGTTCACACCAGCAGTGTAAAGCATACCAGCTCTGCCTGTGTGAATGCAGGAAACGCTAACCCCTACTTATTCTGTGATAAGATCACAACAAGTTAAATGACACATAATAAAGCCACATTCTAGATTTTTTTCTAACTTATTTTCATGACTGTGTCATAAATATTGCCATTGTTTCTAATTAATCTTATCTAGATAGAAGATTTTGTTCAGACACTTCCTGTGTGACAACAAGCGTATTTATTAGTATCCTGGAATTACGCTGGAGCACTTAGGGTTAGATTTCGAAGTCCAGACTTCTTGGTTTGGACTTCAACAGACTCAAGTCATTTGGTAGATTTGCTCATCTCTAATTTACACTTACTTGCTCTGAGTTCTGATTAAAAAAAAAAAAATCTTATATTCTTCTATTTAAGACAGTGGTCCACAATTTTCCTATTTTGGAGAGAGCACTTGGGGCTCAGTACATAAGTTCAAAATATCAAGATGCTTTGACAATCTAACTTCTAAATGGAGTGCTTATGAAATTGTCACCTTTGCGAGCAGAGGTGAAACAAAGCTCATCCAGTACTGAACTAAACTTGAAATTCCATCCCTAGAAAAACAATCTGTAACTTACACTTCCCTTGACTTGTGTCTGGTACACCCATTAAGCTCCCCACTAGTTATTAGATAGTAAAGTAACTTAAGACTGATTTTTCTTTTTCTTCTTTTCTTTCTTTTATTTTTTTAAAAATTATGCTATCATTGCAATTATCTCAAATGAATGTTGAAAATTATATTTTTCAATTCTGTATTGTTAACTGATCAGACTTTTTAGTTACTGTTTATTTTTTTCTTTCCCACTACTAATGTAAACCTAGGTTAAAAAGGCAAAATGTTGCCTTTTTCTTGGTATGAAGCATGCAGGCATGAGAAGTAGTGTTCATTGTGGAATGTTTCTAGGCTCATTTTAATATCTGATAACTTCAGTGGACAGAATTTAGCTCTGTCTTCTCACACTGACAGCATGTATTTGGTACCACATATATATGCACACTTAAAACCTCACAAAGGTGAAGGGATACTTTCGTGAATTGCCATTTTAGGTATAAACTAAAGCTGTAGCTCCCGATCAGCATAAAGCATGAGCTGATAAAAGTAAACCAGTCACAGACATCACTCTGGACACACTTGGTTGGCTTGTCAAGCAGCAGATGGAAACAACTGATGATATATGTTTTTCAGGAAATATCTGAATCTAGCATTTAACCAGAGAGATGGTCTTGTATATTAAAGAAAAACAGTTTATATGTTAGCAGGAACTGTTACCTTTGGAACAGTTAGGAACAATAAGTTAGAGCAAAGAAAAATGTTTTGTACCAAAGACGACACCTGAAACAGTGCCCCTATATGACCGATGGAGTATATGAAGTGGTGTTGTACCAGCATGAGTCTCTGGTTTCACTGCAGCATAAGTAAACATTAGTATTTCTGATCTTTGACATAGTCTGGAAGATGGGAGAAACCACAACATTCATCCCAGGAATGTGTTGTTGGTGACACACTGATGCTCCAGGTCCAGCCAAGCCACTTCATGAAAGGCAAAAGGCTGTGCCAGTCAGGCTGCATTTAGAATTCTTGCTGTATCTGAGCAGAGAGTGATGGATGAGCTGTGTGCAAGAAATGGCATAAACACCTCTTAAAAAACCACAGCTGCACTTACATCAGTCCTAAAAGGCAAAGCAAGGGGGGAGAAATCATGAAAAACTGAAGAAAAATTGATTCATTTATATTTACAGAGGAAACACTTAATTTTCAAGCACTTATAGAATGCTAAGGTAAAGTACAAAGTAGTTGGTGTCCCTCCATTTTTGCAATATTGCTGAAGTATTTCAATGTCTCTTTCTCATTATTCCTTGTTGTGAATGTATTTTTTATTTGGATTTCCATGGAACAGTGAAGCTGGGATCAGGATTCTTTTCTTCTTGGTCCCATATAGAAGAGGAATGTTCTTGTTCTAAAGCTTTTACACTAAGAGAGCTCAATCTTACAACTGGTAATACACAAGCAAAGAGATGTAGCTGCTGGGGATAGTAACACAATCTCAAATACCATGTTTTTTTAACTGACACCCATTAAATTTCATTGCCTCAAGCATAATTGCAAGTTGCAGCCATCACTACTTCACACATTCTATTTCACTAGCTAGAAATAAAAAAAAACGTTTTTAACAAGAAAAATAGCAACTGGAACAATATTCTTATGGATGTGATGGATTCTTAAATGCACTCCTAAAAGCTTCTATAACTCAGATAGAGGTTACAAGCTTCAGACCAGTCAGTAGATGAGTTTCTATTGCCTGTCTTTTTGTGATCATGCTAATCAACAGAGGTGATATCTGACTTTAAGATATACACATCTGTTTACCAAAAGAAGAAATGAAAGGAGAAGTAGCAATTCCAGGGTTTAATTCATTAATATATTTGTATGTATTTCTAAATATTTGGAAGCAAAATTTTGAAAGCTACCAGAAAAAATAAAAAAATCTTTTGATATTTTTAAAATTTGTCTAATGATTCTTTTCATTGATTTGGTGCCAGAGATGAAAACACTTTTTTTTAATATGTATTTCTAATTGCCCAAGATAGTTGGACCACCAAACCACAAAACAATAAACTAGAAATTCCCCCAAAATTTTCATTTTGGTCCTTGGTAGAGATTGGATCGCTGTAGAAAAGCTCATGCACTTCTGCTTCTGGGTTGGAGTGGGTTTCTGACAACAAGACTGGCTTGTGCTGACTTCCTCTGGGTTGCTGCTGCCTGCTTTAGATTAAAGAAAACTATAATAATTCTGAGTTATCTTTTCCGTTAAACAATCCAGCAGCTATAGTCCCTTCCCACTGATTATCATCAGAATCCCATGCAAAGCTGCAGGAAACCCTAGGAGAAACATATAATATCTCAGAGGACAATGTTGAAGGATGGATGAAATGTCTGTTTAACTTTCTTTTCAGTACGTTCATATTTATGAACTCTGATTGTTTCTTGAGCATAGTTGGTCCATCTGTGCCTCACAATCGAGACGGCAATAAAGATAATTTGTAATTGTTATCAAGCTTTTCTTCTATCACTTTCTTGGGTTATTTTTACACAATCTAGTATTTATATAGGTGCAACTAAAGAAAAATGGGTTGCCTCAATACTCTTACAGTCAATGTTCTAAATATCGCACATCTGGGATGCTAATTTTTAGTAAGAAAATTTCCTGAAATTGTCTTATTTTACAGATTAAATATAGCTATTGGATGAGTTTCTTCTGTGGAATATTTTGTTTACTTAGTTTAAATTCATTGCTTTTTAACCCGCTTGTTTCTGTATCAGGAATTGAGGTACACCCATCCACACCCAAACATTAATGCGCTACACAAAGACAGAGGTTTTCATTTTATGTGCAGAAACATCCATCTCACTAGCTGTGGAAGGGAAGGGAACTCTCTCAGGAGTTCATTCCAAATGCAACGTCAAGTTTACAATAAACAGAAAAATTGCACTCTTTACAGGATTTATTTTATTACTATCCTTGTGATTGCTGCAATTGTAAATAATCTGCTCCTTGCCACAAATTTATTTTGTTTTCCAGAAAGAAGGACAGATTTGCTTCCTTTGCCTGCAATTATAATAAAGGACAATATATGTTTGTATTTAGTTTTCTTTAGCCAATGTAAGCCAGACAGCCAGGCAGCTGTTGATCTTAAAGGATTATCACAGAACAAGTTCACTTAGCTATAGATAGCAATTTATCATTTTTGGCAAAATCTTGATTGTGTTTTTAAAACAGTTACATTTTTAAAATGGCAACTCCAAAGTATAGACAATATCTGAAAAATGATATAGTCTTCCATGAGAAACAGCACTAATTCATGGTGTTCATGTCTGAACATTCAGTGAGGCTGTCAAGATAACCTCATGCTCACATCAGCCATACAGCAGTTGAACACAAAAGACCAAAATGCTCTGGCATGAAAGCAAATTTTCTCCTGTAACTTCTGGTTGCCTTGACTTAGCAAGATGGGTTTTGGACCATCTCTTCCCCTAAAAACTGGAGGTAAGATTAGGGCTGTGCGGTGCATGAAGGACCTCCCCAGCACCCTTGGTGGCTTTTGGATATCAGCAAGGTAATTTTATTTTTTAAAGAGTCTGATTCAAATTTGAATTAACCTATATGTAAATGGGCCATTAATGTAAGTAGACATACAATCTGCTTAATGAACTGAAATACTAGGTTTATTTTACGGACCATTCTTTAAGTAGTATTTGCTCAGGCGGGATTCAGTATTTAGCTTCATCCTATAGCATCAGCAGATTGCACAGTAGTACTGAAAAACTGTCTCAGTGCAGGACAGCCTGTCAGAGCAGAAAGAGAAAGTCAGCTGCACCTTCCTTACCTCTGTCCTCCTCGTGGAACAGAGGGACAACGAGGAAATGCTCCAGTCTTCTATAAGGCTTGGCTACACTTTTGACTTCCTGATACCTTTAGCAATTAATGTATTCTGAAGCAGTACGAGAATTTCCAAGTACAGAACAGGGGAAAAATCCTCAGGTTAGTTCATTGAAAACACAAAAAGATGCTATGTCATGACAGTGATATGTCCAAACTGAAAAATGAAAAATAATTCAATATGGAAGATTGTATTAGTTTCAGGATGAAGATAGATGCATCTTATTTCAACTTATGTAAAGACTAGAGATCTGAAGAGTTTCTTTCCCCAGAGAAAATTTTTACTTGAAAATTTAATGGAGATCATATGCCCATTTTAATTAAACTCTTGAGAAATATAAAACTCTTCAAAGATTTTTTGTCATTAATATTTTTTAATTTGGCCAAAAATATTTTATTGTGATATTTTGACTTTATCAGTCCATAAGCAAATAGTCTCTTGCTAGAATCTGGTCTGACATGATATTATGTGTTTTTAAATGGTATATTTCTAGTCATAAAATAGGAATGGGTGTAAAAAGGCAGAAAAAACTCAAAAAATATAGCTAGATTTTTTATATTTTAAGTTGAAATTACAAAATATGAAGAATACCAAGAATTTTGTTTTTAATAATTGATCTCTCTTCTGTACAGAAAATGTGAGCCATATTCTTATTCTTCCACATCTACATATCCATCAATCCGTGTGTCTCAAGGAGTTGTAAGTATTTGTCACCACTTTCTTCTGAAAAACCCTTACAAATAAACCATTTAGTTTTTCACTTTTAGATAAAGGGTAAATCCTGTGCCATTTTACTAGTACGCAACACAGGACATCATTAGCAGAGGAAAAGAGTCAGCAATAAAATCAACTGGACGTTAAGCTCATTCAAAAAACTTAAGTCCCTGTTGAGTGTAGTGTTTAATATGCTTGATTGTTTCATTCAATAGTACAGCCATTGATGGGGTCCCAGAACCCTAGTTAAGTTTTTATAAGGCTTTTCACTAGAGAACTTCACTAGAGAACATAATTGTTATTTCCACATACCTACATTCAATTTTCAGGGATTACTTTTAAGTGTGAATTCTCAGGTATTTCTTCCAGCTGCCTCCTGTCAACCCGTAATCTCATATACTGAGCTCAGTCCCTGCAGGGTAGGCACTTGATCCTAGGGTCAAAGGTCCTTTAGCTCTTGACTAATGCACCTCATTAGAAGAGGAAAGCAGAATATCTCCAGTAATTCAAATGTCATGAGAAGTAACAGAACTATATATTTTTAATTGTGTTAAGCAGGATTGTTTTTGTTTTAGACACAACAAAAAAAAAGCTGAAGGCTTCCCATTTATAACCACTGGAAACACTGTCTAATTTGTTCTGCATCCATGCGTGGTGCAGGAGTGTGCAACTAAACTGGAACAAAATTAATTAATAGTGTAATTGTGTGCAGTATCCTTTGTTATTGTGGGAGGAGGCTGGTCATAAATTCATAACTATTCATTACTCAAGTATTTGGACTAAAATGAACATATCAGTTAAATGAAATGCTGTTTTTCTTAGTACTTTATGTATGGTAGATATGTTAGGTAATGGTTTTATCCTGTGCTGAAAAAATAATCACCTCATAAAAAGCAGGTTTTGATTAAGCAATGGAACTGAAACTTAAGTTCACCTGAATCCCTAAGCAAATGTAAGCTACTGCATTTTCTACATAAGCTTTTCTATGGGATTACTGTACTTACAAAAAAATTCCCTTTGCTTCAGAAGTTGAATGCAGTTATTTGCATTTTAATGTTTGTATTTTGAATGCTTTTTTACGTTAAGTTGAAATCAGCAATTCTAGCTGTTTTTCATCCTTGCGTTCTGAAGGAGCTTTCCAAGGCAATTAAGTAAGCTAACATCTGTAAAATTTGAACTGCAATTATTCAATTAAAGAGCTTCACTTATTGCAGTCAAACAACTTACACCTTGGCATCCAAATAAGTTAAAAGAAAGAAATTCCAGTTATAGTTTTACACCAACTATTTTTTAAAAAAGCAAGGCATTTTGTATATTAATTGAATGGAGATACAGAACATGAAATCCTGGTGTCACCAAAGCCAAAAGCACTTTCACACTGATTTCAAAATGTGAATTGTCCCTAAAGTTTGTTTCATCACACTTCTGCCTGACAAGCATTTTGGGACTGTATGTAGGATTTTCTGACATTTCCAGACATTTTCTGGAATACAGGTAAGGTATGTGATTTTAATCATTAGAGGAAAAAATAACACAGGAGTAGATGTGATGATCTATCTCTGGTTTTATATCATGATTAAAAGTAGATTTCTCATACTATTTTGATGTCAGAAAAATCCTGACACTTTTTCTCTGGGTAGTTACTTTTAATGTAATGATGAAACATAAATGTGAGAGAGGGAATTTTCTTTCATTGGATTAACAGATAAATTTGGAAAAAGTTGAACAGTTCTGGCTCACCATTCTTTCTTTGCCTTGGGATTGTCACAGTTATAACAACAATACTTCTATGACCCATTTAATGTCTCCCATTCTGAATAAAATGGGATTTCATACTGTTTTAGAGATGTGTTAGTAAGTATTTTTATTATCAATTAATGGAAAGTCTTTAAGACTTGTTTGCAACATGTTAGGTTGGCTACCATTATGAATAATACATGTATTTTTTTACCTTCTCCCAAGTTTAAAAGACTACACAAATGGATGCTCTGTTCCATCTGGAGACAGAGAAATTACACAGTGAATCTTTGATTTTTTTGTTAACAAAATCCACCAAACAAGACCTCACCTCCTCAAAAAATCTGTTCCTTTCCTAAACAGAATGGGTGCTGTCCACTCTGGTATTTTCCCTACCTACATCTCTTTCAGCTAGCACCCCTCTTGAAAAATGTTTTCTGTAAAAGTCCATTTTGAAGCCAAAAGCCAGCTGTTTAAGCTGTGTGACATTTTATTTCATTCTTTATTTCAGAGTGTATATCTATGATTTTCTATCCAAGCTCATAAACAGTGTGTACACTATTTTCTGCTAAAAACACTTGGCTCACACCGTTCACTTCTCTTAAGCAATCTTCCACTTGTGTCTTTCTCCTAGCAACTTCTTTAAATGAAAGCCAGTAACAGCTCTCCAGATCAGGGAGGCTAAATCATCCTGTAACAATAACATGGTTTAATTTAGGCTGTAGCAGTGAGAGCAGAGTTACTGGACAAACTCATGTTTGTCTCACCAGTACATATTATTTCAAAGTGTCATTTACTACAGCTGTAAACTTTAGCCTTCTGGTTTGTAAAAGTTGTATTAAACCCATCCTGCTCATTGAAGAAAAACAGTTACATCTGAGGTAGCTTTCACTACTGAATTGTTTTGTGCATCTATTTTCCTGCTGGCTGTTGTTAGCTTCTATGATTCCCTCTACAAATCACCAAAACAGCCTTGTTGGCTCATAGCCCTGCCCTAACTCTCTTACCTATCCTAGCCTTCTATTTAGTTTTGCACACTAATCTACACATAAAAAATCTCAAAGCTGCTAGAAGAGGAAATTTTCTCAAAGGGTTATATTGATGGTTATTTATTACAGCTAGAGATTTATGTTTGGAGAGATTAACCTATGTATACTTAATAGGTCCAGTTGTAAATCACAGACTCAGAAAGATTTGGTTTGGAAGGGACCTTAAAGATCATCCAGTTGCAACCTCCCTGACACAGGCAGGGACACCTTCCACTACACCAGGTTGCTCAAATATTCCACACAACCACTTATTTCCTCAGGATTTAGTAATGTTACATCTCTAATGTAACATTACCAAAGATAATAGAAATTTTTAGCCTTCATTTCACTGGGCTTGCCATCAAATTCACACTGCTGCTGGCCCTGCTCCTTAACTGGAGCACTGTTGAGAAGCTGACAGCTGACCACATACAGCAAAAAGCTGAAGGGCCACTTGAGGACTGACAGTGCTTTTCTGTGTCTCCCAGGTGCTGGCAGGTCAACTCTGTTTATGATGAGTATGTGTTTCTGTTGTCCGTTCCTCAAGAAGCACCAAAGATTTCCCATGGAGATGATATTCTGTTCTGTTCAAGTTGCTCACACAGGAAAAAGAAAGTATCTTTCCATGGAGGCTACAGATGTGAATGCAGAGGACAATTTGCCAGAAAAATAGATTGGAAACATACTTAGGTTAACAGAATACTTTCCCTCCCTCAAAGATGTTGAAAGGCACACGTCTCTACCTCATTTTCATTATTGTATCGAGAAAGGTTTATAGAAACAATGGTTAAGAAGCTAAAATCTCAATATTAATGCAAAAGCTATATATTTCATATTGCTACTGTTCTGCATCTGCAGGTTTCCTCTTATGTGTCCTGTCTTATGAACAATATGTATGCTTTTGATTTAGGAACCAATAACATTTTAAACTCTGACACTAAAGGAGGCAAAAAAAAAGGAAAAAATGGAAAAGAAAGAAGTGGGGAAATGATTGAATTACATAGAACATATTTTTCTTTTAAAATGCAGTAAAAGATTCAATAGTTGAAATTGCTCAGGGGTGACCACATTTCTTTGAGAAGGTGCTCTGTACTGGGGCCAGTGTATGTATCAAATACTGCTGATAATTCAGCAGACACTTTTTTTATTGAAAGTTGCAGAAATGAGTTGCAATAAAACCTGCATTAACAGCCAGAGCTGAAACTGAGGCTGCCTCGTGATTTATGCACTCTCCTTTGGTTTTGATCTTTTAAAGAACGTGACTTGCCACATTATATATTCTTCTGGGATTTTCTCCCTCACCACTCATTACTATACTCTCACTGTCAATCTGATCATGCAGTTTCATATGATTCAGGGAAAAGGAAATGATTTACTAGCAGTCAGCTCTGCATGATTTTGCACTTCTATTGGCTAGGGCTCTGATTCAAAATGCAATCAGATGAGTGAGAGGACACTAGTTGTTTTTAATGGGCTTTGGATCGAGCTACGAATGTCTTTTTAGGGCACATCATTTTAGGTTATTCTGTGTATGTAATTGTTTTTTTAAAATGCCCTTCATCTCTACATAGAGCTAGTCTCAGCAAATAAAATAAAACAAATCCACAATTAATCCATTGTTTAGAATGGACAAGAGGATTTTTTTTCTTAATTTTAAGTTATTTTATTCCTTAGGAATTACCTTATTCCAGAGACTGCAACATATGGAGGGTTCTTCAAATACAATCCTTAGCTCTTATTTGCATTTGAGACTCTGTGCAAGTTTTTACATTTTCACATTTGCCTCATGAAAATAACTTGGGATAAGTATAATTTTTCAAATGTTATTAATAGATAAAGAGTAATCCAAGGATAAATACTTCCAGACTGCAGCTACTGTGTGTATCTAGGCTAGACGTACATATCTCAGTGTTTTGTTTTTTCAGTCTGACTAATTGTCTTTGTCTTTAATGACTCTCCTTTAAATGTCTGTTTTATGTTTCACAAATACTTAATCATTGCTGTTCTTCATCTGTTTATTGATAGAGTTTAAATGTGCACATATGAACCAAAATGGCATTAGCTGAGGAAGAGCCGGGCAGAAATCTGGTTTTTTTTCTGTCATTCAAACAAAATCTTTTCTCCTACCTGAAACAATCAAAACCAATCATGTCTTTGCTCCTTTGTTGTAAATACATGAAGAAAATGGTGTGGAAATGGGAATTGTTACAGCAGGCATAAAATATACTTAAAAGGTACCCACAGGAGAAAACATCACTGCTCAGGACCCCATCCTGGCCTGCATGAATTGTACCAAGAAGACCAGTAAGCCTACTCATGCAAGTAAACATTACACACGTGTTTAAAACTAGGAAAATAGTGTCTCATAGATGGAAGCTCTTATACTCTAATGAAACACCTTTGAGTATGATATAATGTCAATGGAACAGCATGCGGCTTTGGTACATATAAAAGCAATTATGGCAGTAATATTACAGGCTGACTTGCCTTTTTCCTTTGGTTTCAGGGTTTCAGACTCCCTAAGAGCTGAGTCACAATGATAGCACTTTCCTTTTTGTCATCATCTCACAATAAAACTTTCCATTCTTTTAATTGCTCAGAAGCCCTTCAGATAAGCCATTGGTACTTATACTACAAGCATATACCTTAGCTAATATTTTACAATTTACTCTGGGTTGTTTTGTTTTATTTTGTATTTTAGAAATTTTAGGTGGTCTGGGATAGTTGAAATAATAGTGATTTGGTTTCTGGTTATTTAATGACTTTTTCCACATGATGCGTCTTGAAACTATGGTATAGCACATGTCCAGATTTCAGAGAAATCCAAAAATATAGTGTCAGATGATGTATATAAAGAGTATGTTATGTTGACCGTACTGGCCACTGATAACCTGCTCCATCTGTCTTGCCTCTGACGTGTTAGCTGGACAGGGTAGAGATGAGGTGGCCTCTAAAAACAGAAGTCGTTATGAGAAGAAACAGCAGCCCAGCAGCAATCAGGTATTTTGCTGAAAAGTTCAAAAGATCATATTTGTTTTTTTCTTCTTTTACCTGCTTTAATGTCCATTATCACTGCAAACATGGTATTTCCTTAGTGAGTTATAGAGGATGACTCAATCTTTCTAAGCCTCAGCAATGCAGTGTTGTTGGTTAAGAATCTTGAAGCCCCGTTGGGCTTGTCTCTTCCTTCTGTTTTTGTAGCTCAGGACTTGAACCCTGATAAACTCTGGCAGAGTTACACTTCAACACTTCATACCTTTCCTCCTGATATATCTTTAGGGTAAGTTCTTCTGCAACTAATGAAAGCTTTTTTTCCTTCCTTTTCCTTTTAAACAACTTTGAATAAGTCAAGCCCATTAATATAAAAACAGTCTGATTTGTATAACATACATTGTTTTGTTATATTATCCAGTATGTTGGCTACACGCTCACATATGCACGTATGGATGTAGTCAGTTAAGGATTAATATCATTTGTACATTCATACACGGGAAGTATTAATTTTTTAAATGCTTTGTGATGTAGATGATATAGACATCTTTGAACATGGCATGCTAGACTGCCTAAGAAAATACAAGCTTCTCTGTCACAAAGACTTACAAAAATGCATTTTATCTTTAGTGCTCTAATATAGAGATGGAAAGACACTCCAAACCCATTGTTTTATTTGAAATTTTCATATTGGTAGTTCACATCATGCTTTTTGGCTACTGACTAGATGAAGTGAGAATTTGAAACAGCAGAGTAACTGCTTGAGTGCTTCAGAACTTAGCATAAAAATCTGGGGTGGGGGGAAGGGGGAAATGTTGAAAGAAAAATTAAACATGTTATACATGCCAGCTGTTGACCACTTATTCATATTGTGCTGGGTTTTTAAGTGGTTCTCTCTTTTGGTTACACTATAAACCCACTCCATATGTAAAAGGAGTATAACCTTCCATTTCATGGAGAAAAGTCCCCTGTGATTAGTGAATTTTACCTCTTCCCAGACCTAATTTAAAATTTTTACTTTCTTTTTCAAATGATATTGAATTTTAATACAATAATTGGTGGCCTGTGACATTTTTATTGAGCTGAATGCAATTCCAGCTCTGCTGTTGTGCTTTTGTAGCTCTCCTAGAGCATCCTGTGAAAAGAGCAGTAAGATTTGGGCCAGTGGCTTCTATTTATTCAGATGTATTTGGTTTCATTCCTCATCCTCCTGGTGTGAAAGCTAGCACTAGCACAGTAAATGCAAGCTTTCTCGAAAATTATTGTAAGATCCTAAAAGCCATAATTACAGCCTTACAATATCCCTATCAGTGGGAAATATCAGACACAACTACTGTAAAGTAGTCATTATGATGCCACTTTTTTATCAGAAGCATGACAATTCATTTGCTGATATGTAGTTCTGTTCACAGCCAAGGTCCCTGATACAGACGCTCCCAAAGGTAGGGGGATGCCCAGGGAGTACTCAGAAGCAAAATGTAAGAGGTGCAAGAGCACAGACCAAACAGTGCTTCTTATACCCATAGAGAAAACGTAGTAATTGCCCAGCCTTAGTCAATCATCTCTGCCACTTTTATCTGTGGTCCCACGAAGACCTCAATAAGTTCTTAATAATGGTGCAAGTATTGTATAACAGCTTTTACTGGCCCCCTGTGCTGTATTTCTTTCTTAGAATGAGCTCTGTCTGCTTAAGGACTGCCCACCCATGAATGTTAATCATTTGTGATCACATAACACCATCCCCAAAAATGTGTGTCTAAAATTAAACTACAGATGGTGTTCACAAGGGTTAACCTTAGCCTGGGGTGCCAAATCCCCTCAGAATCCCTCCACAGTCAATGGGAAAAGGAAATGTCTCCTTTAACACAGTATTCCTCAATCTGTGCTCTGGGAACCAGTAGTGATCTGGAAGACATCTGATGGTAGTTCATGAAAATGTTGGAAACATTTAACCTTCCCCTGCAGAAAACACCTCCAAACTATATACAGGAATTCCTATGTATGCACACAAGCAAACAATCAATTTGGGAGATTTTAAAAGTAATAAACAAAGCTTGAAAGGGCATTTGGCTGTAAATGAAAACCATTATAACAACACTTCATAACAGTACTTTGATTTATTTTCTTTTTTAAGGTTGGGTAGACTTTCAATTTGGAAAATAAAAGAACTGAAGCTAATTTTTGAGTCTCTTTCTCTCCCAGGTGACTACACAAAATTGTTAAGGAAACACACTTGACTTGGGAAGTGCTTGGTTCTTCTAAAAGCCCTCACATTTTGAAATAACAAAACATGAAAAGTGATGTTCATGGGGTAGTACATCCAGCATAGTACACTCAGTCATCATTTCTTGAAGGTTCATCCATTGGATAGGACATTAGCATTATATCATATCTTTCTGAAGTATGGCTTAAGAAGGTAATAAACCCCTAAAGAATTCAATAAATTAACTTTAAACTGAGTGATTTGAGTCTTTATTTTTTTTTTAATAAGCATAGTGATGTTAGTTTTCAATGAAAAGAATTAAAATCAGAAGCATTATTGAAGTCAAAGTCTTATGCTGTCATACAAAATTATTCTAAATTGCATCTTGTAAAAATATAATCTAGTAAGTGAATGTTTTCACTTTTTAATTTGACTAAAGGTTTTGCTAATTAAAACAGCTTTATGGTTATTTGTATCAAGTAGAATTTATTCCCATGTGGACAGCACCATAAGGATTTCTGTCTAGCAGATGGGCTTCTTATGCTTTTAATTCCTCAGAGGAATCTTAGGTTTTTGTGCATGAAACAAAGAAGAAGAAACCATTGTGAAGGTCTTTTCTATTGTGAGCTGCATGAGGGAAAAATTCTGATGGTGTATTCAGTGAAGAGACTAGATTAAAAACCCAAACCCTTTTATTCCATCCCTTTGGGGGTTCATCATATTTTCTAATTTTATAATTACATACATTTACTCTTTTTTGCTCAGGTTTGTACTCTGACAGTAAATTATAGTAATTTATACTATGATAAATCATAAAACCCATCATAGTTAAGAGTCCCTTCCAAACAACCTGTGGTTGGATTCTGATCCCATTCCAAAACTTTGTCCTCAGAACATTTGTTTCTCTTCATTTGAACTATGCCAATACATCTCATGAAGCGTATTGCTTACGTGTCTCAAGAGATCTTCCACCATAAACTTTCTGAATATTTATAGCCCCAGGAAAAAAAACATAGTAGAAAGACAATCTATATTTGAACAAAATAGTATCTAATAGAAGGGTTGGCATCTCCAAATGTCTAGATTTTCTCAAAGATGGGTAAAGTTCTTAAATAATGGACTAAACTCCAATTCTAGGGAATAGAGATCTGGTGGCATAATAAACTGATGAAAGTTTTGCATGTTAATTTTAAGGGACTGTCTGATCAGAACTTTAGCTTAGAAATAAATAAACAATTGTAGCATACAAATCATTGAATCAAATGATACAAATCGCATCCTAGGATGCCTGATTTTCCAGATCACTCACATTTTGGAGTACTCTGTGTCTGTTTGCTAGACAGCAAGTTCAGAAAGAGCATTTCAGGGGAATTCTAGCATGCAAGTGAGGGCAATGACTTCACAACTGACTTTTTCCCAACATGGAGTGTTGCTGTTAGCTGAGGACTGCACAAGAACCAGGAGTTGTAAAGGTGTGTTCACTGCCTATGGGTAACTGCGGAAAATGAGACACAAAATACAGATTTGTGAAGTCCCGTTTGTGAAGTTGCTTCCATTCAGAGGCGTTTAAATGCCCAATTTCTGTCTAGGTTACTAGTAAGAGACGCTGATATTTTTGCTGTCCATCTAAAACAGGATAATCTTGTAAGTGGTGAAAAGGTAATCCTTTCAAAAAAGAGTATGGGAAGCAAAAATTTGAAACCAGGGAATAATTTTTTAAAGGGTTGACCAAAACTCAGTAATTTCTTAATATGATTTCATTAATGTGTTCACCCCCCTTTGGGAACTGAATATGAAAACATGATTTTTAATGGACATTACTTCAAGCCATGAAAGAAAAATCAAATATAGCCTCATCTAGTTTCTTCATATAATTTACAACAAATTTACATTTTTGGAAAAAAAATACAATTAAATGGTTATGAGTACATATCTGTAACAGAAATGCATATGGAAATGCATATGCATATACACCTTACTGAATGCTTGCAGGAGTATGAAAACACCATTTGGCAAATGATGACTGTTCTAAGAACAAACTCTCAGTGATTCTATATACTCCCCAAATAAAATGGCTAGGATTGGGTAAGTTTTGTTTTCTTTCAATCAAAACATTTTACTTGGATTTGCCTTGCATGTCCCATTGCAAGATAAAAAGTTTCAACATGAAGATCACTCAAACAAAAAAAAAATGGTCCTGAAAAAAGTGTAGACTATTTTGGCAAAACTATTTTTATATTTTGCTCGATTTTGATATGTATTTTCTACAGAATTAACATAATTCTGTGAAGCATTTTCATTCCAAAGATGCATTTTTTAAATCTGAGAAGGTCTTCTCTGTTCTTAACTTATGGCTTTTCAGATAGAATTACTACTTTCCTCAAAGATTTTACACTTAATAATTACAGAAGAATAATTATCCTAAGTAAGAATTTGCTTCCAAACACATTGAACATGACTGCTGGGCAAGTGAGCCACTATGGAATAAAAGGGTATTATTAGAGAAATGAGATGAAGAGATTTTACAGATTCACCAGCATGACAGAGTGAAGTAGAATTATGTGATTTAGTTCTCAATGAGAAGCCAGGATATAAAAAAATGTTTCTTTGAAAAATTCCCAACTGGTTCTACAATGAAGTCAAACAGTTCACTTATCATAATGCTATTATAGTACCTCCTTTTAAATAAAGATTAATAGCAACATGTTGCATTTTTTCCCTAAAGATAAAGATTTCCATTTAATAAGCTTACTGTAAATTATATCCTCAATGCAACCATTTTCCCCATCTCTTGTAAAAATATCCATCCTTCTTGGCTTTTAGTTGTAATCCAGGGCAATGTCTCTCTTGCATACTGCATGCATTTTTCACAAACATGTCAACATAACACTCCTTGAGAAGGACATTGTTTACTTTGGATAAACCTGCCTCATGGAGGATAAAACCACTCTTTGTGAACACTTATGAAGGACAAGAGTGTACATGCTATTTATGAAATGTTTCATTATGCAGTATGTGGTTTCCATTATATAAATAATTCTTTCCCCCTCATCTTCTTCTCTGTGGGAATATTGAATAAATAATTAAAGGGGGAAAAAAGAGTAGGAAGAAATAAGTATAAACAACTTGAAAGATGATTCATAAGTTGAGTTATGTTAATTGTATTTCCTACTGAGACATCAAAGTACATTTGGTAACATGAAATATACGCACCTTTCCAAGATTTTATATTTTGGCTCTCTTAAGGGTGCTGATAATTATCCACAATAACTTCATGGAAAATATCTCCAAAAGTTTTGTTTAGAGTTTATTTTCCCAGAGCAAGACATCACTCATAATCTCATTTTTTAAAGGGTTAGTTCTTTGCTTTTTGTTATAGTGAGACACACTGCCTAGTCCACACTTGGAGTATAGAAGTGCTTATCGCAGTCACACAACTTTTCTTCTTATTGCCTTTAAGAAACTCATCAGCCACAAGAGAGAAAGAAAACCACCCTAAACCACTAAAAACCCCCCACAAGACTGGCAGAGCACTATTTAAAATGACTGCATTTTGGCTACCTTCTTTGAGAATTATTATAACCCCAAATAATTGGGATTTATTTATATTTCAGTAGTATCTGGAGACCCTGATTGGAGATTCAGGGTACTATTTTCTAAAGTGAGTAAGTAATGCAGCAGCTATAGCCATAAAAGAGCAAAGGCAACAATTTCACCGTTTAGGTCCATAAGTCTGAATTTCAGGTACTTGAAGTCTAGCTCAGTTGTTTTGTTGCCCTGGCAGACTTTGGTTGCCCGTTTTTCTGCTGCTGGTTGTTTACAGAAGTTCCCCAGCCTTTCCAACACAGAGGTGTTCATGCGCACAGAGATACACCAGGAGTCATGATGCAGAATTTCTGCTACCTATATGTCCTGGTGGGCCTGCTCTAGAAGACAGTTCTTACGAAATAGGAGGAGCACTCCTATCAAATTTGGATAGACTAGAACCAAAACTCAGAAAACAATATCCTCCTGCAGCTTCCTAAACTAGGGAAAAGGTGGAAAAGGCAGGAAATTAACTATTATGCATAAACCAGCCATTATCTTATTGTCTTTATCTGAAAATAATTTGAATGACAGAAGCTGCTGAAAAATCATCAAAAGCATGGAATAACGCACTTTCTAATTTTTTGCCACTCTTCCCTAGAATAGGGAATGAACTTGGACTGCATTTGCTGCAGCTGGCTGGAAAAGAATGACAGAAATATTCTGAGGTTTTAACCATAGGTATTTTGTGTGCGTTTTTGTTTGTTTGTTTGTTTGTTTATTTGTTTTTGTTTGTTGGGGTGTTGTTTTTTTGGTTTTTTGTTTGTTATTTGTTCTACCTGAAGACATCTTAAAAGAGAGAATTTCCAAAGTAAGGAAGGGGATAGAAAGCCAGTAAACACCCACCTGAGCTGTAGCGCATTCGTTAATGTCCGTGGTCTAACACTATGTGGTTCAGAGCAATGAATATGTCTGCTGTGTGGCATGGAGTTCTCCAAAAACGAGTTTATGAATATTTAATGAGGGCAAAATAGTTTCAATGGGAGTACTTTAAAGACCAAGCACCTCGTGAAGCCAGGGTGAAGTAATATGCTAGGGAAGAGGGAAAGGTTTCGCATCAAAGTCATCACTCAGTCTGTGTTTTTCTCTAGAATATTAAGTTTCAAAAAATGCATGAACCTGGCTCTTCAGGAAAATTTCTCTGACCTCAAGGAGTACTGGCTATTCTAAGATCTCATTCATACTTGCTGGCTTCCATCTAAATTTGCAAGTGACGTTGCTGAGAAATGCATTATAAGACATGGTTTCTCTAAGAAAAGCTCTTAGTTGACTAAACTGTGGAATTCCTAGTTACTCAGAACTTCTGTTGGCAAGAGTATTTCTTTAAAGATGGAGGAATTTGTTTTAATAGAAATTGGCCAAGGTAGTTATTTTTTCAGAGAATAACATAAAACTGGTATCATCAACACCAGTTTTAGAGACACACATGCACAATAGTCTATCTTCTACTAGCTGACAATGATGGGTTTTGAAATAATAGGGCATGCTGTACTGTATTTTATTTTTCACCATGTTTCAGGATATATTTGATTATTTCCTCCACTGACGATGTTTAAAATGTAATTTGTTTATTTGAATAAGGAAGTTTGAAATCAGGCCACAAGCAACAGATTGCTTTGTTTAAACTGGTTTTACTTGCTTGGTCTTATCTTGCTTTATGTGTTCCATATCATCAGCATGATAAGCAAGAGATGCCTTATACTATATGCATTCAGAATGGCTGCTGTGGAGGGTTTACCAGCCCAGCTCTTGCATAAAGCCCCCTTTAGAATTTGTTGACTACAGCACTGTATCCCAAACCCACTGGCAACGACTAGGAAACACAAAACTGTTAAATCTTGCTATAGGGCCTTCTAGTTAGTTCAATGGAAACTTTAGATAGTTTTCACCAAATTTGCTCTTTCCTCCCCTCTCCCCTCGCCCCAGATTTTCACCTAGTTATTACTTATTTTTATTGCACTGCCTTCTGTTGTTAAAAAAAGATACATTATTAAAATATTGTGAATTTTTTTTAGACTGTTTTCCGTACTTGGGCCTTATTTCCTTTCGTACTTGGCTTGGTTAAAATCCATTTTTTCTAGTTGGAAGGTTCTTGCTGCCTTGTGGTTCCTGTGCCCGCCACGAGAGGTCTCTTCCTGTGGGACAAACCTGAAAACTAAGAGCCAAACATACTTGCTTTTCCTGACTGCCCTTTCAGGCTCAAGTTCCCCTTTCAATGCCAGGGAAACTTCAGACATACCTGACAACGAATCTGTGATTGCAACAGTGACCAGAATCTGATCTGTGGATTCAGAATCTAGAGAGTTCTGAACACAAGAAACAGAAATGATATTTGTGTGCTGAACCAAAGATACGTTCCAGCTACCCTTCCAATTTTCCCTCTTCTCTTCTGTGTGTTACATCGATTTCCTCGTTTCTTCATAAGCTGGTGAGTGTGATGAGCATGTGCTGTACTCACCAGCCCGGAGCTCCCGTGATAGGGTTTCATGCTTTTTATTGAAGATTATATGTTAAAGAGCTTATAATTTGATTTGCTGCATTTTGAGACACCACAAATAAACCTCATATCTCCTTGGACACCCTTTTCATTTGCTCTTTCCTTTAATCTAGGATTTTCAGAGGTTGTTTATGACATATGAAAAAAATGTGAGACTTAGGAAAAACACTGTCTTCTGGGATGCTCTGCAATAGTTTTTAATGAGTAAGATGCTTCTTTTCATCTCTCTAGTTTTTGGAACTTCTGTCAAAATTTTATCCACCGACTGCAAGAACAAAAGAAATAGACAACAGAAAAAGAAATGGAAATGTGTGAAAGGCCAGTAGGTAGCTGATAGGACCTAAGAAGATTCTATTTATCACAGCTCTAGATTTTTGTGTCAAGTGATAAACAAGTTCTTCAGATTTTAGTATGGACAGTGAACTTCTTAGATAATGAAGTCACTTAAGTCTTATGAAAATTTTACTGCATCTAGATTGGTGAAAGATATTTTTACTAAGTTTTTGTAGACTATTAGTGATGGGAGACCTATAGCTTGGAGCAGCAGCTCTTAGCATCCAACATCAAGTGGATGGCCAGATTTTATAAATAAAAAAAGTTATAATCTCTTTTCTATAAATTTATCTTACACCTTATATATGGTAAATGAAGTGATATTTACTATCAGTAATACAAAAGTAAAGGAAAAAAATATCCTATGTCAAGCATATCCATATTTCCTTTCTTTGTTTTTTCCCCATGGTAGGCTTAGGCAAAGTCTAATGGCTGCCAAAATCATCACAAAAAATTAATGTGCCAAGAACAGTGGATCAGCAAAAGTTTTAGATGGAGAGAAGCCAAAATACTTTTCAAGAAAAATACTGGGGCTGATGGTTTGGGGTGGACTCATAAAGAACCATCCTCTGGCAGGCTAGGAGTCAATCTTATTTAAATTCCTCATGCTTTTAATGTCAATACTTGGCAAAATTCCACTTGTCAGATAAAGGCACCACGATTTCAAAACACTGCAAACTATATATGTTACCTGATAGCATGCCTCATTTGAGTCCCCTTTCCACACCCTTTCCAAAAAGAATCACACAGAACTTTATGGAGAGAGAAGTTGGACTATTTTGGCAGTTCTTCAAGACATAAATTAAGTTCAAACAAAAAATACATGTAAGGAAACTATTTGGTTATGCCTTCTTATTCCAGAATTACTATATTTTGTTCTACATTATTTAGTTTCTCTTGCCTCTGGGGAAGTATTTTCCATCCATGAAAAACTGATTTCTGGTGTTATTCATGCACATAATCCTGTTGTTTTCCCATAACATTTAAAGGCTGCTGGTCACTTTACAGCTTATTGCACATTTTACCTCGAGTTCTGCAGGTCCTCAAAGAACCAATATGGAACTTCTGTAGCCAGTTGCATTCCTGATAGTAAGGGCACCTTTCATAAAGGGCAGGCTATGCAGTTATGCATCCTAAATAAGGAATGAGAATGGCTGGAAAGAGAGGGCTCAGCACAAATGATGCACTTCTTTTTTCTGGACTGCGATCAAGACAATGGCATCGGTTCTTTCTACCCAACAACAAAACATACCTGAGCTTTTTTTTGTTTGTTTTGAAACAAGTGATATTGTTCACCAAATTAAAAACATTACTTGAGTGGATATTTATAAGAATTCTGGAAAAAAATTTCATTGCCATAGCACAATTGTTCAATTATACAAAAGCCTGGAATACTGCTTACAGATTTGACCAGTCTCTAATGTTACCAGCAGGAGTATGAAAACAAAAGTACAGTCATCCAACAGTGCAATATGCTGATGAATAGTAAATACCTGGGACACTGCCAAACTGATCCTAAAGAAGTATATACCGCATATGTGGTCAAGAAATAAATTGCATTTATCATCCACCTTTGCTTGCCTCATTCATCCATCTCTGCCTGGACTACGTTAAGCATTCCAAACACTGAGTTACATCAAAGCCTCTGTCAAAAACAGAAAGAAAAGAAGGAGCAGTAAGAAAACAATTAATTTTCCCCTTTCCCTTGGCTGGTACAACATTTATCTTTCCCTAAAAAATATTGACAACTCTTGCTGGTCAGTTTTGAAATGTGCAGTGGCAAAGCATTATCTTAGTGCCTGGATAGACAACTCATAGAGCACTTGACCTAAAAAGATATTGACCAGTTCTCTGAATTTTTGTTTTTTTGAACATATTTTTCTGTTTACCAGATGAAGAAATCAGACTGAATAAACTAGATCTGACAGGGGCTTGATAGGTTATCTAATTCATCCCCCTTTGTGGTTTTCTGAAACTTTTCCCTTATACAGTTTTCTAGCTTTTAAAAAAATAATAATAATAATAACAATTATTATTATTATTATTATTTATTCGTATTGATTATTATTATTTTTACAGTACCGTCAGTCTTTATGGACTAAATATTTCTGAAAATGTTACATGGACTAGGGTAAAAAGCTGCAGACCAACACTAGTTCTGGAAAACAACAAATCATTGATTCTTAGCTTTATCTCCATATTTGCCTTTTAACGCTGAGTTCAGTTTGTTATCAGGTATTTATTATGTTGGAAAAAAATCTCCCATCCTTTGCCTTGCCTTACCTAACCTCACCTTCCCTTGTATTTCCTTGTTCCTTTTTTTCATATCTGAGTAATGATATAAAAGTGACACAGGATTCATAAATACCGCCCAGCTTCTATCGTCAGACCAAAGTTTCTGCGATCCAGAACCTCTGGAGATGAGGAAGGACTTATCTGAGGTGCTACAACAAAAGATTTTGATCATTATGTGGGGGATTGTCTTAGGTTAAAAGATGAATTGCATTGACAGAGTTATCCCGTCTGTGTTTTGAAGAGAGCCAAAGCAAAGAATATTACCAGAATGGGAGGAATGAGGAAACACAGCAGGTCATTTCACGATGGCAGCATCACATCCTCCCGTGTCTGTGAAACTAGGAGGAATACATAAAACAGCAGCTTATGGAGGAAACCGAGGAGCAGAAATAGTTTAATAGGATAGTTAAGAAGAGTAGATGGAGATTTAAATTATTTGCTCAACTTACAACAACTGACATTTAAGAAGAGTGCAGACTTTGTGTAAAAGTTCTTTTGAAGATGATAAATTAAATATCGAGTAGCCACAGCACAAAATATAATCTTTACAGAAGACATGTTTCCTGCCAAATCACTGCCTTTCCCACCTTGTCCTTCACTTTTTAGCTCACTTCCAGTGTCCTGCTGACATGGATACTTTGACATGCTTTCTTCTTGTCCTTCCAAGGCAGAAGCGACTTGGGATGGGGAGTGCAAATGCCTTGTGCCCTCTCTGTCCTCCCAAGAAGTTGAACACACACATAGAGCCCACCATGGACCCCCAGCACTGAGGTCTGTGCTCTGATACTTCAAGATTAAAAATTAAGAGAAGAGTTCTGGACCTCACCAAAGAAGGGGAAACAGTTTAATTCCAAAACTAGGATAAAATACTACATTAGCTGAATCATTTAATTTAGAGAACCATTAAATCACTAATCACTACAGCTAAAATCCCAGGCAATGACACATTTCAGCATTCTTTGGTAAAACAAAGCTAAACTCAGACTCAGAATTGTTTGTTAAGGAATTTTGCACAGGAAAGAAGGCTAGCGACTCAACAATGAATAGAGATGCTGTTATCAAATTAGCACAACAATCATATCACAAAACTGCAAATAGAGCTTTTGTTCAATTCAAACCAAGAAATAAATGTTGAATAGCTTAAAAAAAAAAAAAAGCATCAGTAGTTCATAACCACCTCTTAAAACAGTTAAGAATAATGCAGTGAGAATGCTTTTATGGATAATCTGAAAATTTAAATAAGTCATTTGAGTAATTAATTTGTCCAGTTTTCAAAGGCAAATCACCTATCCAAGACTATGGGAATTTTGCCCATGTAAGGCTCAGTAAAACTTGAGAAGACAGACCCCATAATGTTGCTATTAGCACAAAATATCCTTTGGATTTTTTACAAGCCAAACCCAGAATTTATAAAAAAATGGACTCCATGTGCTGTTATTTGTGGTACTGAAGACATAGCAGTGGGTTAAAAGAGATGTTTCTAATAAAGCTCTGTCTCCAGCCTGCTATGAGGCTTTAACATTTCCTGCTACGAGGATGGAGGATGTTCAGGCTGTATCCCACTGGGAACTTCCACGTGGACCTAGAATCCCTCCGGGGAGACTTCTAATTTTGCCTGAAGCTAATTAGAATTCATGTTTTCTTAGGAAATTAAGGACAGCGAAAGCTACTCACACTCTAATTGCAGTTAAGCCTAATGGACAGCCTGGGATAGGTAGATACCCAAAGTATCTACCCAGCAAATATTTTGACGTTTTTCTCCATTTCACCTTTACCACTGAGCACTCAGCAGGTGCTCCCACTTGGGAAAGGAAGTGCTAATGCCTTAAATCGTCCTCTTATTCTGATTAGAATGCATCTAATTGATGTCTCACCTCTGGGAAAACAAAGGCAGCAAATTCAGGTTAATGCTCCTGAAGATTGGGAGGCATGGCTAAGTGCATTAACCCAGCCAAGACCAAAACACTGACACCTACAATAATATAAGGAGAAATTACAAGATTCCTTAGAAATACCATCATACACCAAAAGTAGTCTACAAATTGTGTCAGAAAGAAACTAAGAATAATGTTTGGAATTACTCTTCTCATGTTTAAAGGATATTTACTCATAAAATTAAAATGCATTTTGTAGAAGAAGCCTGAATAAAAAAATGAATGTTAAGGCCAGAGGATTGAGGCAAAGAAAAATGATTCTTGTTGTTCCTCCCCCTGCTCCCATTGAAGAGTTACACTTTTTCAATACTGAGCTGAGGGTGGTGGATTCTCAACAAAGACTGAGATTTCACATTATCTAACTGTAGCTGGCCACATTTCAGGCCCTGGTGTAGATCTGGACTAGTCATTCTTGTCTCTTACCATCTGAAGAATGAAAAAGGATTTCACAGCAGGATTTATCAGCTTGTTTCAAGTACTGCCCCTGCAATGAATTGTTTCACAGTTTGGATGTGGTTGTTTCTCTCTACTGATTATAAATATCTGGACAACTCCTTCAGTTGTGGTCTTTCACTTGCTATTTATTTCTCATTTATTATCATTTTTCTTTAGGAAATCTGGTATGTAATTAATGATATGAGGGTGTAGAGAGAACTGATACTCAAAACACAGCTGTAGAGCGAAATATCAGCTGTGGAAACATGGTTCACTGCAGTTCTATGGGCATTTGTTTTACACCAGCTAGAAACACTGTCAGGATGATGTACAGAACAACTCAGAGCCTCAAAAATTTGTTGATCCCCATGAGAAAAATACATCAATACTTCTGTAAGGTAGAAGTCTATTATTCAGAAATATCTCTTGCCTTTAGTAGCTTATTCCCTTACAATGGGTTTCAAGAGTTACTAATTCATTACACTCTAGAACCTAGAAACAGCTGAAAAGTAAAAGGCATGAAATCATATTTATTAGCTGTGCTGAATTACTTCTTTATAAAATAAATTTACAGTTTTTCTAAAGACAGACGTTCAACATTGCATTACTAAATGGTTCAGTTCTCAGAAAGATTTACTGATTTATGTGGTTCAGGGTTAAAGAAATCAGCAAGTAGTAATCAAGCATCCATAAAAAAAAGGTAATGGACTAAGCCTGACCTTTGTGCTATGTGCTAAAAAAACAACTCTGTCACATTTATACCCAGTAAACCCACATGAAAGTTGTTTAGAAACATACTTTTTTAATATGTGAAAGAGGGAAGTGCAGGTAGCCTCAAAAGAAGACAAACTTCTCTGAAACTTCAGAGATATTCGCTCTCCTTGCTTTTTCTCTCTTAGTAAAGTAGAGTATTGTGCCTAATGAACAAACTATTGGCTTTTTGTGTCAATTCTAGACAAGATTATGACATACTAGAACATACTGTGCAAGAGCTGAATCTCAGTTGCTTTCAGTGTTTGGGAAGTGGATGGAATGAAATGGAAATAGTACTTCAATTTAGGGAAGCAATGAGATTCTGTGATCTCACTCCTTTCCACAAACCCTCATTAAAAAAGATGAAGATATTGTGAATGACGACCCTATTGCTCCACATTCACAAAGCCATCTCTGTATTTCCAGTGCTTTGGCTAGAGAGGCATTATTTCATCCTTCCAGCTGAGGTGTGAAGTAATTTTTGGTTTTGGGTTTTTTGTTTTTTTGTTGGGGGTTTTTTGGGGGGGGTGGTGTTTATTTGTTTTCTTTTCTTGTTTTTCTCATTTTACAGATGCTATTGTTTAAACTCATTTGGATGAAAAAGAGTTCAGGAATACACCATAATATTATCCTTGTTATTTGGACCTGCTGTAATATAGCTTTATGAAAAAAAGCTGCAATTTAAAGGAAACCAAGAAAAAAGTCCTGCCACGACCCCTTCATTTATGCTTTGATTATACTCAATAAATACTCAATACAAGTTTGGGTTAAATCCAGCCTAGAAACCCAGGAAGTCTTTTTGTCATCTTTGTCATCTAAAAGACCGAAAGCTATCCCTATAGAATTCAAAAAGAATAAAACACTGATTAAGGACAATCCATGAATAATCAAAATTGTTTCTTACAGGACAGCTGCATAGCAATATAGAAAACTGGTTCATGTTCTTTTTTTCAATCAGAATGTACATCAGCCTTTGGCCTTGCTTATGCAACACCTCACACAAAAGTGTCCACACAAATGTAAAACACCATCATGTTAACAGACCCACTGGTGTTACTCAGCCCACAGGGGTGTAATTGTGATGACAAATAAATAGTGATTGATGAATTTCAGTCTTGTTATGGCAGCTTACATGATTTAAGCCGAGTTGGCATTTGACATTAAAATGATGTTGAGCACTTTGGTACCAAGGCAAATAGAATCAAAAAGGCAATAGTGGGTAGAAATATACAAAGAAATGGCCTCCTGTGTGGTGAATTAGTCAAAAAATGTGAGAAGAAAATGTTACTTTGGATAAAATGGAAAAACAGATTTCCTTTTTTTTTTGACAAAATTAACATAAATGAAAAATGAAAAAAACCTCAAACCTACTCCAAGCCCCCCATCTCCCTTCAAAAATTCCCAGTTTTCAAATGAAAAGTGGTATTTTGACTTAGAAACAATTTATTATATACCTTAAGAACTTTTTGAAATTCCAGAAAGAAACACTTGAGACAAAGTGACAGTCTTACATTTTCAAGTATCTCCTATCCCTGTTTTAGCCACCCCAGTTAGTCAGTTCCTCGACACATTCATGAACATTCTGAGCTCCCCGGAAACTCAGCTTTCACAAACAGGTTTCTTTTCATTGAAAAACCAAAGTCTACTGATGAATCTGGATCACATCTGAAGATCTCATCATAATCAATTTGATGCTGTAACCCTGCAAAATGCTTTTTATCTTCATTCATTCAGTAAGAAGGGAGAGTTTGAGCCAAAAACTCTACGTATTTTAGTTAAAAAAAAAAAAAAAAATTACATAGATAAGATGGAATGATGATCTGGGTTTTTTTGCATTTCATCCCACTTGTTAGGAGTGGTATAACTATCTTAGTGATAACACATAATTGGCTGTTTTTTCCAAATATAGCCTTGTATATCTTACAAATCTGGTAACTTATCTATTACGTCAAATGATTTTCAGTACCTTGACAAGATGCTATTATACAAATTGATTTAATAATAGATCATATAGTTCATTCCATACAGGCAATCCCAAAAGGTAGATTAGATAGACAGAGAACAGTGAGTGGATGTGCAGAGCACTGGTGTCTCTGGGACCTGCTGGGTGCTGGGTGTTGGAGTCTCTGTTTCTGGCTGATGGGGCAGGACTGTTTAATTTGTGGAAATGTCTCTGAGGCTTCTCACTACATCTTTCTCAAAACTGATACAGATTATTTCACCCCTTTGCTGATGGCTTTGAGTGACCGCCCTCTCCATTCCACCCAATTACTCTGCAAAGCATTACACTGCATTCTCTAGCTGTCTGAAGTGTGGAGAAATCTCTCATTGAATAGATCTATCTGAGTGCAAACTGGTATCACTCTGAAAGTGAAATCCTGGTTTCTCTGAAATCAATGTTAAGTCTCACATGTCCTTCATAGAGGCTGAATTTCCCCCTGCAGACTATACCAAGACTTACTGTTCCTTTTTTTGTCTGGGACAACATGATCTGTAACTGTAGGCAAGTTACAGTCTTCTCTTTCTTGCTTATCACACAAATACAAGAGTAGCATATATTTTATGTGGATTGTACATTCCCTTTCTTATTGTCAGTTTGCATGCACTCTGACCACATAGTCCTAACTCACCATAGCATTTTAAGCATATGTTTAAACTTAAGCCGGAGTGAAGCCTATTCTCAAACACTTTGCTGAACTAACATCTCTAAACACATCATCATGGCTATTTTTTCTTTCCAGCTTGGCACATGCTGTGTTGGAGAGGGCCAAATTTCAACTGTACTGTTACATTTCCCTCCTTCTAGAGCAAAATGATGTTCCTGAGGTCTTAATGTGCAGATGAACTAAGACTGTATTTCCAGACAAAAGTGATTCAAATTTTAAAGTAACCAGATTTTGCAGAATCTGGCTTGATGTGAAAATCTGGACAGTTGGATAGGACAGTAATATTTAGAGGAATTTGTAATTCCAATTTTGTTTCTGCCATTCATCTACACCCAATAAAACACAGGACTGGCAGCAGATTTGAGAAGGAAGTAAAAAAGTTATTATTGTAACAACATGATTGTTATCTGTCATTTCTTGTATGGACACTCTTATTTATGTTCCTAGGTGTAGTTTAACTGAATCCATCCCAAAAGGGGGAATAACAAAATCTATTTACAGATGTCATCTGTTGTTGAACTGCTGTCACAGAATAGCCATTCTAGTCTATTTTGTTTTGCATAAGAGACAGTCTGAGTTTTTATATACTGGAATAAAAATGGTTTTGTTTCACATTTCCTTTGCTGATTTCCTTTTCTGTGCAGAGGGGTGTTTTCTATGTGAATCTACAACACTGAAATCTTCGATACTTCAGAAAGGTTTGAGACTAGGAAATCTGTGTGTCTTTTATCCTCTGAATATGATTAATGATGCTTTGTGTTTTGCAAGACATTATTAAAAACAGAAGCCTATGACTTCATTGTCTCTGACAACGACTTTGAACGTGGGGTCAGCTATTCCACTTTTACATTTCTTTGCAAGATTAAAAGAAAGTAAAAACTATTGCACTGGGGGGAGCTTTACACAGATGTAACAAAGCAGAATACACACACGTTTTCAATATGCTTCTTCCAATGAAAATTCACCTCATTCATGTGATACTGCTGGTAAGCAAACACTAGTGACAGGCAAATCTAGCCATCAGGAAAACATACTGGGTTCAGGATTATCTCAAGTACCACATGCTAGAATTGTTGAGAATGTTAAGGAAAGAGTTCAGAGTTTGACTGAGAAAATTACAAGTAACAGATGCAAGTTTTTTGTTGCATTCCTGGACATTCAGTGATGAACAAGAAAGTTATCAAGCAGAACTGAAACAAAGTGTGCAACAGCAAGAATTTATTTGAAAATATTAGTGAGCAATTACATGTCAGCACTTTTTTATTTTCACACAAAGTACACTACTTCCACAAGCTGAATGTGCTATACCTTTATAAAGTTTATATGCAGTATTTTTTAAAGTGCTGGAAATGCTATATCTTCCTTTAAAATCTAAACAGGAAATTATTTGCTCTTTTTAAGCTATTCTGTTCATCTGTGATGCATTATTTTACTGAATTTCTGCAATGTAAGGGTTATTTTTTTTTACTGATATCTTCACCTTTCATGAATGTCAACAACATTCCCACTGTACTAAAAGCCTAAAGGGAGAACTGAAAACCTCACAGAAATTAATGGTAAAATTCAAAATTATTTCAGCAACATTGAGGTTTTGCTAAGTCAAGCTGGGAATATGGTTGCAATAAAACCACTATTGCTTTGACCATTGACAGAGGAATGAATGTTATCTAGCACTGGCAGTTTTCTGCCTTCAGAACACTCATTTAGAGAAGTCACTAGAAAATCATGGTACTTTGTCAGCTGGTTGTGTTTTTCACGGTCTTTAACTTTGTTGTAAAATTTTGTCTGTTGAATGAACCTTGCTGCATATGGCTAGAATAAATATGAGACTGTATTACTCAGTTATAAATTTATCTTGCATATTATCAAGGTCACATTTTGAGGTCTGCTCTGATCCTTTAGGGTTTCATTTGCCTAAAATGATATTGTAAACAAGCAGCAATGTAAAATAAATTTTATTCAAGGTATGGTGAATGGAGGGGTGGAAAAATCAGTAAATATCGCATTGGAGATTCTTCTATTTGGATGTTCTCTGCCTTAACCAGAAGATTTTTCTGAACTGACTTAACAGAAATCTAAAATGTCTCCTATAATATGATCTACTCCTTCACTTTTTACCCATTTAAGGATGTTAAAATTGAATTCCCCGCCCTTGGTTGCTAAAGAATCAGATAGAAATCATTATTAAGCAGTTCATACTAACACTGAAACACAAGACTTTTTTCAGAGATAGGTCTTGAAAATGAATCAAAACTGTGCAGAATAATAGGATCCTTTTTCTTTCTGTGCAGTAGAATAACAAAGAATTGACTACTATTTGGAAGGGTGATTTTGCTAGATGGACTTTAGAAAATGGGAGTATGGTTCTCAGATTTGCATAAATTTTAGCCTGTCTGATGCAAGGATAAAAGACAAACATTAAAAAAAAAAAAAAAAAGACAAACCCAAAAAACCGAAGTAAATTTCACTGCATTTCATTTCACACTGGAAGGTGCATCATGAATCTTAATATCACTGCTGAGGGGTCCCCACCAGCCTGTAAACATCCCTACAACCTAAGCTCAGAATTGCTCTACTGCACTGCAATAAAACTAGATAGAAGGTAGATTTAGTAAACTCTGTTACATTTTTCTAACAATACAAAAAAGTCTGAAAAAAACCCTCAGAAGAATATTTTACCCTGACATACATGTATTTTCCTAAATAGGAGACATGTAAATGTTTTCACAAGGAACAAGGACAAAGAGGTGTTCTGTTTACCAAATAAAGGTAAAAAACAGTGGCGGCTCTTTAAGTGTTGCTCTACTGATTCTTTTGTTTGTGTAAATAACAAGTTTTCTACTCTAAGAAATGATTTTGTTATCTAGTCAGAAATATGCAGCAGCCAATGTCATACTGGGATGCTCTGATACATGAAGATACGTCTTTTATACACACAACTTACATATAATATGTAAAGTATGTGAAACACATACACATGATCATAAAAGATCATTTTCTTGAAAATGTAACATAACTGTGTCATTGTTACCCACTGATGGATTCTGCATTTTCTTATCAATAGTATAAATCTGAAGAGGTCCATTACTTCATACAGTAATAGAGCTGATCTAGTTTTAGTTTAACCAAGAGCAGGCTCCTGTCCATTCTTCCTGGTTTCTCTTCATAATCAGTTTCAGAGTATCACTGTTCTAATGTTACATACACCTCACTGGTTACCAGGCCACAACCTGACCTTAAATTTGTATGAAAAATTAAGTGGAAGGCAGACGATTGAGCTGTGGTTTCTTTCAGTTTCATATCATTGCCCTTGCATCTGGCGGGCAGGAAAAAAAAAGGCAAAAAAAAAAAGCAGCTGCCTGATACCATAATGTCACTTTTAAGTTTTACACTGAAAAAGCACTAAGCGGGGCTTACTCAGAGTCATTTTTCAGCCAATTCTTCTTCCTGGAAATGTGATGATGTGAAGACAGACAGAGCTGAGGGAAGAAACAGTCCAAAAGCCATCTCCCTCACTCTATTATTACGAATCGCCCCTGTTATAGAAGGAAAACTACGCATACTCAGCATGCTTCAAAGAAGGAAAATGATGTGACAAAGCCATGAAGTTAAATTAAACAGATCTGATCCACACAACCAATTTCATGTCTGCATACTTTTCAGTTTAATTAAAAAATAGCTTGAGACAGTTCTTACAGTATGTGCCATTAAGTTAATATTGTAAATTAGAATGTAATTAAGTAGCATATCTGTCCAAAATAACTTCATAGCTTGAGTTTGGTTGATCAAGTTAATTGAATTAAGAATTTTTTGTAGGGCTAAGGTAAAGCTAGCTTACAAATTCCAAGAACTTTGAATTAAAGTTTGTACAATATTTCCAACCCATTGTCTTAAAACCCATTACTTCAGGATTTTAAAATATTTATGTACCAGTAAGTACATTTTAAGGTTAGATAGATATTCATACTGACTGGTGTAGGTTCCAGAATTAGACAATATGTGACTTTAAAAATGAGACTTCGCAATTCTCAGTTCATATTTTTCTTTTTGTAATGAGCAAATTTTACACATCAGAAATTAATGCAGCAAATTTATTAAATAACACATTTCCTCTAAGCCCTCACTAAGGCAGATGATCTGTCAAATAAGTCATGTGGTAGTTATAAAAACGTGGGCAATTAACAGCAGACAAAATATTCACTGCTGCATTGCTGATGAATTAAAAATTCCTTTGAAATTTATGGAGAAGCATGGCAGGAGACTACATACTTCAGCCCAAAGCCACTTTCCAAGAGTAATAGAGATGTTCTCCTATGAATATTTAAAGAGAATAACTAGCAAACTACAGCAAAGTTATAGAGATTTAGAATGCTGACAATAGATGTGGGAACATGATTTACCTAGAAAACTTAATCAAAAAAACAGGAATGGATTTTCCATTCCATTATCAACTTTGAGAGAAGGTATCGTCGTTAGTGTCTCTCTTGCTCCTTTCTTGGGCACAGAATGCAGACTAAAGAAGAAAAAGAAACAAGAAAAATTTCCTTCATATACATACAAATCGCCAAAAAAATATTGTGGCCTCCTAAAAGAGAATGTGTTGGTAGCTGTGGACACTTAGCTGACTTCTATACCTGAGTTAATAGTATTAAGCACCACACTAACTAACAGACTAAAACCAGAACTTGTAAGGCAGGGTTTACCTGACCTGTTTGAGACTACACCTCTACTTTATAATGGAATGAGTTTGGCCTAGCTGCTCCTGCCTTTCTTCGCTGATGTGCATAGTGAAATAGATCTCAATCAGATGAATCAAGTTCCTAGAGAAACAGCTTAATAAAGCTTTTGAGGAGACAGTATGTAATGTCAGCAGCTCTTTTCATGTTGTTATTAACACCTCTGCCCAAGCTGTAGTGTTACACTGGAAAATTTGAAGAAAAAATGCTTTTTCAAGGTTTATTCTCCATGGCTTTCTACCATTCCAATGAATTAACTTCATTGGAAGTCTTAGTCTTCAGAGGGTGATAAAGCAATTAGGTCCATTTTTTCCTGCTGACTGGTCTCCAGCTTCTAAGGACTCTGGGAAAAAGATATTTTTGTTAAAATGTCAGCACTCTTTCAACTATGATGCAAGTCTTCACAATACATTTTTCTGATCTTTCCTTCCTCGCCCCCTCAAGCAAAATTAGGATACATCTACCCAACAGCTGACTAGTTAGTTTTAAAAGAACTGGATTGAGAAGATAAACTGTGATGTAACAGAGTTGTAAAGATAACTGCATACAGTTTCTACACAGTACATAGAGCAGTACATTGTGACCCAAACCAATTGAAGGATTTACTGTCTCTGATTGTGCTACAGGTCTCCAGGCCTTTCCTAGCAAAATTTTAACTAGGATTTTTTTCTTCTCTCCAGCTATTACACTGACTTCCCAAACACTGCTGACCTTCACACTTTCTCACATATCAGCTTGTATGACACTTAACTGATCCGACTGAAAACAATATTAAAGCTGTGTTCAACAGATTCATGGGCCGGCACTGACAGTGACCTCAGTGATCACCCATAGTCAGATCACAGTGCAGAATCAGGGATTTGCCTCTCTTTGTTCTCTTGTTCACTTGGGGACCAACATTGACCTATGACATATTTTAGCTTGTAATACAAAAAAAATTAAGATGACTCAAAGTGAAAACGCTAAAGCAACAAAACTTCTTGTTTCAATAAACATCCACATCCCTTTCCAATGTGTGTGTTACTGAAATTTGAAGAATAGAAAAAGTAGATAAAATGTGGCTTTGATTAAAACCAATATTTGTTGTTTTTTTATAGTTTGGTTATGAAAAACCTACATAATCAATAAGTTCCAGAGCAATGGTTAGTTATTAAGTTCATTCAGATGAAAAAAAAAAAAAACCAGACACTGGTAATATTAATCATGACTGGGCAAGAAATCCTATTTGTTTGCTAGAAAACCAATTTTTAACATTATGGATTTGGTTTGTGGTAGTGTTCTTGTTAATGAGAGATTTAAATTAATTTCAGCTGATGCCAGGAAAAGAACATGTTCAGCATTGTTGGGTCAAACATATGTGAGGAATACCATTGCTGTTTTATTAGACTGTGAAATTACTACTCACTCTTACAGAATAATAAAAAATATATTATGGAAGGGTCTTTATGCAATTTCTAGCTATAAATGATAGATATGTTTTGTACTCTAGGCAGTAATATTTGCTGTAAATGCATACCATATAACACTTCAATTTGAAACAAGGGAAGTCTACCCAAACTCAAAACCATATGCTATGGCTAATGTTGTGAGGAATTTGTGAGCAGACTTTTAGTATAATTATTCCTACTTAACAGCATTATGGAGGAGAATGCAGAAATGGATGACAGGATTTGAAGTACTGTAATCTAATTTAGATATAGAATTCTAATTATTGATTGTTTTTTGGTCTAATGAGAAAGTAACTGTTCCTCAGAGAAGAGATAGAGATTTTAATTACTTCTATTTGTCTAACCATTTCTCAAGAAAGAGTCACAATCTTGGTTCATTTAAAAAAAAATAAAATAAAAATAAAATTAATTTAGTTTTACCTGGGGAAATAAACCTGTGGAAACACAATTTAAAGAAGATTTTATTATCCTCAGTAAACTCAATATCCTGTGTTACAAAGAAAATTGGGTAAGCTTTTGGTAATTATAAAGTGCTAAATTTTGTATTTCTATTAGTGTAAAGGAATAAATTAAGTATTGTATAAATATATTTTAATATTCAGAACCGACAAATTGCTAAAATTACAATGTTATTTCTAAAATTTTACTGGGAAGATATGAAAAAATACAGGATAATATTTTAACATTTTTTTAGTTTCAATGGCAATAAAATTTAATAAAACATACATGCTTAATGAATGACCACTCGTATCTCAAAACCACTCATTAGCTTTCTTACACTCAGAGACAGGACAACGAAAGTTGCTCTAGCAAAATTTCTTAATTTATGCAAAGTGCTGTATCTTCAGATCTCATAGAAAAGCTGGTTTAAAGATTTTATTAAAAAACCTATACAATTTCTTTTTTAAATTTAAGATTTTATAGATTAAATAAATAAAGCTCACAGAAATGTTCCTGTCTTTCTGCTCTATTTATGAAGAATTTAACTTCACGTCATTGCTTTCTTTCATTTAATTAGTCATAGTTAGAACCCCCCACCGCTGAAGTACAGAGGCATAGATGCTAAAAATGGTAAATGTGATGATGTCAAGCATCTACTGGTGTTTTATGTCACGTGCACCTGCTCTCTGAAAGCTTAGATGACGACATATATATATTTCTGTAAAAAAGCTGAAAAAAATCCATCATAAGCCAGTCTGTGTTCTTCTTTCTATGACCTGAATTATATCAATGGGAAATTTTTGTGAACAGAAAGTTGTGTCAAGATATATTACAAAAATAAAGGCAAGTAAAAGAACAAATGTTAATCTCAGTGGAAACTGTCTTATTTTCAATTTGGTGACTAAATATGACAAATGTGAATTAAGTGTGCAGTTTTGAAATTAATCTCCTCCTTTTCTTCCATAGCATTTATTTAACTATAACGTCTGAAACATTTTGATTTTTAAATTAGGTTATTATTAGGGCTAATTTTGGTTTTTAATTTAGATTAAGCAATAGTTTCTTACTAAGATTTCCAAGCTTTCCTTGAAAAAACACAATCCACATTCAGAAATCCCTTATAAAGACCTTTGTTACAATCCAGAAACACTGAGGGGAAACCCTAAATAATTCACACAATTCTTAAGATTAAACAACAAAAAAACCAAAAGATGTTTAGTGAACGAAGGAAAGTAGATGTAAGAACATCCAATAACCGAGGCAGGTTACAATACTGAGCAATAAGGGAACCATGAAATTTCAAAGTTCACTTTGAAAATAATTGAATAAACTAAATTATTTTCCTGACCCTGTGGACATGCTGTCATCTTACATATAAGGCTTTTCCCCTACAATTCCATTCAGTAACAATATTTGAGATCCATTCACATCACTAAACAGCCCATCTTTTTCTTTCTTTTTTTTTTCTTTTCTCCCAAGAAGCATAGGTAAAAGGGCTATTCTCTCCTTCTGGATTTTTTTCTGTGGACTTCTTTTTCCTGGAAAGCCACTTCTGAAAGTCAAACCAAAACAAAAGTTGTGTGGGTGTCTGTATACTACTAAAATTTGTTTAGAAAAAATTTCAGTGATCTATTCAGACTTAAATTTGAGGCCTGGGTTAATGGACTGAAATGTTTCTTTAAAAACACTTATTTAAAAGATTAATTAAAAAAATGCTTCCTTCTCACCAGATTAAACCATGTATCTGAATAGTCTGGAAATCCTGTGGAGCTATTTGTGTACTAGTTAGCAGTGACTGACAGGACTACCCAGTGTGTCAATGTGTCTCTTGTTTTGGTTTATCAGATAACTGGTGAAATGTAACACTGATGGTGTCAGATTCCTATTTACAGTGTTGTTGGATAAACAAAAACTGCATAGGGTTGTTTGGGATTTTAAACTCATTTGAATTCTTAATTTGTCCTTTCTTGTAATGTCCCTGTTTCTAATTAACAGCATATAAGAGGAGCTTAACTTCTTTTTTGCCTTTACCAAATAAACCACGTCCAGTTTTACATGCAAGAAGAGCTTTCTACTGTTATTACAGTTTATGCCACAGAAACACACAAATAAAAACATACAATGATATTTTTTCCTTTCTTCCAAGCTTAGGTTGGCCACCTCAATAGAAATAATTTGTATGTGAAAACAATTTTATATTGTGTAGAATGGAGCTTATACTGTGTGGAAAGATGTTTTTGGTAGCATAGAATAATTCCAAATCTTCCTCTCAATAACGCAAATAGCTATACTGACTGGAAATTCCAGCATGTGTTGGGAATTCTCAGTTTTGGCTCTACAAAACTAGGGGGGTTTATGAATTAGTTCATCTTACTAATGAAATTAGTTCACCTTACTTAAGATGAAAGCAAGACAAGTAACCCAAAGAAACCTGACCTTAGATTAGCTACTCCGGATATCCAGCTCTAGTATATAGTAAGAAACATGAAGTCCCAGAGAACTTCCATCTCAGAAATGTCCTTCCAAGCTGTTCTTATTTAGGCCAACAGCTCATGACATGGTCTTCATTATTTATCATTTATGATGTCATTAAAATATAACATTTAGTATTGTGTATGTCCAAGATAGTACTAAACTTGTACTTCTGTCAGAATAAGCAATTAATCTCCAAACTTACTCATACATAAAATTCTTTTTCAATAGATCACTAACGTTTACAGGGGAGTAAGATTTGAGACTACTGAAATTTTCTGATGTTATCAGACTTCTCTCCTTTGTTGTTTTGTCATTTCCTCAATTTCCATCAATTATCCTGCTCTAAAAATACAATGAAAAGCTTTAATTATTATAGAAATTGAATCTGACAGATATAATATCTTCTACTACGAATTACTGAAAATTTACTTCCATGGAATCTAAATAGGATCAATAAATTATTAACAATCTAATACTTCAAATTGTATATACCCATCAATAATAAAATATCTAGAAGTTATAGAAAGGTGAAGTGCTTTCTTCTCAAATCAACAACCTGGTGACCTTAAAAAAAATTCTACAATTTCTATTCATTTTCATTATCTTCTCCTGAAATCTGAGTCTGAATATAATTAAAGTATCACTCTAGAATGTAATGCGGAGTGACATGATTTGAAAAGCAGTCCCTTTGTATTGTAAATACTGCAATGGTTAACATGCTGGTGAACGGAATAAATAAAGAGGACTACTGCTGACCTATTGCAGGCAGACAGGGTGGAGTTAGGATTAGTTTTCTGAAGACCATAGTGAATTCACAGTTACATTTTTCTTACAAGTTAAGCCATTGATTGACATTGATCTAGAATTTCATGTGTTCCAACGTCGTGGTGAGATGCTCCGTCTCCTTTTGTGATGTAGGAGCAACAGCAATAAGGCCTTTATTAAAGTATGTAGAATCCTCACACACAACATCTTAGAGGACTCAGTTCAAAGTACTTGAATAATACCTGGTACATGAAATCTTTCATGACAGAGACTGTGCCCTTGACTGTGCCCTGTGCCCAGTTGGTTGTGTTTCTTCATTTTGCAAGTTTTCTCACTTCTGAAAAATCTATTTCAGTAAAGCAATAAAGGGAATCTTTCAATATATTTGGGACAACTATCAGCTTAAGCTATATGTACCTGTACCATTCATGAGCTATTTTATTTTTATCTTATTTGCATGACCATCTAATGTGACTAACTGTTGTGGGTCATCACTGTTAGGCAGACAAGCTCCGTGCAGCCATTCACTCACTTGTCCCACAGTGGAATGGAGGGGACGATTGGAAGGGCAGAAGGAGAAAATTCACCAGTTGAGATAAAGTTTAATAGATAAAGCAAAAGCTGTATCCACAAGTAAAACAAAATAAGGAATTCACCCACCACTTTCATCAACAGGGATATGTTCAGCGACCCCCAGGAAAACAAGATTCCATCACGCCTAATGGTTTCTTGGGAAGACAAATGCCATAATTCTTTCATTCCCTCCTCTTTCTTCCAGCATTTATTGCTAGGCACAATATCATGTGAGATTGAATATCCCTATGGTCAGTTGTCCTGGTTGTGTCTCCTCCCAACCCCTTGTGCACCCCCAGCAGCCTCACTGGTGGGGTGGTGTGAGGGGCAGAAAAGGCCTTGACACGGTGTGAGCACCGCTCAGCAGTACCTGAAACAGTGGTGTGTTGTCAACTGCGTTTGCAAAAAATCCAGAACATAGCACTATATGTATTCCTGTGAAGAAAATTAATTCTCTCCCAGACATAACTGGTACAATAACAGAATAGCATCACAGGAGATAGTTCTCTGGGCAAAAGAAATAAGAATTCTTGCAAAGTTAGGATAAAAACCAGAAAAACTTCCAGAGCTCTGTGGAGAATTCTCCAAAATACTTCAAAACTGAACTTTAATCCTCATCAGGCAGAACCAGACCCAGTGCACCAAATAGTGACGACAACATAAGTTAATATGCTCCTCATGCAACATAAATTATGGAACATAATCCAAAGATTATTCTCTGCTGTCCTCTATTAAATTATATGAGCTTGAGAAGAAAAAACAAATAAAGCATGACTTCAAAAGAGAAGTTGATGTCCAAGAGGGGAAGAAACAATTTTCTAAATATGTAGGAAGGAAATTTTGGACACATTTAGTCAGTCATACCATTTACTCACCTACCAGCATATCCCTTTGCACAGTACAGCTTTGACCTATTTTAGTTTCTTTGCATGAGTTATCTAAATAAACTAAAAACTGATTAGCTGAGGGATAAGAGGTACTCAAAAGGGTTGATAACTTTCTGAATTACCTGAGGCAGAGTGGGGGAGAAATTTTCAAAAGTAAGAGTTTTGTCCACATTATTAATGTAGTAGATATTTATGAGGATTAACTGAGCTGGAAGAAAGGAAAAACAAAAAATGTTCTCTTACAAATCAGAAAACACTGTAAAATTTCCATGAGAGAATATGAATGAAATTGAGTCACTCATGTTCTGGAAATGCTGCGCAGGCTGAGGTGGGTAATGCTGGTGACATAAGGACTTCGTAACTCATTTTATTTTACTTTCTGAAAACTCGAATCCCTGATTTGTGGATTTAGTTTCAAAATTTCATTTTATAAGTTCTAAATCTTTGAGATTTCCTGTAATACCAAATGAAATTGTAAAAGGAACAGCACAGAAAGGCTGTAAGAACTGTACTAAATGGAAGTATCTCTTTATAAGTTTGAAGTCACCTCTGCAGTATTGGTGTTTACTTTGTGATACTTTTGGTGAGACAAATATTACACAGGTCTAGGAACATGAGTGACTATAAAGCCTGAAAACAGGACCAGTTACTGGTGAGAGCCTCTCCATAGCTTATATGTGTAAAACTAAACTGGTTTGTGGTGAAAATCATTACTTCATGCCTTGCAAAAAACGTAAGGTTTATAAGAAAACTAGTCTGCTTTTATACCCAAGAAAAATTATGTGTACAACAGGAAATTGTGAATAGCAGTTAGTAGTAATTGTTTTCATGTTATTTCCTTCTCAAGCTGCCAATCAGCTTCAGTATATGTTTTTCCATGCTCTAGGAGCTGCCTTTTTAATGCTATCTGCACATCAATAACAATAGTTTAACCGTGTCAGAAAGTATGGCCAATTTTACAATTTTACAATTATAATCCTCCTGATTTTATTTAGGTTCCAAAAACCAACCAAGTTTCATATTAATTAACACCCTTAGAGGAGAGAGTTTGGGGGTACTTTAGTTATTTAGGATGCTTAATATCACATCTATGCTACATATTCATGGAACAATAGCTAACATAAAGACCAGAAGATGCTTAGTGCTAATGTAAATTTTAATTAATCTGAAGATCCTTTTCACTTTAGAATCATGTGTTGTTTAGAGTGGGTTCATATCATATCATCTCCAGGATTCCAAGACCTGGAGCAACAATGGCTACTTCGGGTTTACAGATCAGCTAGACTTAGGACTGATGAAATCCTGTTCTGTCAGGGAAGTTGCACAGGTTTGCCCACTGATTTCAACGAGTAGAAGAGCAAGATCAGGCTTCAGATTTCCTTCCACTTTTAACTGTTAATTTTCCATATCAAACAGATTGCATATATGGACATGAGACTTAGTAGCAGAAAACCCTTTGAAGCACACAAGACGATCGTTAATGGGTTAAATGCTCCCCACTTGTCTTCTAGACACTAAATTCTGCAATTACAAAAAGGGTCTTGATCTCTGGAAACCATGCCTTGTTAAATTTCCTTAGCAGACAAGATGGCACTGTGCAGCATTACATGTGGTTACTGTTAGCCATGTCCTTGCTGTAAGTTACCATAGTGTAGCTAAGGTAATAAGATGTGACAAATGGCAGCATGGCAAGGCGTCCTGTGGAGTTTATTTCGGAATATAAAAACTATCTAAGGAGAGGCTTACACTGCTTCTCACTATCCATTTGCTCATGGATGTAGTGAACAACAATTAACTTGAATTTGAGCTGCACTGGTCTGCAAAGAGGCAAGGGAAGATCCCAGGGAACTGAAAGGAATGAGTTAGGGACAAACGGTGAAGCAAGACAGACTGAGTACGCATCTTGGATCACTTATTTGGATACGATACTTCAAAAACAGACTTAAAACACTTTATTTTTTTAAATCAAACTCTAATTTTTTCTATTTACATTCAATAAACTCTAGGATACGGTGTCATTTGCCCATGAGGCAAGATTTTGCTGTTGGGGCTGTGCAAAGCCAACAACAATAACATGATTCTATTGCTTTGCAGTTTTGACCTTCAAAAATAAGATTGCCAAAGTAGGAAATTTCAAATCTCCCAAATTTTTTCCAGCACAGACACAGTGTGGGCTTTTTTGTTTTGATTTATTGATGCTCTTAGATTTTATTAATTGTCTTTTAAATTGCTGTTACTCCAAAGGGTTTTTGAATAAAAAGAGGAGGCTGGAGGGAATGATAATTTTCTTCTGTAAGAGAGGAAAATACACAGCATTTCTTAATGATAGAAAGTTAGAAACATTTCAAAAGGCCTTTCACAGCTGTTTGGCTTCCCATAGATTATAGAACTACCAGAAATGGCTGCAGGCAAAAATGACTTCAGTGATTATTGGGAGTGTGGACAAAATGTTAAAAAGCACACACAATTCAGTTATATTCTGGTGTTAAGATACAGCAATATAAAACAAGCAAAGTGGTAATTATTTGGGGAATGTTTTTTTTTAACCTTGCTTTTAAAAGAAAAAAATGAAAACTTTTTGCTAAATTTATTTTCTGACTTCTGTTGTATAAAGTAGATTTGAATTTTGTAAAAACATATGATGGCAGAGATAAAACTTGATAGATAGATATGAATCTTCGTTGAAGATCATAGTATTGAAATAGAATTTTTTTAAAAGAAATTGATGTCAAATCAACAACTCCAGACAGAGGAGGTGACTCTTCCGCCCTGTCCAACCACTTGCCAGATTACTGACCCTGGCCATTCATTTATCTTCCACTCTCTCCTCCCTCTTCCTACCAAGGTTGCCTTCATTTCATTAAGTTCCATTAAGTCCTGGGCAGAAAAATGCTGCTAAAACCACTAACCCTGTTTGACTGTGGAGTTGAGACCAGACTAGGGGCACAAACCATTTTACGTGGATCAGTGAGAACTAGAACAGCATCTCTGACTCTACCGTCTTTGTACAAAACTGATGCATTATGTCCCACTTCTCATCCTCAGGACTTCTGAATCTGTTTCACCTATTATCCTACTGGGTTAGAAAGATTTGCAACCTATAGCTAGTCTTACATGTTCTCCTACCTATTTTGGGCTTTTTAGATACTTAAAAGCTATTGATTTTCTCAGTTGCCAACAGAGCTCTGAACAGTAACAGCCCCATGGAGTGTTCTACTTTTTGCTCTTCTCAAGACTTTCTGGTTATGAACAGTTTCCATTGGCTAGAGCATGCATGAGTCTTCAAAATGTGAACAAAATATCACCATAAAGAGCACGGTGGAATAATTGTGATGTGCATCTTCTGTGCTCTTCGATTTGCTGTAGTCAGTGTATCCTGCACATAGAAGGGATTTGGAACTGCCTTACTGCGGATAGCCAGGAAATATTAAGCCATTCATAGTTGCAAGAAGATGTAGGCAGAGGAATGTGCTTTTTTACAGCCCTTTTGCAAGGCAGCAGATGGTAATTCAACAATCTATTTTTATGTCTCCTGTTCTAAGAAGGAAAAGTTGTACTTCTATTGTGATGCTGTATTTATTAAAAATTCTACAGTCATCCTGAATATCTGAGTAGAATCTGTAAAGAAAGTGGTTTTTCTTTGTTGAATTAACCTAATTTTGGTAGACCAGATGGTTAATTTGGAATAAAGGATGAAGAGCTTTAGACAACCTTGTTCTGCCTTATTCTTCACTATTTTGATAGTTCTAAAGATTAATTTCTGAAGATAATTTAATAACTTTTTTCACAGAGACAGTTGTTGATAATCAAAAATTTACCTTCAAATATTTCATCAAGAAAATTATTACAGCTTGTGTCATATGGGATTTTTTAAAACATTTTGGTTTAAATTTTTAAAATTTGGATTAAAATCATAGTTAATTTTATCCTGTGTTTAATTTAGTTGCATGAGAATTATTTTTAAATATCTCACCTAATTCACTTACCAATCTACTTGCACCAGGTTAATCTCCATAAGATATACATACTTTACAAGTCACTATGTGCTAGAAATCAAACAAATATGGAGGGAAAAAAATGTGCATTTTAGTTAATAGCTAAATTGCTGTCATTTCATAAAACATATATATAGAAGGCATTTTAGATATCACATTGAAATGTATTTTCTAGACAATTATTTCCAGTCTGAGTAACCATATGGAAGCAGAAAACTATTTAAAAAATGAAAATAAGATGGTTTATATCACCTGCATAACTTGTTTTGTTCTCTGCCTTCAGGCTTCAAAACCCGCTTCCCATATTTTTTCCTTTCTTTAAATATAGTGTACATCAGCTTAATTTATCCCAGGTCCCAACAGAAGGATCAGATTTTAAGCATTTAATGCTGTGGTTTCAGATCCAATTTTACAGTGTTCATCATTTCAGAAGTGGCAGAATCCAAAGTGAGCTTTAAAAAAAAAAGAAAGAAAAAGAAGCAAAAAAGAAGAAAAAGAAGCAAAAAAAGATCAATCTGTTTAGGGCATGCACTTTTTTTAAGGTAGAGTTTTACTATGAAGGTATAACCTGAAGAATGTTTCTAAAGGTGTTAGTTAGAAATATTTCTCATTTTAAGAACGGTTTCTTATTGAAAAGGAGCAGTTTTGAAGGACAGCCTTGTGCCCATGTGCAATTTTTTGTGAACTTCTTCTCATGTGCCCTACTGAAATTAGTGCATAGGGTGACAGATTTTAAGGAAAAAAATTCAAATCCACTTTGATACATAATTATTGTTCTGCTGCTGAATGTAAGAATGCAGAAGCTAGTATAATATGATTCTTCCTCCTCAAGGGATTGAGGAGGACCAGTTTTGGCTTGACGCTATTGTAGGATACAGGTCCATCTCTTTTATCTGCTGCCTTTCTGATGTGCCTGGGAACAACCTCTGCCATCTGCACACAAGTTCACTTCCTTGATGGTGAAATCTACCAACATTAGGGGATTACTCTGCATTTCCACTAACTGTAGGGTGCAAGCCCGCTAGCAAAGACCCTAAACACGGTAAAGAATATCATCAAGGACTCATTAGGTAAAAACTTGCAATGCTGCTTTCAGCAGGTAACATTTGCTTTGTAAATCTTTCCATGCCCCTCTGTGAGTATCAAGTGCTATTCACAGGTTGAATTCTACTGACTTCAGAAGTGGGTCTCTTACTCAAAATCAATATTTGTCTACAAGACAAACAGAACTGGAGTGAGTTTTGTGGGTTCTGTGTCCAGAGCTTATAATTGATGGAGACCAGAAGGGAACTTGCTGAGAAAAACAAGTCCTGGTAAAAGGCTTTCACAACAGTAGTAAATGACTCCCAAGTACATGACTGTGATCACCAAATATCTTCATGACTAATAGAAAATATACATTAGTGTTGGATACCTTTCTTCCCTTCGCAGCAAATCCCGCTCTCCTTCCCTTGAGATATTTTCCTTCATGGAAAGTTTTTGCTGATTAAAACCCAAATATAAAGTTAATAAATGAGATGGGAATTGTATATTTAAATTGGCAAAATGGATTTTCTTAAGGCACAAAATTGTCTGTTGGAGGAATTTTGGGTGCCACATCTTAGCTGGGTATAAATCAGCAGCAGGGGTACCACTGAGGCTTCAGGCATAACAGTGAAACAGCACTTTCTTTGGAGCCATTGTAAAGTTGCATGAATTGGCTGTCAGCTTCTCAGAGGCAGTGACAGAAGACTGCATGTATAACCGGATTTTGATGTTGGAAAGACAAAGATTTAATGGATATGGAAGGTGAAATACCTTCTTCCCCATGAATGGACTCCTACAGGTCAGAGTTCAGACACATTAGTGAGGTAATATGACAAAGCTTATACTGATACTACCTCTAGGGATGCTTGGATGATGTTTGTCATCTGGATGTCATAGACAGCCCTCGGCAGACTTTATTTTAAAGTGGGTGGAGAAACATTACATCATCCACTTTGACATAGCAATCCCTCCTAGACCATTTAAAAACAAGAGGTAAAAAAGGATCTGTTTTTTTAATTGAATTGCAGCTTATTGTTTATGTGCAGCTTCCCTGTATTGCCTTTTCTTTGCAAGGTATGTGGAATGTTAAAATTCATTCCTTTTTTAACAAAGTGTAGCCAAAAATAGCCTGGACATATGATACTGAAGCTGCTCTTGCACTACCCATTTAAGTTATGTATCAAGTCTAAATTTAATCAAGGCCACATTTTATTTATACATTTCATGCATTAAACTCATTTAAACTTTTAGTCAAATTTCATTAGAGGAAATACTACCGCACACATCATGCAGTAGTAAAGCTAATGTGCTTCAGAAATTTGAAAGGATTTAGAGATCAGAGGGTCTGATTTCAAAATTTCTTTTTCTTTTTCTGCTTAGTGCTTGGAGCAGGTCTGTATGCTGCACATAGTTTGTTTCCTAGGACACTAATACAGTCAGCATGGTCTGTACAAATGTGTAAACACAGACATTCTCTGTAATCAGTGTGTTTGGTGTCTTAAGGCAAGATTATGTTTTTTTAGGAAATGCAATTTGTGTTCAAGATTAAATTTCTCCTCCAGACTGATAACGTCTTGAAGTTGAATGAGACCATAAATTTTGTGTCTTGACTTCTTGTTCTCCATCTTAGATCTTCATTCTCTTTTTCAGTGGCTTAGAAAAGGGGAGCTGAAAGAAATGCATCTATAATGATTTACTTTCACAAAAATAGTCTGCAAGGATTGATAATGTGCAAATAAATTTTAAAAAAATCTAAAATTATGGACAACTGCAATAAATACCTCTCCTAATCAATTTTCCTGTTTAATTTTTATTTCACCCGAGATTCAAAAAAGTTCCAACCAACCGCACAAAAAATCCCACACATAAGAAAACAATAACAAAGCCTTAACTGAATTTAACTGCTGTAGTTTTTCAGGTCTCTTTTGGTCAGACTCTCCCTGATGCTTTGTCACCCCACTACAAAGTTGAGGAAACTTCATGTTGTATCTTTTATTATAACTTAGATAGGGATATATGCATATCTCTGGCTCACAAGACAGCTTCATTCATTTTTGCTGGGAGAAAGAAACAAAAGGGAAAATAAGGGAAAAAATTTAAAAGGTAAATAACATATAGAAACACCTTCATTTTTTCAGGCAAAGCAGTTGGACTTTATTTGAGTGTGGGGTTTTTTCCCTCCTGGTGCAATTTAGTCATAGTCTTCGAGAATGGAAATCTGTCATTCTTGTATGCATTGAATCTTACAGTGCTGAAAAGTCAGTACAAGGCAAAGTTTTAGTGACCCAGGGCATATTTGAACTTGTGATCTAGAGATGAAAGGCTTCATATTCAATTCCCAGTCCCATGACTCATCCAGTTCCCCAACATAATTTTGGTTTGGGAAAGAAGTTTTTGAGTTACGAGTGTGCAAAGAGCTTTCTGACAGAACTGCAATTTACAAACAGAATGGCCTGATTTACAGGCATGCTGAACCTTCAGGGTCCTACTGAGTTAAGACTATGCAACAGTCAGAAAACAGACCTTACTTAGTACCTGTCTTCAAAACACTCCACCAAAGGTAAATATATTGCTGTAGGATCTAGGGATGGTGATCCCAGGACCAGATACGCGGCCAGGCTTGGAAAGGAATGAGTTCTGTAGTATCTTTCTTTCCCTCCTCAGCCTGCAAGGAAACCACTACAAAGGAGCTTTTGAAGACTCTGGACATGTGGTGTGTCCTGAAGGACTAACGACACTAGGAGCTCTGCTTTCTGACAGTGGAGACTACATCCTTGATCTCTAATCATATCCCTTTTCTCTTCCAAGTCTTTCAAGGAAAAAATATTTATTTCCCCTTTAACAGAATCTCTTACGGCGGAAATATATTTTCCTCGTGATCAAGTACTTCATTTCTCTGACAGAAAGTTTCTTTGCAACATGGAACCAGATAATGAGAGGGTATCTGTGTAAACCTAGTGCTGTATGAAATAAATTAAGCCTCCCCTCTTATGTATGTTATACCTGTTCAGTTCTCAAGCCAAACATCTCGGTGTCCCTCATGTCATTCAAGTCAGCTCACCCTCACAGCCAGAAGCTTCTCCAACGGGATAGTTTCAGGCATTCATATTCATGCTTAGATCTGCTTCATATTATTTAATGTACTCAAATCCTGACTACCTTTGCGGTATGAAAACAGTTTGTGAGAGCTATGTGCTGTAGTTAATGCAAAGCCCGTCCTCATGCGTGGCCAACAAAAGCAATGTAATTGTTCTTGTAAGTCTTAGATAACCTCTTAGCAGTTCAACTCCCTTGTGACTACACAGTCATACCGACTATTATTCCTCACAGAAGAACTTTTGGAATGTGGTAGTTAAGTTAAAAATAATTTTCTCAACAGTATTCAGGAGAGATGTTGCCAAGAAAAAGAAATCATGAGATCAGAGAAGTGGCAAAATAACTTGTTTGAGGGATCTCTGCTAATCAGAATCCTTATCGGCTCCTCACCTTTTTGCATCTTAAGCACCTTAAGCACTCCTTATTGTGCTTTTATGTACCAAAAGTCTTCCCTGCTAAAATAAAAATAAATTACTCCTGGCTTGAGCTAAGTAAAATATGCTTAATTATAGCATAGATTAATGAGTAGAGGCATTGGAATTACTACAGCCAGCAGCAGTGGAAATTCTTTGCTGGTGTTACTGAATTTGTTTTGTGAAAGCGGATGTTTAATTAAACTTTAATGTAGACTAAGAAAGATTTATATTTCAGCCAATTAAAACTACAAGCAGAAAATACAGCTATAGTAGTTTATGCAGTTGTGCCTCTCCCTCACTACCACTGAATGGCACAATAAGATGACATTGATTTCACACAAATTGTTGGTCTTGTTAAAAAAAAGACAGTTTCTTATAAAGAACTGGAAAATTCTCATTATATGAAAATGAAATTAGACAGATACAATTTTTCATTAGAAGACTTACTAAAGCACCTTGAAAACAGAAGATTTTGAAAATAAAAAGAAGGATTTGAAAAATTTCTGGCTAGCCTCAGCTGAAGAGGGAATACATCTATGGTTCAAATTACCAGGGAAAGTAGAAAGCAGGACNTTGTTTGTTTGTTTGTTTTGCAGGAGATTCAGATTTCTGCAGAGATTTAGTTCAGCAAGCAGTTCCAATTGCTGAAATTAAGTATGATTCTTTTCCAGATAGAACCCAAATATTACTAGGTTTACAACAGTTTTAGACAAAACTATTATTCTTTCCCGTGGTCTTTAGAGGAGGAAGCAGCTAATTTTCAGTTTATTCTGTGTTCAAACTTTATTACTACTAAAAGTGGAAACCATAAAATATCTTGGGGTTACACCAGTCATGTTTTTGTTTTCAATTCAAATCCCAAAAACATGAGTTTCTTGAGGATATGTATTTTATATAAAGCAATTTACACAACTTTAATGCACTTTGCATTTCAAAACCCAAGATATATGCACAATAAATAATTTTTAAAGCTGAAGTGTTCCTTTCGTCCACTTGGTGTCACCGTAAGGCAACAACACTGGGCTTAGAAATCTCAGCAAAAGGTTTATTAGCTCAGAGATTTTGTATTTATTCAAGAAGGGTCCAATGGGATAATCACCCTCGTTAATTGATCACTGAAGAAAGCCCCACCTAGCCCTAAGGTCCTCAGAAAGATGCCTGTATCCCAGTGAATATCAGAACTGACTTGAAGGGGCTTACCAAAAAAACCTCAAACAAAATGAACAAAAAGCCCAGCAATCTGTTTCTAAGAAAGGTTGTAATGGTATTTTTAGATTCCTTACTAGTGGTCATGAAAGGAATTAAATGAAAGAACCTCTCTGAAAGACTGAAGTCTTCACTGAAGTATTTTATTTGGGAACAGAGGATGGGTTTCAATCATTGCTAGAACCTTTGTTATAGGGAAGAACATTTTATCTGACTTCAAAGTCATAATTAATCACAATTCCACCTACCTATATAATTTCAACCTTTCCAATAAAACACATACACCCAAGGTGAGAGCCGCCTGTCATGGAGCAAAACTTAGAGTCCTAGGTGACTCATAGACAGAATTTACTACATTACTCCCTTCACTTGGACCAGTTACAGCTGGATCTGATTGTCACCTAAATGGCCTGTGGCTATATCCCAGGGGAATGAAAAATATTTGAAAAGAAGGCAGGCAATAACCATGTATTTTATTTTTTAAAGACTGTATTTTTCACAAACTGTATACTTAAGAAAAAGTTTGAAACCAATTCCTGCCTCCCACCACTCCTGAAGTGTTGACTTCATTTGTTTTTATTCTTATTCCTTTCTTCTGGTTTTTTTTATTTTTTCTCTACACAATAATGCCTAATGTCATAATCAACAGTCTAGACAGTAGTTGGTTCTATTTGTTAAATTTTTTGTTATTCTGGATGCCTATAAATAATTTCTCCAGTATATGATATGAAAATAAGTTGAGAATTTTGGAAAACTTCCTCTACATTCAAACCCTGGCTAGACTGTAATTACAAAGCACAAAGAAAATTTTTGTGGTTTGATTCTTTGCTGAGCAATTTTGGTTAAATTAGGAAATTCAGAAAAAGAAAAAAAATAATGGAAGCATAAGTCTTGGCCTTCCATTCCGCATTATTACTTGCCTTTTTGCACTCTTTATATCAAAGGTGAATAAACTGTAAAAGATTAAGGCTACAAAACTAAAATGTATTTGAACAATCCCGATGTGTTCACATAGACAAACTGTCAAGTAGAAAACATTTATTTGCTAGTTATCAACCTTTGAATGGAAATGTAACACTTTCAGCGCAACTTCATATTTCCTTCACTCCATCAATCTTTTTTCTACGGGGCCCAGGTAGCATGTGTTATTTCTGGGAACAGGAGTAAATATTTTGTGAAAGCTGTTGAATTTTCACCTTGATGTGACCAAACCAGACTTGGAAAAAAGAAGGGGGGAAAAAAAGTAAAGAAAACAAAAGGGTTATCCTGGAAAAGCTAGTAACACCCAGTGGCTCAGAATTAACACCTGGAACATCTGTGACTGCCTATGTGTTCTGAAATTGGTCCCCTTCCCCTCCAACCACCCAAAAAAAGACCACAGTCTACTCTGTTGGGGTTTTATATATAATCTGGGCTTATATTCTGAGGCTTTCAGAAGCTGTTGTGGGTATCTTTTTTAGGGGATGGCCAAGCAGGACTTCTGGTCTTGAGCATCAGTAACACAGTGCAGAAAAGATTCCATCTTCCTGGTGAAATCTTCAGCTTTGGGCTGAGAATTTGTTCATTAGTCATTTGCTGGAATAAATGTAATTTCCCTTATTCTAATTAAAACTATAAATTAACTCTTTATTTTTCTCTCTATCGATGAAGAGCAAGTGTCGCCAGCTTGAGGTGATCCTTATAATTTTTTTGAAAGGATCCTAACCCTCCGCATGTACTTAACGAATAGAAGGGTGTCGATTACTCTGCTAACAGACTTTATAGCCAGGGTTGACCAAGATCAAGGGAGCCACAATCAGCACAAACTGTACTTGAACAATTCCTCTGGAAACAACCCAGCTTGATTTTGGTTGGATTTGAGATCCGAATACTTTAGATTAAATGCACTGTTAGGGGTATAATCAACCAGACTTTCAGCTTAGAAGGCAGATACTGGTGGAAATTTGTAAGCATTAGGACTTACAAAGCAATGGGTCTGGTGTTTCAGTTATTTGAAAATCCAGTGACCTTAAAAATACCATGCAATCCATACTAATGACAAGGAAATGGGAACACAAAGCTACAAATAACCCTAGATTAAAAAGGGGTTATGAGAATTTTCTTCAGGTTAACATGAAGCCCGAGCATGAATTTTATGTAAATTATACTAGAAGTCGCAAAACATAGATAAAATTTAGGCTACTACAGAGGAATACATTGCCATTACCAGGCTACTTATTCAAATAATAAACTATTTAATATTTCATTTTTTAAGTTATTCCGGTGCTTTTCCCTCCTACAAAAATATGTACACTGCTATAATAAAGAAATAAAAGACAAATACTGGGTGCAAGTCACGTCTGAGTTTCTGTTAGACTTCAGTGAGAACTTGCTCTTTAGACCAAGTATTAAGGAAACTTCCCAGTCTGAGCACTCACGAGATTCTCTGGCAGTCACTCCCAGTGCCAGAGACTTTCACTGCTGGGATCGAAGCCCCTTCACAGCTCCAGTGAGCCCATGGGTATCCCCTTGGCTCCCTGCACACCCCACTCACACAGTCATACCAGGTTTCCTGACCGGTTTAACCCCAGGTTTTCCATAGCAAAGTCTGAGATGTCCCATTCCATAAAGCCATTTATTCACCATGCAGGAACAGAAACCGCCCGAGCTGGTGTCTCCGAGGAGAGACCCGCAACAAAGGAACCCCTGGGCTTTTATACCCTCACAGTCTGCCCAGGCGCAAGTCTCGCTTTTCCTGCTGCTCTGTCTCCCAGTGTCCACCCACCTGGCTGGCGCTACCCTCTTCATGCCCATTGTTAACCAAAAGGTTGACAATTCACCGCTTCTTGTCTTGGGCTCCCACCCCGAGCTCATCAGCATCTCAATCTGCAGCTTGCAAATAGATGCACCACTACCTGCACCAGATGTATTTCTCATCAGTCCTCCCTTTGTTTTAACTGAACATTCCTACCAATATACTAAAAGGAAAGAAACAAACGTTCAAGGCATTTATCCCTTGCCCTTATATATAACTTTTCATTGTAACAAATGTTCCAATTTAGGCTAACAAGTGTATTCCTCAACAGAAAACTTCATCAGCCCTCAGCTTCAGATAGAGACCAATGCTCCCACGTGCTCTGTGCAAACTGCTTTGTATCAGTCTGGAATCTTTTAATCTTAATATCTCTGAGCAAAAGCTTAAAATTGCTTTTTGTAAGACTATTGAGAGTTCTGCCTTGAAAGCTTCTGCCAGTTCGTAAGAAGAACAAATGAAACTACTAAGCTTTCTTGGTATAACAGAAAACTCTAGCTTCAGTAGTCAGTTGAAGAATTTAGGTTTAATATAACATATACAAATTTGTTTGAAAACAAATATAGAAAGATTTGCTGCTAGAGCTGAAATCTCTTAAGTTTCATAGTAAACAGTGAAGCTTAAGGTTTATTACTTCCTGCAAATTCCATGATGCCAAAATCAGAAGGCAGCATCACACATCAGAGCAATATATTGGTTTTGGTAGTAATCAGATGCACTTATCAGTAATTAAGTGTGATGCTAGGAGGTGGACAGAATTTATAGGATGATCAGACATTTTATACTAGTGTAGTCAATGGGAATGTTTCTTTGGATTTCTGTGAAGATATTTTGTGACTTATCTGGCCTTTGTCCAAGTGCAGAACTGTTCCACAGGATTCTTGCCTTTGGCAAAGGCAACAGCTGTACTCCCTCTCTCAAGAATGCATCTCTGAACAGGAGAGAGATGCAATTTCTTCTTCCTCGTCTAGTTAATAAGAAAGTAGGAACTTCAGGTAAAGACCTACGGCTCACTGCCCTAGGTAAAAGAAGTCTGGTTACATCTGATTTCTGGTTTCTCATCCTATGGCCATCTGATGATACGGGTCAAGGGAGTCTCCTCTGAAGATGGAAGTTCAGTGTTCCTAAACTTTTGTAGCCCTAGCTCCCTGACTTTGGGTGATGTTTGCTTGACCACAGCTGGGTGGTATGATCTAGTCACAGAAAGTTTTCCGCTTCCTGGTCATGTAACAGTGATAAAAGGATGTCCAGCCACAGGTGAACACATGTGCCAGCTGTTTCACTGCTGTTTTTCACTTCCCTTTCTCTTCCTTGTAAGTCATAGTTCCTCGTGGTCACACAGAGGCATATGTTATCCAGTAATTTATTTGCTGAGCACCACTTGCAGCATTTTTGTTTTTACCCTCAGAGGTTTTCTCCTCTCTCATGAAAGCGGTCGTTTCCACCTTGTCCTGAGCATATATGTGTTTTATCTTTTTCACTGTAACCTTTCACTGCTCTTCAAGGCTAACCATATTGCACAGATAGTGAATATTTTGATCAATAATCCTTGAAGAAAGATGGCTGTGGTGCCTTGGAGCCAAGCAACCCCCCATTTTGTCTTCAGTGTAACACTGCCAAAATTTAGATGGTGTGGATAGCTAAGGAAATTAGTATCAGGTGTTTGGGGCCTTTTAACAGAATAACGTAGATGCGACCTTCATAGGCCTGCCAAACCATATATCTTGCCAGCAAGTTTGCTTCATGTGAACCATGTCAAAAATACTTTCAGATAAAATGTAATGAAAACAATTGACTGTGATACAAAAGGCTCTAAGAGAGGTCATATCCCAAATATTTGTTCCATGCTGTTAGGCTGAAAGCAGACCGATCAGAGGGTTTTCAATCAGAAAATGAAAACTTTGTTTAGCTATAACTTTCTTAGTAGCTGTTTGCCACATGATTGGAAAGAAATAAAAGCACACTCAATGAGGGGTAACAGAACACCTTGTTCAGCTGTTCCGTCACTCCTCTTTTTCTCTAATGTTTTTGATTCAGCAAGACAATTATGTCCATGGGTCAGTGTTTTGCTGAGCTGAAGCCTATACTTATAATGACAACACACTTCATGATTAAATGTCCTGCAAAACAAAAGAGTTTCATGTACTATCGGGACTCTGGTTCTGAGGGTAGCTCCACAGTTTCTCACCAAGATTATTACTTAGAAATACATTTACAGCCGCTGTCATCATGAGACCAAGAGGAAAATAATAACTTTATATGCACAGGAGCGTACACTCAAAGTGCTAAGAATCTAGGCAGCTTTTATAGCTAAGGAAAAACTCAGAGCTGCTCTGATAAAAGAGCTCCGCATGCTTGGAAAGTTATCCAGATTACTTTAGCTCTGGGCTACTGTCTGTAAAATGCATACTCCAATTTCAGGCTGCTGTTTTTAAAGCAGGCACATAATTGTTGACTCATAGAGGACCTGAGCCTCTCCAAAGAGCAGAGCCTACTCTGCCTGTGTGACCAGGTCTGTCACTGCGGGGCTGGGCTGTCCTGGGCTGGGCTCTGCTGGACTGTGCTGGGCTGTGCTCGCCATCTAGCGAGCCACCAAGAGCGGGTCCACACAGACTGTGGTGTAAAAAAATTATAAATGTTTTAAACACATCTGAATAAATCCTCCCGTTTCTGCAGAAAAGGAAAGCTTTTTTATGGAAAGTTAGCCCTTGTTTTTATTTCTGCCAATAAAAAGCTCCTAGTGTCTTGAAGTTACTAAATGTAGTGATCAATTGACACAATTAAATTTCAACAAAGGCTTGGCAGACTGCTACTGTACATTTAGACATAAATGTACTATAAAAATTAAAAGTGCTTTTTCAAAGAGTAATTAATGTTCTCCTAAAGAGTTATCTTTTGAAGAGAACAAGAATGGATTTTATTTTCAGAAAAGACACCGCTGCTGTATCTGATCTGATCCAGTGATCTATTTACATTAAAGGAACAAGGCAGATTAAAATAATGCCCTGTATGTTTAGTGCGATCACTGCTCTCTTTCACTATGGCAACATAATCTCCAACTTTCCTCTGTAATGTGCTTTGCTGTACTAGGAGCTATCTGCAAGACGGTATCTAAATCCACCTCTGTGCTTTTCCTCTGCCATTATCTGTGTTGCTCTTATCACATTTCTCTTAGTAAGTTGTCTGAACCTTTCTCTTACTCTTGTATGTATACCATCTTCCATGTCACCATTATCACTCTTTGAAAATCTACACCAGTTAAAACAATATCCCCTTAGGAAGCTTCTCAACAAGGAATCAATTATTTGAAACAAAGCAATGCCAATCAGCCTTGCGACGGCCCAACTACAACTACTGGTACAACTTAGTATTATCTCTCAAAAAGCATGTATTACTTTCAAAAGTAGGCAGTCTTCTAAACATAAAAAGCCCCCCAAAACAAAATATACCAACCAACCAACCAAAACCAAAGAAAAAGGGGAAAATGTAGCCCAGATTAATTTTTATTTTGTTTTCATTTGGGGTTTTGTTTGTTTATTTCATTTTTTGTATGAGAAACTATTTAGGACAATACTAAATCTTTTTAAAACACACGCCTGTGATGAGCCTTGCTGTTGACAGTGCTTCATTTGAAGCATTACAAATGAGAGGGTTTTATAGACAACATTTCATTATGTGAATCTAGGAGTACCTGACAAACAAACATAGATTGATCGTCAGAGATACAGTATGCACAGGTCTCTAATTTGCGTGACAGGATTTGGATGAGTGCTTCCAGTATAATTTTCAAGTTCCTCTATTAGTGCAAAAGATAAAACACAGTAGATTTTCTTAGTGGAGGTTTTAATTTAAAACAAATGAACTTAAGGGATCACGTTTGTACTGAAACCTTAGTTTCAAAATTTCCCAAATTTTGGAGGTACTCTTTCTACTGAAAATAGACTTTGCTTGTCTCAGGTATCTAGCTGTACCTTGACAGAGTCTCAGCTGGTCTGGGTGTCCAGGCACATGAATGAACTGATGATTATGACAGCAGGTCAGCTCTTGACATTCAATTTCTTATTAAGGGCATACTCCCTACCATTTCTACACCTTTACAGAAAAGGAATTATCCTGATGTAGGTGAGATGCAACAAACAATGCAGCCTTTTGCTAGGAAATTTTTCAAAGCCATGTTTTTGATGAAAAGACATTTCTAGCTTCTATCTAGCTTCATATTAACCTCCAAACAATAAACTCAAGATCACCATGGAGTATGATCTGTATATGGGTTATACAGGATTATTATATGACTGAATTTTCTGTAAATATATTCTTGTAGACCTGTAGAAAATTTTGGCTATTTGTCTTTTCCTCTGAATATCTGAAGACATTTTTAGACCCCTGGATGTAGCAGATTTGCATCAGCTGTGCTGTTTGATGGATGGGCCTATATAGTTTTCAGCCACCTTTTAGTCACAAAAATGGAAGCCCCAAAGCAAAAACCCTCTGTAAAATAGAAAAATTACTGATCTTGTAGGTTGCTAACAACAACAAAAAAGTTTCTATATAATTTGGAGCATCTTATTTTTGTTAGCATTTCTTTTGTGTCCTTGAAAGTGGGCTAGTAAATGTAATGTTATCAGAGTTCTGTAAGGGTAACGGCTTCATAATACCAGGCCATATAGTTATAAGTAAAGGAAATTGGAGAATTGCTCTGTGAGACCCGGACAAACAAAGCATGGTTTGGCTGTACTTTGATCCAATTTAGCAGAGCTAACTCTCAGAGAATCACACAGAGAGAGCTAAGAAAAAGTGTTGTTGGACTTTTAATGTACTTTCACCAGACCTAAATGCATTCCTTCACACATTCTTTTAATGTGGCTAGGCATTGATTCACTGGTTCATTGATACCCATTCTCTTAAAACTATGCGTGCTTACAACTGTCATCTTTTTGTTTTAATCTCTCCTGGTCATATTTTAAACTTATTTGGTCTCATCCCTATTGAAGCTTTAAGGGCTTCTATATGTTAGTATAGCAATACAAAAATGACATAGTATCCTCCTATTAAAGCCAGATACAAATATAAGAGTGATAAAAAACCAGACAAGTTAATTAACATATTCAGAATAGTTTTCCAAAATTTAGAGTCTGAGATCAGATTCTCAATCCTGATCACTGAAATCAATCTAAATCAATCAATACAAAACTAAAGACTGCAATGAACAGTACAGTGTCCTGGGCAATTTTAGTGTGGCTTGATTAATTTTTCTTTTAGTATCTCTTGTACAGTCTGATGGGGTCGCTAAAATGAGGTGAGATTATACTTTGCCTTGATGAGATGTGTGGATTTTACCCTTGCAAAGTCAACACGTGCCCTCTTGTATGACAATGCAAGGAAATTGTGTATACATAGGAAGGAATGCGTGCAGTAGAAGTGAGTCTGAGATGTATTTCAGAGGTATATATTTCAGATTAGCTCTAAATTAGGCCCAGACCAGTAGACTATAAGGTTATTAATAGTTGAAGCCTATTAGATGTGGTGTTAAAGGGTATCTAATGTGGAAGGAATCTACTGATCACATTGAGAACCCTTCAGGATGTGAGCCTAAGGCAAATCAGGCAGCAAAATCCAGGAGATTCCCTATTGCAATACAGTGATCTAAGCAAGAATGCTGATTTCCTCAGAAATATCCCAAGACAGTCCTGTCAGTTCACAGTATGAGTGTGTGAGGTGTATGGATTTCATAACTACTTGCAATGGCAAATATTGATACTGTTATGCAGTGTTAGCCTTTGCCTAACTCCTTAATAGAAGATTCTCGATTTCCATGCTACAGTATGCAGAGGATGAAAATAACATTCCCAAACAGATTTTGTCGAGTGGGACCTGAACAAACAACAGAATTATAATCCAAATTAGGGAAGAAATAAAATTCCACAGCAAAGAGGGAATTCTGGGACTGCTACTCAAACATTAATTTGTTTTTTAGGCGTATTGTCTCTGTATATCTTCCAAAAATACATTCTAAGTAGAATAAATTCATTACAACCCTTAATAAAATCTTCTATGTCAACCAGGTGCCATGAACAGGACCTAAGAATCCTATTTGGAAGAATATTTTTTGAATCTACTCAATAATGTAAAAATTTTTGATTTTATTAAAATTTGTGCAGAGTTTTAAATAGGCAAAAAACCCTAGACCTAAATAAAATTTACATTTAATTATGTTCAGTTCCCAGGTTTTATTTTTTGTTTTGAAGCGTGTGAATGGTACTTTTCTTTTTCCCTTTTCAAAGGTAATTTGGAATCTTTTCCTTCAAATCCACACATGGCATCTCTACATTCCATATTATAGCACATGAAATGCTGCAGTTTAGAGTATCTGTACAAGATCAGCCTTTTTATCAGAGGATTAAATTCTTTAAAGGAAATGCAGAAACAGTCTATGCATTTTGCATCTGTTATTCAATCAGCAAAATGCGTAAGAATGTTCCACCTGCTGACTTGAAAACAGGCTGCTTTTCCTCAGGTACAGTCAGCAATGAGTTGAGGAAATATCATACTGGCAGAGCTTGAGGGAAGAAGTAAATGAGCATTGCTCTCAAGCTCATCTTTGGCAGCAGAGTAAGCAGCTATAATCTAATGGCATCTTGTGTAACTGAGTTTACAATACGTCATTTTTTAGGGATCATTTTCCTGTTATAAAACACATATGATAAGTAAGAATTTAAGGGGAAAACCTAGTTTTATGCATAACTCTTATGGTTTCTCTGACAAAATAATTTTTCTTTAGCTTTTCTCCTTTTGGAAACATATTTAAAATTCATACCTGTCATATATGATCTTTGTGAAAGGCAGAGGATGGGAATACCTCCCCCACAAGTTCTTAGAATATAGCCACTTCTAAAACCTGTAAAATGGAAAAATAACTTCTTTGTTTATTTTTTTTGAATTTTTGTCCTTAGACAAACAACATTCATTATAACTAGTGCTGAAAATCATAAAATACCCTGATACTAGAAAGTGTGTTAGTTCCTAGTCATAGAGCACAAAACAGTCCTTATCTGTGGTCATCTTCTTTTTCATGGTAATTTGTATAGAACGTGAACAGAGTGCTGCACAAATGAACTTGTTATAAGCTTTGTTAGTTTTTCAATAGCAAAGTGGTGAAAATTAATTTAAAACTATTTTCAGACATGAAAATTCTTATTTAAAATACTTTTAAGTTATTGAAATTTGTACTGGCAGCACTGATATATAGCTTTTCAAGATATGTGAGAGGATGTGGTAACACAGTAATTTGTGGATCCATGCTTTTACCTTGTCTTTGTCTAAGGCTGGGAATAGAAGCTACATTGATTAGAAAAATAAATCTGAGAGCTTTCACCTTGTTTTTGTTGCTACGGTAACCATTTCCTTGGCATCAATGCATCCAGGAGGTCTGTCTTACTTTCCTGTGAGCCCTAACAGAGGCAGCATTGTGGAATGACATGGGGAGGCAAAAAACCACAGAGATAAACAAGCAGGAAAAGATCAACAAAAGTAGCTGAAAGTTAATACAGGGGTATTGCCGAGTTGAATTGAATTAAGTCTTGTTTCTGTGTGGGTCAGTTAGGGAGCTCTGTGTACAGGTAAATATTTAAGGCTCCAACAAGACAACAGCTAAAAGCCAAAGAAGAACAGAAATCTCCACATCAGAAAGCCCCAGGCCCTAGAGCCCCGCCTCACACCCCCCACCAAAAAAACCACCCAAAAAAAAGCAAACAAAAAAGAAAGAAAAAAGGGAAGGGTGAAACCATGTGGAGATAACATCTAAAGGTAGAGATGTTGGGCTTCCACACTTCTATCAGTCTTAAAATGTTAACCTTATTTTGAATAGAATAATTTCTTCTGTTGCTCCCATCACATAATTTACCTGATCCTATGTCAGATGGTGTACTCTATGAGAATGTAATGATTTAATACCATAAATGAGCGTTTATTATCATAAATCAACATTTTGTTGGTGTTTATGCAGACATAATTTAATTCTTACTGCATTTCTGCAATGTATGTCACAAAACCACGTAGGGAGAATGAGACAGATAAGTGACTCTGCTATCAGCTCTTCCTGGCTGACTGTACAATGCCTCAGCTGTTTCCTTTTCCAGCACTTTTCCTTGCAAATAACTTAAACTCTGCTAAAAATGAAGTGAGCAACAAGCAGGATACACCAAACACCACATTTGGCAGAAAGGTGGGTGTCACATGAAAACCTGTCAAATAAGTTATATTAGCAAACTGAAGGAAACCCCAAGTGGCAAAATGGTTGACTCTGAAATACAGTAGTGGTATACAATCTCTTAAAAAAAAAGGAAAAATCTCTACAATAGTTGTATGAATCCAGGCAAGAGAAATAGTAAAAACATCATTGTCACCTTACAAACTTACATTCGGCCAGCCATGTCTGATGGTTGATAATAGTCTCTGTACAGTTTCATGTTCAAAAGTCAGGCACAAAGCCCTGCTATTACAGCGAGGAGTATTTACAGTCTTAAACTGAAAGTTTCAAAATTATTGGTGTAGAAGAGTGAAGACACTGAAGCGGGTGGCTTCAGAAAGTGAAGCAAGGAGAGATATTCCCAATTCATTTACCCAGCCTTTAACCTACTTCTATACATAAAATGTGTTGGTTTTTTTTTTTGTAAATTTAGAGGTTATTTCTCATGTTTATGAACATGTTCTGGTAGACATAGACTCATTTACCTGGGGACTGTTCAGAGCTGCAAGAGTGAAGCTGCTCCGGAGGGATGCTGAGCTGGGAGCTGAGGGTACCCCAGAACAGCAGGGCTGTAATCCCCACAATCAGTACACAGGGGAGCAGAGCAAGGCACTGGAGGCAACCAGTCCCATTGATACCTCATCAGACAGAGGCAAGGTAACCTCAGAGAAAGCTTCAAGATCAGTTCAGGAAAGACAAATGGAAATTTAACAGCAGATGACAAGACTGGAACCAGTTACACCTGCAATGCCTCTCAGGCCAGACCAGCCCTGAGTGCTGACAGACCTCCTGGACCAAAGAAAACATGGAGTTCTGAGGTCTGTGCAGGAAGCTGAACATCTGGGTGCTTTTAGGGCCCTGGCAGTGGCTTGCTGTAGAATGATTTGGAAAGTTTCTATTTATTCTGCTAGCGTGGGTGGATAAAAAAACAGTGTCTTGGATATCATTGGAAAATACATCAGAGCTAACCATGACACATGACTTCATTTGAAGAGTTTAATTATACATAATCATCCTAGTGTAGGCTCACAAAAAACTTTGTGCTTTGCCTTCACAGATGGAGGATACAAAGGGACTTTTGGGGATTTCTGTTCCATATGCAAACCTAAGAGCAACAGAAAAGTCATCACTGTGACCTGAGGAGAGCAAAAGCCACAGTGACATTAAACAATCTCTCACAAACCTGTGTGCCCCAGAGTATCATACCATACAAGATAGAGGTCCATCCCATTGCAAAGCAAGGATGGATAAGTAAGGCTGGGGAAAATAGTACAAGTCCTTCAAAAGTCATAGTAATATAATAATTTCTAGAAACAGAATAATATATCTTGAAATTTTATTACTGATTAAACTAGAACTTGGAGCTCAAAATAATTCAACTTTTAAAAGAAATATTAAATTGACCAAAGGTAGGCACCTATTAAAATTGGCACTACCCCTGGCACTATCAGAGGTGTGTTTCAATTGATAATGAGATTATAAACACTTATTTTATCTTAAACACCCAGATATCTAGACTAGAGTGCCCAAACCAAATTCCCAGTTCCCAGTTCAAGTAAATTTAAAAGCAACTGCCATATCTCAGTCTTCAGATTGGGACTTATTTCTCCACATAATTTGGCCCTTTTTTTTGGATAAGTCGTTTTTTCGTTTTCAGCAACAGAACACAAAATAGACGCAAAATATAGTTTTAAACTTGTGCCTTTGTCCAGATTTGGACTAAGGTTCAGTTTTAGCTCTTTATCTCCAGCACTTTCCTATCTCTAGCAACTTCCTGAAGAATGTGCATATTTCTCTTCTCTTTCACTTGTGGGCTTCTTCCAAAGCAAGGTTTCATCATCCTTTTGTATTCTGGATTTGAGCAAAGAGATAACATAAATATTTTCTCACACCTTGGATAAATTCATATTTAGATCAAAAATTTGGAGTGTAGGATTTCTGTTGTGTTACTGTCTTACTCGTAGGCAAGCAAAAAACCTTAACCTGAGAAAAGTAATCTGTGTAAAAGAAAGAAACTCCCTAGTCCCACAGATCTCTAATGCTCATGTTTTTGGGATCATGAAAAACTCAGAGAATGTATCTAAAAATTAGAAGCTCCATTTACAAAGAAAATCTACTTTATTTCCTACTTCTGCAATGCTATAGCAATTTAGATAAGTGTTTCAATAAGTCTTCTGTTTATCAACAATCAGCTTATATTTCTGGTGTCTGGTGCAGTTATTAGTACCAGTGTGCTGTGCAGTTTTTAAGTCATAGATAGACAATGTAACACTTATCTTCAGAACAGAAGTTTTTATATGAAAATTAAAAATGTGTAAGGCACTGATTTCTTTACCTGTCACATGAGAATGGAAATAGGCTTAATGAGAAACAAAAGGCTTGCTGTTGAAGACATTATAGGCTATTGCTTCCAACACAAAAATCCTGGTATCTCTTTCATGCCACCAGCTCTCAGTAATCCAAGCAGGTTTCAAGAGGCTCACAACAGAGATCTTCTTTCATATGGGTGGATTTACTCAGAAGATTTTGCTCTCTATTCCAAAGCACTTCTATGATCTTGGAAAGTCTTCAAGGTTTAGCTGAGGGACTCAGTTGAAGAGAATGAATTTTAAATCACAGAATTGAAAAAAAACTTCAAATAACTAAGCACTTGGTCTTTAATTAATAGTTCTGTTCAGCTGCTTAAAATGTCACTGGAGTCATATAGAATAGAACTGTGACACTCTAAATGAAAAAGCAAAAACATCATCATCATTTTCACGTCCATTCCGACATCTTTCAAAATATAGGACAATCTGTCTTGACAAATATATGTTGCCTATGAAAATAAAAGTTTTCTGTTGCATTCCTTTCATATATGTATTGAACATAGTAATCTGCATAGGTTGCAGTGACTAGTTAGGAATTTGTTCTAATTTTACAGAGAAAATCACAGACACTGAACTTAACAATATAAAAATATTTTATGATCCCTGAAGCATTTTCCAGTTTTTGAGTACTCTGATTTCTTCCTTTCCCTCATTCCTCTTTTAAAGTAGTTGAATAGGAAAGACAGACAGAAAATACAAATAAACTCCAAGTAATGGTCATAAGTAGTTTACAAAGTTTTGAATAATAATTTAATTTATAAAATTCAGAGTCTTTTGCAGATAATTTGTATATAGGAAAAAAAATTTAAAATTGCCTTCATATAAAATCCTGAGTTTTTGAAAACAAATAGAACATTTTTGCAGCTGACAGCAGGAAACTTGAGAAGTCAATTTTTGTAGGTGAAATATTGGAGACATGAATCTTTTTGAAACTGCTATGTATTTCTGAACATATATAACCCAAACTTCAAGTTACTGCAAGGAGTTTCAGATCACAATGTGTTCCAAAAAAATCTTATAAAAAATCCCAAAACCGTGCAATCTCTAGATAACTGTCTTCTCATTCCTTCCTGCTGCTCATTGCTGCCCTGAAGTGAGACAGAATGGTGAACTAGCTGTGATGGCCACAAAATTAAGGAAAAGAAATTTATTTCTTTCTGTTTGAGTTACCTCCTGGATTCTGCTTGATGAAAACCAGAGACATCAGCCTCAGAGTAGAGCAGAGATGCTGCCATATTTCATAGGATTACTCAGGGTGTTTCCAAAACCTGCTGTTCTTAAAGCTGGAAATTAGACAGAACTTTGTTAATGGCTAAAAAATGGCAGTTTGAGGGAGAATCTTACACTCTTTCTGAAGTGCCAGTGCTGCAGAAGATGCTGAGCTACATGGGCCATAGCCTTGAGGCATGTGACTCTCAGGTACAAACTCTTTGCTCACTCATCAGAAGATGTGTAGTGAAAGATGTCTCAAAAATATTGAAAACTAAATCTGTAGCTACAGCTTTGTATGGAAAAAAAAATCTTTCTATAACCTCCCTTTGTTCATATGAGTATCTCCTCAGTAGACCTCTTACCCATGGAAAGAGAAAACCAAAAACACAAAAACTCTATAACATGACTGCATGAAAAAAGAATAATATGTCTCAAGTTGGCTGCTTGTTAAGTTCTTATTTGTCTGTGATTTTATAGATTGCATTGAAGTGGCACTTTCCAGGGAGTAGTTATGGAGGCGGAAAGTTATTGCTCTCTTCTGACATGACTGTATGTTGGGAAATTTTGCTTTGAGGAGAGGAGTGTTCAGTGGTGACGGTTTGACCACAACTACGGGAAGCTCAAAACTGAAGAAAGCGGGTGGGAAAAAAAGGAGAAGAAACCAGCTAATTTAAAAAATGTTGTGTGGTAACCACATCACTGAGTTATAAAACAGACAATATGATGGGAAAACAGGTTTGAACACACAGTGAGTTGCCCTTTCACAACAGGGTGATCCTAGTGGGATGAAAAGTTAGTAATCTAAACTATACCTTACTATAAAAAAGACTGAAGCTTTAAATGAGCTGTTGTCTTAGTCATCAATTAAATAATAACCACTAAGCAAACTAGTTGACATCTTTGTCAAATAGGAATTTAATTATGAAACTTTATTTTGGCAATGGCACTTGAAAAGACACTTTGGGCTGCGATCAGAAGTGTGTATGTTCTTATCCTTCTCACTAATAACACTTCTCTTAGTCAAGGAATTTCTTTTTCTCAAGTAATTTGCACATTTCACCTTTTATCCATTTCTGTATGCACTTAAGAGAAATATGTCCAAAGAAGTTTTAATGTTTGTATATTACCAAATCAGTATGAAGTCAAGTAAAATTCTAGAAGATTATTGGATTTGTAACAGGAGAGAAAATAAAGAACAATAATAAATATTTTTTGTTATTCTTTATATCTTTCTATTTATATGTAGAAATACTTAGTTTTGATCAAATTTCTCTGAACCCTAAAGGAAATCTTCATAGAAAGACCACTCTTCTGTAGCATGTACAAAGCAGCAGAAATACCACAGCCGTGATATCCATTATCTTACTTCTCTACCACTTTTTTCTGTCATTTGTTATTTCTTTAAAATTTTGTTACAGGCTATTAGACTATATTATGTAGTTATTCAGTAAAATAACAGGCAACATACTGCTATACATTGCAGTATATAAACAATATATAGATGTCTAACAATTAAAAATGTACTGTATTATTTAAATTTTAATATTATATAACATAGTAAAATATTTGAAATTTTACTTTATTTATTGTTTTTAGTTCTAAATAAACAAATAAAATTGTTAGAAAGGCAAAAATCCAAACTGATGGTGCTTTCTCTTGAAAGACATTCTGCCAAGGATAATAAAGTTCTGCTGTGTCAAAATTCCAGGGTTTCTATGATGCTAAAGTACTGTGTGATTCATTCATGTTTGTAGATCAGCATCCAAATCGAAGAAAACATTTCTACCAGAGAAAGGCATCAATGCAAGAGCCGACTTCAAAGCAAATGCAGACCGTGTCCACATCGGAGATTCTCACTTTTCTGTCTTTCAGTCTTACATGGATGCAACACTTCTACTGCCTGAAACAGAGAGAATTTTCTCTTGATTTAATAATTTAAATAAGGGGGATGTAAGAGGTGCAATTGCCAGCATGAAGAGGGTGCCACAGCCTCTGCTGTTTAAGTTTCTGTCTGAGTTTAACCTGTGTCTAATGGACCTGTGCAGCAGAAGATGGGCCTGAAGGCCAGGCTGTATGTGCAGCACTGCAGGGCACAGCCCTCGTTAGCTCTGCTCTGGATCCCTCACTCCTCTGCAGTCAGAAACTGCGGCAGCTCCCATGGCACAGTGTGGCAATGTCTCTGTTTGCTTTAGGTCAGGCCCAGAAACTGTGTAGGCTACTCAGCTTTGCAGAGCTTTGAAGCATGGATGCCATTATTCCCACGATATAGAGCAAGTTCCGTTTTTCCAGCAGGCATCGTGGCCAAAAATAATTTTATTTATTTAACTCCTCTGAAGCTTTATAATACCCTCTTAGACATTTCTGATCGAGGAGCCTGTAATTCAGAAAGAAGAGTTTGGAAAATAGCTTGAGGTAAAAATATTAAGAGGATATTCAGTTTATTCTTGTCATTCAAAAACCCTTCTCAAAAAATCTTTCCGTTTGACCAAGTTTCATTGAACAGTTTTGGATGAAGAAGTAATACAAGAACTGCAGTTTTCCCTTTAAAAAAAATGTTCATACTTAACATATTCACCCAGCATCCAAGAAACAATATTCTGTTCACTCTTCAGTTTATGGAGTAAGTCTGAATATTTCTTGCCTTGAACAAACTCCCTAGCTACCACAGTAAAAAAGTGTTCTGGCCTTTACTGTTAGCTATGTCCCATTTAGTTTAAATACAGATTAAAGACTGGAGTCTGTATGCTTCATTGAATGTGGTAAATGAACAGTTTATTTTAAAATCCCCAGACACAAGAATTTTTACTACTTTTGTCCACAATTATTTCTTGTGACTAAAGTGTAATCACTCTTAGGACAAGTCAGGATTGTTCTATTTCTAAGTCAGCATCTCAGAATAGGCTCAGAGTCTTTATACGACAAAGGATAGAGTTCAAAATTTCATCAAGCAGTAGAAGTGGCATCTCTCCAAAAGTTTTGTCTTTTTTCCTTCCTCCCCTTGCTCCCTTCCCTCTTCTCCTCTTATTATTAACTGTTTAGCAGAAAAATATGAGCCAAATTGATGAAAAAAAGAAATCAATTAATTGCAAAATGAGTTTACACATCTTTAGACCTCTTTTTCAAATTATGAAATCAAGATCACAAATCCACATTGATAAATATTACACAAACACAGAAATAAATATACTTTTTCCAAATGATTTTGTCTGTTGTCTGTTGAGCTGTGAAAGAAAGATTATGCAAGCAAGAGGAGATTTTCTCTACATGTCACTTTACTTGCATAAAATGGGAAATTAAAACATGGTTTTCGTTACTGTACATACAATAACTACTGTACACCAGCATCTTTTCCCCACAATGACTGGCTTATGAAAATTAGAAGGGGAGAAGCAAAACCAGTACAGTTTCCCCAAGATCCTCATCCTCAAAGCACAGACTCTCTGAGACTCAAAGAATGGAGATCTCAAAATATCTTTGATATTCCTGTGCCTTTGAAGTGTTGGTCAGTGACTAGGGGGCCATTCCACATTGATGAGCAATGGCTCTGACCTGACTTGGACTTCAGACAGGCAACTTTCTTTTTCATAGTTTTCTGAAAACTTACACTTTTCAATGTTTAATGTATGATCTATAGCTTGAGATGTTGAAAGTCTGTCAAACAACATTTTTATTTCAGATCTGAATTCTTTCTCTGCTATAGATCTCTTAAGTAATAAGATAATTTCTTGTTTCTCTTTCAGTTTTATACCATACGTTTTTATCACATTTTCTATTCATGCTCTGCACTGACGACCTGGTTTTGTGTCCCCATTAACTTGGAATGCACTAAAGTCAATATGTCTGAAGTTGTGCCCCTCGTTAAATATTTCACAACGTTGTAGTTTTAACTGATATAAATACGGAGGATAACTCTTTTTTTTCTACTTTACTTCCTAATATAAAACAACTGAAAACCGATTATGTCAGGTCTGAAACTAACTTTTTAGAGTTTTGCTTTGAGGTTTTTGGTTTTTTTCATCATTTCTTTCTTTACTTCCTAGCACTTAGTCCAATAAAGAGACCTTGCCAATAAATGTAAGATTTTCTTTTATAAATGATAATTATTTTGACTTTTTTTTCAAAAGTATCATAATAAATAAAGTATTGTTCAGACACTTAATTGAAAGGGAAAAATAAGATAGGCAATAACTTTTGGAATTCTATAAAAAGTATAAGCACTTTAAATAGATGGTTTTGAATATTCTATCTCATTTTAAAAATACTATAGACTTTTTTTTAGAATCAGTTTTCCAAACATTAATTGTCTTAGCATATTTTAAAATTAGTTCAATTTACCACTGCAGAATTTCTGTATAAGAATCTTGCAAATTTGAATTGACTGATTTTAAAAGTGATATTAACTATAACAAATGCAATATATAAAATATGTATATAGCATTTCAGAGTTCAATGAAACTATGCAGGTACACTTTTTCTTCTTAACACAATTATTACTAAAAGTAATTTTAAAAATATGAAACTAGTTTTTCTCACTGTTCCGTAATGAAATGATTTCGAGCAGTTTACAAAAAGTAGGGTTTTGTTGAGACAGTAACATCCATAAGCAGTTTTCAGGTAGACAGGCAAAGAACTGTTTTTCTGAACATTCCTAAAAAAAATTTTGACCAGCTCATGACCCAAGCAGGGAGAAGTAGATTTTTGCTTAGAGTCTACACAACTATATTACAAGTTTTTTTAAATTTTCCCAGAAGAGAAAGAAATAACAGATGTTTTCAGAGCCATCCCTAAGGACTCTGATGCAAAGGAAAACTTCCTTTCCCAAATACATTAGCACACAGTTGCATTCACATAACACATATTGGCTCCATTTCTATTTCAATATTTTGTTTATTTTCAGTTCATTTTTGCCACCATAATTATGAGCAAAAATAGGCTTACATTTTTAATAGAATATCAAAAAACAAGAAAGAAGCATTAAGATCGATTGCAGTGATTTGATGTTAAGTGACATCAAAACTATGGCAAAAACAAAATGGAAAAGCAGACCTTAGAGAGATAAAGGACTGATTATATTAGTCAATATTTTTAAATATATTTATTCCATCAAAGATAAAGTAGAGAGCTGAGCTGATTGCATTGAATAATGTGGTCATTAGAGGAAAATATGAAAAATATATTAATCTGTATAAGAAAAATACCCTAGTATCATTTTCTGGGGCCTAAGAGTAGGGAAATTAAATTCAGAAATGCAAATATGTATGTATGAACATCTATCACGAATATTGTTACCACTAAATATGTTAGAAAAGGTAGAAGTGAATTCTGTATTTCTTGACGTTTCAACTTAAAATCATAATTCTCTGGAATGAAGCTAAACACTCCGCATAGGCTGAAATTCTACCATTACAAAACCAGCAATCAACACAATGATTTAAAGTTCCTGGTTGGTTGGTGAGTGCTTCCGGTACACTTTCCCAGCTTTCAGTCTGGTCTTCCTTTATAAAGGAATAATCATTACTTTAGACATCTTTCACTGCAGGTTTTGAAATACTTGTTTTCTTCCTCTAAGTGAACAAAATTTGTCATCAGTAAACTATTCAAGTATAGAAATATCATTGCCTACCTAATTAAAACCAAAGCCATAGAACCATTTAGGCAGAAAAAATCCCTAAGAGCATTGAATCCAGCCATGAACCCAGACAAATTAATCACTAAACCATGTACATAAGCACCACATCTAAACATCTTTTAAACACCTCCAAGTGTGGTGACTCCACCGTTTCCCTGGATAGTGTGTTCCAGAGCTTGATATCCTTTCTGGTGCAGAAATTTTTTCCTAATAAGCAACATAAAATCTCCCCAGGCACAACTTCAGGCTATTTCCTCTTGTCCTGTCTCTTATTACCAGGGAGAAAACAACAACTCTCATCTGGTTATGACCTCCTTTCAGGTAGTTGTAGAGAGTCATGAGATGATGTATATATGTAAATTTATGTGGATAATACATGCACTTAAAATCTACTCGTGAATATGAGCATGAATATGAATACAATGAGTATTTTTAAAAATATTTAATCAATAGTCTTTCTACAAAATGCAGTTCAAGGTTTCTCTCATTCTTTACTAGTCTTGAAACTCCTTTGCATGAAAATTTTTAACCACTGGAAAAAGATATTCCATGTTATTTGGCATGGATGTAATTTTGTCATTTATGCATTAAGAAGAGAAAAGCATATCTCCAAAAAAAGGCAATATCATGAAGATGCTGTTACGATCTGGTAGCAAGCGTTTAGTATTTCAACACATAAACCTGTTGGTTGATGGAATGGATTTTGAAAACAACCTAGAATCTGACATTTTCTGAGGCCAATGGACACATATATATCCAGGTATTTGAGGAAATAACCCAGGACTGAATACTCTATTCAGCTGCCAAGATTCATCCAATTAAGAAACTAACTTGCGACACTGATAAATTCTAGTAGTGTTTTTCTATTTTTTAAAGATTTCCTGGATATTTATTATTTCTAGTATAAAAGACCATTAGTAAATTTTACATTAAAATTTTTAGGCTAAGTTTCATGGGAACTTATAATCTGGGCTATATAATGCCTCACTTACAAACCCCTTAAAGAATATCATACAAATACTCTCTGGAACAAATAACTTACAAATAAAGTCTCATTTGAAAGAAAATTAAAACGCTTCCAAAGCTATGAAAGTCTTATTGATTGCAACCTAAGAAATTAGTTGGAGAAAAATGTTAGTTTTCAATATGTTATTTTTTCATGTGTTTTATTCAAAGACCTTTGAAAGTCTGAAAATCTGATGTTGCCCTTACTGGGGAGGGTCAAAATTTACATATTCTAAAGTGAGTGTCGCATCCAAGATCATCACAGGTTTATAGAGGGTAAAAAAGTCCATTTCTCACAGCTTGGTACCTTATGTTATGGCTGAGAGCTGACATAAAACTTCTCCCTTGTTTGCAAACCTGTCTGTAATTTATGTACTGTTAGCTCCATCTCTAAGCCTGACAGTAATTTTTTTGTTAGTTATTTTAAGATTATAGTCCCACATTTAAATTGTTTACCCAACATTTTGAATCTCATTTAGTTACTCTCAGTCCCATTACTTTATGCTTTCATATTGCTAATATTTCCTAGTTCCTTTTGCTGTTTCCTGCTCCCAGCTCTGCTCCACATTCTCTTTAGTTTAACATTGTCTGCAAACCTAATTAAAGTGCTCTTTATCTCTTCCTCCTGACAATTAAAAGCGTGCTAAATAATATGGGGTTTGTTGCACTCTCCTTGCATACTTTATAGCAAATCTCAGGTCTAGTAGTTCATAAAATATAAGTATTGCAACTTTTCTCTTTGTTCCTCTTTGTGTGGTTTGGTTTTCAGGTAAGTGCTTTTATACACAAGTGAATATGATTGATTATACTGCTAAAGGTTTTTGACAAGCTATCAAACGTCCTGGTAAAATCTGGGGTGAGGAAACAAATTGCTCTACCATTAGTTAATTTACAAGTAGGTAAGGGAAGCAACTTATTCTACTGTTACTTAATTCATAGGTAACCACCAATGACTACGTAAAAAACCAATGACTACTTGAAAACAATAATATTTGGATTGCCATTTCTCAACTATATTAGATTTCCACAACCCAAGTTTCCTAAGTATGTTTTCTTTTGCAGAAACTACTGAACGGCTAAACAATCTTTGTTGGACATATAAGAGAAATTTCTTGTACTGTATATATTCAGAGTCCTCAAACATTCCTAAAAAAAAAATAGAATATCACGGCTTTGAGAATTGTTGATGAATATTTTCCTCCACCAGATTATTCCACACAATGGTTCATAGTAAGAGCATCTGGAATCAGAGAATCCTAGAATTAAATGCAGACAAAATAAGCTATGATGCAAATTCCACTCCTTCAAGGAGAATGTATATTTAAAATTGCTTTTGTATAATACCTAAGATGCCACATTCACCTGTTTGTTCACATTTTTATTTTTTCAGCAGGAGACAATAAGTATTAATTATTTTGGCCATGAAAATTGTTTAGTTCTACTTTGTGCAAGAAAAGGAAGAGATTTAAAATGGTGTCTGACTGTAGCACTAGATGGAGCTATCTCTTTGAAATGAGTCTACTCTGTTGGCAATTCAACTTCTCTTCCATGTGTTGTACTGCACATTATCATATGAGGGAGAAAGAAAAAAAAAAGGGAAAAAGAATAAAGAGAGAAAAAAAGCAAAGAGATGAAGCTAAACAAATAATATAATGATTTAAATCATTAAGAAAATGAGTCCAGAATAATTTCATATTAAAATATTCTTTTAACACACTGAAAACTTTTTCCATGGTGGTAATTTTTATTAAATAGTTCTGAGAACTTAAGGCCTGAAGAAGCTTTGCTGGTCTTAAAGTAAAATGAGATTAGTTAACAGCTAGTTATTTTGTTACAACTGCTGCAGTAGCAATCCATAATGCTGCTATCATTCCTCTGCTCACTATAGGGGTAAAGCAACTAGAATTTTTAGTTCATATTTTGACATATGTGCTTCTAACCTGAGGCTACTGCTCCTTGGAAGCTAACAACCCAGTATCTTCTCCATGCACTCAGTTGAAGGTATTTGGTTTTCAGAACTTATTATGTATAAACATATAATCGAAATCTGGTTCCAGTTAGAACCAAAAGCTGTGACTGTTTTTGGATAGAACTTTTCCTGCAAGAGGCTACTAAAGTGTGTACATAAAAAATAATTAAGAAAAATTTTTTGTAATAAGGTTCAAAACAAGTTCTGTGGATTATGGAGCCTCAGAAGGAATGACTTTTAATCGGATTCATACAAATTTTCAAAATTTTCCATGGGATGTTTGAGTTTTACAACATATTGTGAGAAGCATAAGAACAGAAATAGGAAAGCTGGCTAAGAAACAAAAAGTAAGTATGCATAGTAAGATTAGCTTTCCCATGGATTACACAACCCCCTTTTTTTTTTTCTTTTTTGAGCTTCCAAAATAGGCTTTCCACAAGCTGTGCCAGATGTCTTTGTCCAGTACCACATCACCACTTTTTGAATCCACTAAATAGGAAGACCATTCTTGGCTAACACTGAGTGCTACAGTCTTTTTCAAAACAAAGAGAAAAGATAAGGAAATCTGCAGCTCATTTCTTTGCATTCTAGCAGATTTCCAAAGTTCCCAGTGTGTGCTTAGACTGTCAAACACTGAGGTGTACCATGTAGTGAAAAGGTCTGATTTCCATGCAGAATGTTATTTCCTTTCTGAAATTTCTAAATACCTCTCCTGTGCATTTTCCCCATACTGTGCTGTTTTCAAATATCACAAATTCCCCATCTCATTAATCCATTTTGCATTGGAAAACATTTTGGTTTTTGACTCTGTATTTCATTTTCCGTCTTTGTGGTTACTGCGTAAGTAAAATGAAGTACTTGAAAGGACTTTTTCATTCACCAGTAACCAGAAAAATTGCACATGAGTCAGCAATATACAGTTGCAGCCCAAAACGGCTATGATACCCCAAGCGGCATAAAAGGAAGTGTGGCCGGCAGGTGAAGGGAGATGATTCTTCTGTTCTCTGCTCTCGTGAGATCTCACCTGGACTACTACATTCAGATACAGTACAGGAAAGATATGGACCTGTCGGAGCTGGTCCAGAGGAGCGGCACATAGATGATCAGAAAGATTGAGGATCTCTTATGTGAAGAAAGGCTGAGAGAGCTTGTGTTGTTCAGCCTGGAGAAGGCTCTGACAACTTATCTGGCCTTTGAATATGTAAAAGGAGTTTCTATAAGTAAGATGGAAAAAACCTTTTTAGGAGGTCTGTTGCAACAGGACAAGAGGCAGTTTTAAACTGAAAGAGGATAAATTTAGGTTTGGTATAAGAAAGAAATTCTTTACTGTGAGGGTGATGAGACACTGAAACAAGTTGTCCAGAGAAGTTGGGGATGCCCCATTACTGGAAGCGTTCAGTGTCAGGCTGGGTGACAGGGATGACTGGGTTAAACTAGATAATCTTTAAAGGTCCCTTCCAACCCAAACCTTTCCATGATTCTGTTATTCTAAGTACCTAGCTTTGTAATTTAGTTACGAAGGCAATCTGTCATGGGCACATGATGCATCTTGGTCCAGGGAACAGGATTATCAGGTGTTTAAACCAGTGCTGCTTGGGAAAGATGAGAGGTGAACCTGAATTAGTGGGCTTGGTGAAGGTACCTCAAATGCCCATTTAATCCATATTAGTATATTTGCACAGTGTGTAAACTTCTAAAAGCAGAACAAAACAAAGCTTAATTTATCTGAACAGCATAGATTTTAGCTGAAGATTGTTGTAAAAAACAGACCATGAATAGATGTGTCTTTCTTTCATTCGCTATACTAAAAAATATATATTTTGTCTTTAATACAATTTTTATACAATTCTGACTTCTACAGACTGAAGAAAGTAAACCATAATAGTAATAACAATAATGATGTCAACAACAGCAGACATTTGGGCCCTGCCTAATCAATATCTAACAATTATATATATGCTCTAGGCTTTTGAAAAGGCTTGGAGGTGATGAGTTGTAAAATTGTCAGTGTTGCCCTTCATAATGCGATGTTCTAGCCAATGATAAAGGATTCTAATTTCCTGTGTTTCAGAGTAAAACAAAATATGCAAAAATATTTATGAAAGAAAAAAACTCCACAGAGTTTGATAGAGTCTGCTTTGAACATTCAAAGCCTTCATTGCTATGGAAATCATGAAGCTGTTTCTAGAATACACTGTTGCCTTCTCTGGCATATGCTAGTATGAGACAAACTCTCCATCTTACTTCCAAATAAATTATGGCTAGTCATGTTACTTGGAAAAATCAAAACGAATTCTAAGGCTGAAATTCGTTAAGAACGCACAGAGAGAGGGAATTTTAATAACCCAAACAGCAAATTTAAATTTCACAAAAATTTACCACCTGAGTTCTGTGTTTCATATATAGTCTGTCCTAATTGAATGCTCATGAATAGAAACTATTAAACAACTTTGTAAACTTAAAATAACATAAAAAACTGTTCGTATCCCTGACAGTCCTGTTGAAAGCATGATGCATGTTACTGACACAGTCCTGCATATGTAAACTGATTGCATTTATTTGCATTTGTCTGGGCTGTTAAAGACAATTTGAAACTGCAATACAAATTGATTTTAGGGACTGTTCTATGTACTTCAGTTTCAGAGAGATCTTGATTTTTGTTAGCACTTGTTAGCAGATTCTTGGAAGGTAGCCTATTCCAAGTTGAAAGGGAAAAAAGAAAGACAGCCGGTTAGGGGAAGCTTAGATTTACTGGAAACACACAAATGAAAGCACTCTTCTGTTTTGCAAATACACAGTATTTTCAGAGAGCAATGAGTAGCTCTCTGAGAAAACATTTGTGAGAGTGCAAAAAGGTTTATCTTTTTTTTATTATTGCCATGACATTAACATAACAAGACTTAAACACTGGAAGTAGGTTAACAGGATTAACATTTAGTTTTAGGTGATTAACAGCCTATTTGCAGAGCGGTCTTATTTCTGGTATGTGAGAAAAAATGAAAGTATAATGAAGTCATGCATGAAACTCTTTCTCCTTGAGGAACTGATTTTTCATTAACCATTTAAATAGTATGTGATGATTAAAATACAGTGCAAGTCACTCAAACTTCCCATTTATTTGGTTCCATTAGGTTTCTATTCAGAAATTAAATTGGTTGCAGAGATCAGCATGGTTATCCCAGTGTCTGGCGTCAGATAAAAATCTGAGTTCTGGTGAGATTTTTTTGGTTCAAATTCAAAACTGAAATGAATGAGTGCTTCTTGCCAAAACTTTCTTACAAGACCCATAAATCAGTCTTGCAGTTAAAGTCTGTTTGGAGTATTTGCAAGGATTTTTGTGTAATGAATACAGATTTACACATGTAAAATATAACATCTTATGTGTAAGTAAAATACAAAATGTGAACAGATGAAGTAATGTAACTGGTATTAATTTTAATTGGGATAGAGAGGTACAACATATATTGAAGGTAAAAAAGGAGAAACAGCACGAAAATAATAAGCACTATTTTAAAATAGGTGATTTTTTCCTTTGCGCATTTCTATGAATTTCCTCCCCTGCAGTGCTTATGCCACTTATTTCCTTACAGATATAGCTCTATGAAAGTGTAGCTCTATGAAAGAATTCCCAGTGGTGCACTGAAACTTTTAGTTTTGTTCTTTCCTTACCAACTTAAATGAAACACAGTTTAAATTTTTTACCTCATCCAGTTCTTAAGAATGTAGGTTTTAAAATGTCACCATAATTGTTTCTAGATTATCTGTATATCCTTTTTTTTTAATAAACTTTTATCTACACTGTTTTTTTACAATTTACTGTGAGATACTGCCCCTTTTATAAAAAAGAGTTAAGCTGCTAAGTAGGTACCAAAAATTATATCCTATTTTTTTCCAAGAACTGCATTGTCTTGAATATCTGTGAATGTCTAGAACTATAAATGAACAAAAGGCAGATAGAACTGTTAGATACTCTCTGTTCCAGCACTTTTATAAAACTTGTTTTTGCTTTGCTTCCCAGATATTTTTTTAAAGAGCTATACCAGTATAAAGAGCAGCAGTGTCTCTTCATCCCAGAATTGAGGATATTGCTTAGTTTCCAGACACAAAACTAGCTTTACAAATGGGAAAATAGAAGATTGAAGCTGATTGAAATGGTTGAAATAAGTGATTTATGACTGAAGCTGGCCAAACTTTTATTACATCCTTAAAATTTATGTAAATCCATGGTGAAGCAGGCAAAGTGCAGGTTAGGAACCCCCATAACTAGCACATTTTCAAGTAATGATCCAGATGGGTTCATTATAGGCTACTTAGGGCAATACCTGGATCAAGTCTCAGGGCTGCCATTTGTTATTTCTGTGAATTTACAGAAAGTGTAAAGTCCAGGAGATTAAAAAAAGGAAAGAAAGGATGCAATGAATGTGCCAAATTCTGGCAGCTCTCCTAAGTAGATAGATGTCATGCCAGAGGTGTCTGCACTTAGTGTGAGAACAGTTGATGTCACATTTGTTTATCTTGTATCACATAAAGAAAAATTTGTAGACAGTAGGAAATATTTAGAAAGTCTAACCTCATATTCCTTGTAGCAGTATAATAGACAAATTTTTGATTTTTTCTTCTGGTTATGCCCAAGATGTCCTTCTTTTCTTTCAGTACGACATTTATGTACAAACATGGAACATCCTGTATCTATATTTTCTATCCCTTAACGTGCGCAAGGACATATCCCTTCAGCTGTCTAGTGAGTAAGTACGAGAACCCAGGTCCTTCCAATTTTCCTCATCAAATTTTCTTGACTTTAAGTCATTCTCTGATCACACCATTATTCTTTGGTGTCTTGCATGAACTTAGGCTTTTTTATTGAACCATAACTTTCCTTAACTGTTGTATCCATAACTTTCTGTACTGCTCCAGAGAAGGCCTTTCCATCACTAACCAGAAGAAAAGGATTATGCCATGTGTCATAGTGACACCAATCTAATTTAAGTGACCCACTGTGACATTTGTCTTTTTCACCATAGTATGATATGCACAAGTTCAAAACAGTTCTCATGCAATCCCTGCTCCAAGACACAGCCCTTAACAGGACAACTTTGTAACGATGTTTTGAACACCATTTAAGCGTGTTTTGAACACTATTTTCCAGTGATTTCACATTTTTGCAGGGTCCTTATAGTAAGTTCATATTTTCATGATAGCTTCTGAATATTTGATGTAAGACAGAATCTAAATATTTTCTGGAGTCTGAATATTTAAAACAATCCTCAAGACCTATTAGCTTGTCAAAGAAGGAAATCAGATTGGTTTTATATGATTTGCTTTTTAAGATCCATTTTGACTATTACTTATATGATTACACTCTAGATAGTTTGTCTATAACATGTTTATTATTTTTTCTTACATTGTTAGAAAAATATAGGTTTGTAATTCTAATGCTATTTACTACCTTTCAACGGTGGACGTGTTAGGATAGACTGCAGTCTAAGTTGTGCCTAAATAAAACACTGAATTTTGTTGTGGACCTTGAGAGGTACCCAACTTTCCTATTATTTGGCTTGGAAGTTTTCAGTGTCTAAATTTAGGCACCTTTTCATGCATATAAATGCCTTCCTTGAGTCACATGTAATCTAAATTTCTTGTCAAAAACCACCTGAATGTTTTTGGAAATGTCTTTTGCATTTGTTGATGGAAAGCATTTCGCTCCCTTTTGAATATTCACTACTGTCATTAAAACTGTCCTAGAGCTTGCACTCAGATGTTATGAGAGTATGACAAGGTTTTCCATGCCTAGTTTTCTTCCATTTCCTTGCTTTTTCTGACTTAGTTCTTCAATTAAGAATGTTGCTCAGGCAAATCCTTTCCACTGTACTTGAACTTTTCATCCAATTTGTCAGACATCTAAAACTGGTCAGGTGAAGAGACCTTGAGAATGTTTCTCTTTTTAGTATCTGTAAGAGTTTCCTATAATGACTCCTTCATATGTAAATATCCACACTGGAGATGCCTTAGGTCAAATGTGATCAATATCCCTCTTACTTCTGGAGACAAATGCAGAGATGGCTGTGAACAAGGAGATTGCTAAATCCAAACACTCAAGTTCCCCACATTTGGAATGGTACTTGTTATATCTGCACAATTTTTTCGTCCAACCTTTTCTGGTTTTATTTTTGTTTTAAAATTTATTTCTGAAAATGTATATTGCATGACAGTAGGAAATGAGAAGGAAAAAAGAGCAAGTGCCTGTTTCAGGAAAGTATATTTTCTGTTTTATATATTATGAATATTTTATAAAATTCAAACAAATGCTTAAGTGGTCTTCAGACCTTCATGGAACTTGCAAGACCTTTATAGCTCCTTGCTGCCTTAAGGATCTTGAACTCCATCATTTCATGGGTCCTTGGGACCTGATAAAGTGTATCTTCAGGTCCTGAGGGAACTGGCAGATGAAGTGGCTAAGCCACTGTCCAGCATATTTGGGAAGTCACGTCAGCCTTGTAGTGTTCCTACTGACTGGAAAAATAGAAACAAAACACCCATTTTTAAAAAGAATAAAAGAGACACCCAGGGAACTCCAGGCCAGTCAGTTTCACCTCTGTGCCCAGCAAGATCATGGATCAGATCCTCCTGGAACCCAGGCTAAAGCACATAGAAAATATGGAGGTTGTTGGTGACAGCCAACACGGTTCTGTTAAGGTGAAATTGTACCCGACAAAACTGGTGACCTTTTATGACAGGGTTACAGCATTGGTTGATAAGAGAAAAGCAACAGCTATCATTTACCTGGACTTGTGCCAAGCATCTGACATTGTCTTATATGAAATCCTTGTCTCTAATCTGGAGAGACAATGATTTTGATGGGTGAACCCCTTTGTGGATAAAAAATCGGCTGGATGGTCACACTCATATTTTCTGGCTAGATGTCCAAGTGAAGACCAGTGACAAGTGGTGTTCAGCACTAATCAAGGGACACTTACAACAAAAAGTAAATTATGCTTATTATTTTGAAGCAAAAAATAGGAATTTACTTTCAGGAAACGGTCTTGCACGAGACTGTGGCTTTGCAAAGGTTAGAGATATGTAAATTCCAATACCTTCAAAGAGGGGCAGAATAAATTCATGGAAGAAAAACTCAATGAGGACTACTGAGTTCATAGAGAGCTGCAGATGACCAGAAGCTCTGAACTGAAAATGGTCACAGACCACAGACAGAAGTATTACTTACCTGTGCTCTGTGCTGATACTTTTTCTGAGCCATCTCCTTTGTTTGCAGTTGAAGACAAAGAACTTTGGCTAGCAGAATGACTGTTCATCTCAATGAGACTTTCCTATTTCTCTTGGCTTTAATACTCTTTTGTGTTCAGCACTTATTTTTTAGTAGCTGTAGAAAGTCTGTTAAACACATTAGATCTCAATCTAAATGAGATCTGAGCCCAGGACTACAATTAGATTTTCATTTTGAGGGCCAGGTAGCAATTTTTTCTCCATTGTATTTGAACTGTATCTTAATATATCTGACATAAAACTGAATAGTATCGTCTCAATAAAGATATAAGAACAGGATGGGAGCAATAAGGTCATAATTACCAGAATAACTTCATTAAAGAAAGGGTTTCATTAATTTTCCAATTAGCCTTACCTTTCAAACATTCACTGTTTCAAACCTGAAGGAAGTAGAAACAATCTTGTTTATCTTAAAATCTAAACTCATGCTTGGAGAAATAATTTTTTTGGGGGGGGGCATATTTTCTCTAATAACTCTTTTTTTTTTAGAATTGAAGAGGCAGATATTCAGTATTTCATTCAACTCCTTACTCTTTCCAGTTTAACTGACTTTACCTAATGTACTGCATGAAGCATAGCAGAAAAAATGTGAGTGGTATTAGGAGTATTCTTAAAGCTGCTATTTACTATTATCTATAATTTAGAGGCATTATCAGTCAATAGTTGATAACGGACATGTTTGTTGTAATGTGTCACTGTTTATAGCCCAGATTTACAGCTGTGACTACCATGCTATGGAAATCAGAACAAGATACAGTCATTGATTTCCCAGAGGTCACAGAAGGTGTTAATTAATGAGTATTTTCGGGATGTAAGCTAAAGCATTGAATAAAATAAAATGTATCCTTGCCTAAAGAAAAAGCTTTGCTCTTGCAGTGAGCTCTGGATACAGCCCAAACACTGTGTAAATTGGCACATATGTCTCTATCACATTGGGTTTGGACAGACTGCAGTTTGGACCTACCCCTGTGCTTGTGTTAAACTCCAAGCAGGTCCACGTGGCTTTGCATCTGCACACAAACCCCTTCTGGAACTGTACTCTATTCTGCTTGTCACAGATCAAATCCAGATTTTTATTCCTTATACTGAATGTGCAAAACTCCTTATTTTAACATGTAGCATATTCATTAAAAGCTCAAAAAGAAAATAATGTTGAATATTCTTCAATTCAAACCACATGTCAAGTAAGCTCACTCAATGTTGAAATGGTCATTGAGAGCCCTGGGTTAAAGGAGATATTTCTTCTCAGTAATGTCCTGAACCACTTGTAGCTACTGTAATAAATGGTCTACTCCTTTTCTACTAGATTGAAGATTCGCTATAACTAACAGCACTTTTTAGAAAAGTCTGTCAGGTATGTACTGCAGTTTAACATGAGAAAAAAAAGCATTTAAGGAAAAGTTTGTATCCCTCAATCTCAGTATGTGCATTAATTTAAAAGCCACTTTTATAGTGTATTGAGAATCTTGCTTGGGCAAAGTCCACAGATTGTTAGTCATGTTAAAAAGCAAAAATTATTATTAAAATAAATAAGATCAAAAATATTTGATCGTATAACTTTATATTTGCTTTTGTGATTCCATTCTTCATATGCAAGCCATACACATGCACAGTGTTTGGCAAATTCATGCTTGTTCTTTCTTTGAATGTATTTACTTTTCATAGAATTGAAGTATCATAAAATAGTTTAAGTTCAAAGGGACTTTCAAAGGTCAATTAGTCCAACCTCCTGCAATGCACAGGGACATCTTCAGCTATACCAGGCTGCTTAGAGCCACATCCAACCTTAACTTGGGTGTTTTCTACCGCCTCTCTGAGTAACCTGTTCAAGCGCCTCACCATCATATTGTAAAAAGCTTCTTCCTTATATCTTGTCTGAATTTACCCTCTTTCAATTTAAAACCATTATTGCTCTTGTCCATTATTGCTCTATGCCCTTGCAAAAAGTCTCTGTTCATGTTTCTTGTAGGCTCCCTTCATGTGGAAAGCCAAAATTAGGTTACTCCAAAGTCTCTTCTTCAGGCTGAAGAATCCCAATTCTCCCAGTCTTTCCTCATAGGAGAGGTTCTCAATCCCTCTGAATGTCTTGGTGGCCTCCTCTGGACTCGCTCCAATGGGTCCATGTCCTTCCTGTCCAGAGGATGCTGGAGCTGATGCAGCACTGTAGGTGGGATCTCACCAGAGAGAAGAGGGGCAGAGCTCTCTCCCTTGCCCTGCTGCCCACACTGCTTTGGATGCAGCCCAGACCACAGTCGGCTTTTTGGGCTGCAAGTGCCCATTGCTGGATCACGTCCAGCCCGTCTTCCACCACCACCCCCAAGGCCTTCATGGGAGGGCTGTTCTTGACCCATTCATTCCCCAGCCTGTAGTGATGCTGAGGGTTGCTCTGACCCAGGTGCAGCACATTATACTTGGCCTTGTTAAATCTCATGAGGTTCCCATGGACCCACTTCTTGAGCTTCTCCAGGTCCCTCTGGATGGCATCCTGTTCCTCGGATGTGTCAGCTGCACCACTCAGCTTGGTGTCATGTGCAAACTTGCTGAAGGTGCAATCGATCCCACTAGATGGGATTAATGAAGATATTGAAATTCTGTTCTCAATACTGGTCCTTGAGGAATGCCATTTGTCACTAATCTCCATCTGGACCTTGAGCTGTTCACCATTAACCTTTGGATGTGACCATTCAAGCAATGGAACCACAAAATCTGACACAATTTCAAACTTTGACTATTAAGAGGATAATAATAATTCCCTCCTTAAATAAGTTATGCAAGCCTGAGCTCCTGCAAGAAGTAATCATTTGCATACTTAATAATTCTGACATTTTTCTAAGTCTTTTTTCTGCCCTCTTCCCTTGGTTGGCTCTAATAGTATTATTGAAACATGTAACTAATATTCAGATATCAGAAATAAAGAACACTCTTGATAAGCAAAAATATTAATACTTTTCTATCATACATCATAAATCCTACTTCATCTCTATCCTCGTTAGAAGCTGCATGAGAAGTTTTGAAAAGAAAATAAGTGGCTCTTGTGGCAATATGATAAAGAAAGTTTCATTGAGTTAAACTTGAGTATGGGTACAGTTTATATGGCTTGATAGTTTCTTCCAGGTGCACCAGAGATTTATAATGCATTTTATTAAAAGAGCAGGAGTAGGTATGATTCCATCCTCAGGAGATGCCTCTTACTATTTCTGTTACATTTGTCACTTTTAGGTCTTTTGATGCAACTGGAATATAAAAAGGAGACAGCCATAAAGATGGTTGTCAATTATTGAATCTTGAACACTAATGAATACTTGACACATGGAGGATATTAGCTGCAGCAATACAGCAGTGTAAACTTATTTTCTAAATAGCAGCCTGGCTCAGTTTTACTGCTTATTGGAGATGATAGGCAAATATTGAAGTTGTTATTGTACATAATTCCTAAAACAAAACAACAAAAAAGCAGAAGTAAAATGGTTTACATATACATTGGCTGGCACTCGCCACCCCCCTTCCAAATTTAATATTTTGGAGTAATTTTGTGGTTGCTAAGTAAAATACATATACTTCTTATTGACATTGATGGTTTTATTGCAACATTATAATTTTCTCCTCTATTTTATTTCTCGGTAGCTTGTTTCAGACAAGGATTATTTTTTATTTGAAGTCACTCATGACCATATCTTCTATTTAACCCTTTTCCCTCTGTGCTACCTGTAGAAGTGAGAGAAATACTGAATACACCTAAGAAAGTAAGCGCAGTACTTTGAAAGAAGGGATGAAGTGAGATGGTTCAAGAAGTTCACTCAATAATTTTCTGCTGATCAAGCAGGTCATAGTAGGACCCCAGTCTTGATTTGTGCTTAAATGTAGTACAGGAGCAGCGACAACAATTATATGACAATCATACTAGCAGTACTTGCCATGGCATTGTATTTGCTAGTATAAATGATGTAAGAACCACATATGGAAGAAAAGGAATTCAACTAATGTTATTCCCTTAACACCAGCTGATAACCTACTGGCAAATTCAGTTCTGTTGGAGATAAAATTTATAGAATGCAAATAAAGATGCTAGCATGGTGAGAATCTAGCCTACATAATACAGGCTACAGGGTTTTTTCATCAGTTTTGTTTTGAACTGGAGCACACCTTCTGAAGAACACATCATCTCAAGTAAAATATTTATAACATTGGAAAACCTATCGCAAACCATATTAAATTATTTTAAAGCTAAATTATTCTCATATTCATTCCTTGGCTCATGTTTAAAATTATTTGGCTTTAGTTTTCTCTCATTAGATGCCAAAAAATTGTTTGTTATTGAAGAATACAAAATTTCTATAAGAGGGATTAGTAGGGAAAAATACAGTTTTATGAGTTCACTTGCACGTCTATGCACGTAACATCACAATATCATTATTTTCTTCAGCATTTTCTTACTCCATAAAACATGAGCTGAATATAAAAAGAAAACTTATAATTCTTCCTACAGATAATATACAGACTTCAGACGCAAAAATTCTTTTGTATACTTTTTTTATTTACTTCAAAGTAAAATAAGTTGTCAGCTAATCCTTAGAGTAACCTATCACAAAGCAATAAATCTCCCACAAATTGATTAGGATATAATGTCACTTCATAAGCATTTCAATTTGAGGCTTTACGTCAAGAGTGGAAACCACTGCATCAAAAATATTTCAAGAGCTCTTCTGTGAAGCTTCCATATGCTCAATTTTCCTAAGGTAATCCCAGATGAAATATCCGTTCCTAACAACACGGGATATACAAGACAGTTTGAATCAGAGCATGATGTTATGGCTTTGAGAAGAGTGTTGGCCTATTTCATAACCACTTTAGTTTTTATTAAATGTTCTAATAGATGCAGTATCTGTCAAGAGTACTTTGTTTTAAATTTATTGTGCTGAATATAGGGAGTTGTACCCATATGGTTATATTTAGGCACAGATAATTTGATTTAATACTATTTACTAGATAAAATTTAGCATTCCTGTAGTTTCTTAAAACCGTCCCATTTATATTAGACTTTTCTTTCAGTATTAAGTATTTTATGTCAGTTATTTAACCAAAAAAAGAAGTAAAAAAATCAGACAAGAAAATGTTAGGTTTCAGGGTAGAATTCACATGATTTTAATAGTAATTATCAACAATGCATCACTACTCAAAACTTTCAGAAAACCTGTATAACAAATTTTAAAAAGATAATTCTGAGTATTAAGATCTCAAGAATTCAAGTATTAACTCAAACTCTTCAAAGACATCCTGAATGCTTGTTCAGGTCTCAGAACACAGAAGTTAATTAGCGTTTTGACAGCAATTTTAATGGATGTAAGAGAAAACTCTATCTGTCAATTCATGACTCATCTCAAACAATATTAGCACTGTATTTTAAACTTAAGAATATTAGTTGAAGAAGAGAAACCACAAAGCTATAGGAAAAAAGTCTTTGTGCTAACAGAATACACATGAACTCTCATTACCCAGGAAGTAGACACTGCTACACACTACAAAAGGCAGTAAAAGCAGAACAGTCGCCTCCAAAAGGGATGAAAAAAGAAAGACGAGATGGAGGAAATATTATGCCGTAACTCAAAATCTAGTGATTGAATTGTGTGAGGAAAACACAACAGCCAGGCAGCTGAGGGATTTCTCAATGCCACCAAAAGCACCAGGACTCCTAATCCAGTATGTCTTCTTGAGCAGTAGGCAGTCTTCAATGGTTCAGAGGATGCTGGGAACAGGAGCAAACAGTAGGCCCTGAGGTATGGAATTAATTACCAACAGAATAAACAAACCAAATCAAACAGTGGATAAGTTACCTTCTCGACCATCTGCTGCTTTTATTCTTAAACAGCAAATGAATCCAAGAATGAAATACTTAGCAAAAAACCAGCCTGCAGATGCAATTGTGAATACTGCTAGCACACCGATGTAATTGCCGCAGGACAGGATGTGTCACATACTGGTTTGTGTCTTTTTTTATTTATGGCTTTTACTTTTACTTAAAAAGGAATAAAGAAAAAATCAACTTTAATTTTTCAGATATTAGGTATCGATTTCTTGAAAAACATAGCAATAAAACGTTCCAGCTGCTCCACCTATTGTGAGATTAGCAACACACAAGCTCTTGACTGATGTTTAAAGCTGGAGGCTTCCAGATATTGGTATAATTAAAACCTGCAGTTATAGACAGTAAATTATATCAATGATTTCGTTTCCCCATTATTTTTGAAGCATTGTAACTGATACAGAAACCTGAATACAGTGAAGTTAAAATTAATGGGGATTCGAAAGCTGAAAAAACCAGTCATTACCCAAGAGAAACTTACTGTTATATATAGGTCCTTCTTACTGTTTGGTAACTAAAGATCTTCTTGGTTAGCACAGATTTTGTCTTCTGGTTTAGGATCATCTTCCTGTACTCAGGGTCAAGGTTCTGTTCAACTCCTGTCCTTCTCTGAATTTTTCCAAAGAATTTTGTATCTACTCTCCTGGTTTCTATGGAAACTCTAAAATATTACACAAGTTGCTGCAGAAGTTATTCTTCAAAGCACAATTAGAAACAAAGTAAAAACCCCTCAAATTTGCTTATTCTTGGCAAGAAAAAGAAAAAAAAATTGAGTTGAAGCTGCATATTATTAAAAAAATCCCCAGTGAATATTACAGACCATTCTTTCAGATAACTGGTTTTACAAAACTTTATATAACTCTCCTACCCACCAATCACTCCTCCCCCTCTTATTTCTGCAGGTTGAAAAGGAAAATATCTAATTCATCACCATGACATTAGATTCATCATCACATTTTCCATGAAATATTCAGTCTTTTTTTGCTACATTGCACGGATAATGGTATAATTATTCCTAGATCAGCAACACCTAAATGTGGAGTAAAATTGTTGAAATAACCCAGCTCTACATCCATAACATCATAGCAGAGTTTTATCAGTTCTAATAAACATTTAAGAATGATCACAGAATTCTCCAAGTGGACCCCACCATAAACATAAGAAACATTTTGTCTAAAATGGAAAGAAACATCTTATCTTCCACTGTCCTCTTCCTGAAGGATTAAATTTTCAGATCCTTCAGAGGCCATACTGGCTCATATCTTCCATTACAAGACTATGGTTTACCACATTTTCATTACGTTCCTTTTTATCATTATTTAGATAAAATAATAGTCTTGGTGTGATAGTTAATCTATTATGAAGAAATATTAGCACCAATTAGATCTGTGATAAATATTAAAATTAATTTTTAAAGTAAGAATGATGAAGGGAAAAGTTTGTGTTTCCAGCCTCAGTGGAGAACTGGATCCAATGGAGCAAGGAAAACAAGACGAGATCAAAAGGCATGGTATGAAAATACTGTAATATTAATGGCTACAGCAAGTTACGAAATAGGTATTGAACAGTGAAGAATTTAATACTGATCTTCTTTCGAATTCTACAACAGTGAATTCGTCACGTCATGAGTAATTTCTGTCGCTGTAATGAGTTACCTCACCACTGCTTCTTACTTTCTAAGTGTTGTTACTTTTCAAAATGTTCTTTTAATGTTTGAGAAAATATGAAGATACATGATCTAAAAGAAAGAAAACCTTGTGAAAAGGAAAAAAAACCCCACTACTCTGGAGGGTTTTTTTTCCATTTTTAGAAGTATGCATAAATAAGATGCACAGTAATACTGTGCATACAGGCCATACTAATAAATACGTGATGATATATTCTCTCTGTTACTTGGAAATGTTTTTTATACCATGTAAGACAGTGTTGAGCCATCAAAGTGTAACATTCTAGTTAGATTTTTATCAATATTCTTCAGCACCATAGTTTTTCCACTGAGACAGAATATTTTAGGAAATTGGGAAAAGGTATAATAGTAAGTTGAGTTTTTACGAGGACAAGGAAACTAATATTTAAAAGGGGGAGTCTGGGACACCATTTTCCCTCCTCACCTTTTCCTCATTGTGACATATAGCCATTCTGACATTTAATGTAGTGCTTGCTCAAAATGATTCAACTTCAACAGCGTTGCAGAAAATTATCAGTATGAACTGGAAAATCATCTGCTGTGACTAACTAGATACTTGGAACTGGCAACAAGTTGGCACTGACTTGTTTAAAAATATAATTTCCAATACATCCACTGACACTTGTTTTCACTCCCATGAGGTTTCATTGAAAATATGAAAATGCATTGAAAATACGAAAATAGCTTTCTAGCTTTCTAGCTTTCATGCTATTTCCATTCCCGTTGCTGGCCTGATGAGCTGGCCTCATCTCATGACCTGCTTTTCTTTATCGATAGTTAAATTTCTTTTACAAATATTGATCAAATGTATGTGTGTTGGCATAAGCATGCATTTGCTTGTGATTTGTAGTAGGTTGAAAAAACCTGAGTTGATAGAGAGACTTGTAAGCCAATCGCTTCTCGTGATTTCGCATATCAAAGCCCGCACAGCCGCGGGAAAAGGAGTTTTTTGGTTTTCCGGTCTGGCCCGGAGGGGTGGCGGAGGCCGGGCCTGGCGGGGCCCCGCCGGGCCGGGCCGGGG
>VWZW01002957.1:3124417-3324977 GCA_013397115.1 Edolisoma coerulescens | reverse complement strand
AGGCTAGAATTCGCTTATCCTTAAAAGAGATACCCATGGTAGTAGTGTAAAAAGACTGCAAAATTCATGAGAAAGATGTTTTTTCACGGCAGCAGATTTTTTTCTCCGGGCGGAATCTGTTTTTGCTTCCTAACAGTTTGGAAACCACGCTAAGCTGAAGGCACCTCTTATCCTCTCAAACATGGAAGAGACTTTTAAAGACTGTAATACTGACCTGAAATCACATGTTTGTTATCTTTTTCTCTGCGGGTTGGAAGAAGAAGGGAGTGTTTGGAAGAGAAAGGGGGGGGGAGTTTGTTTTAAGTTCATATTATTTTCTTTTACCTTTAATTCTGTTAGTAATAAACCTGTTTATATTCTTTAAAGTGTTGAGCCTGCTTTTTGCCCACTCCTAACCTCTTACCTCACAGAGAGTAAAGTCAGCGAACGAAACTGTTACACTTAATTGGTGTTTCCGCCCAGTTATCGAAATTAAAACCCACATCAGATTCCAGTGGCAATAGGCCCCAGCATACAAACAAGATTTTGACTCTTAAGTACTAAGTACATACTCTGTTTTTTAAGTAGCAGATGTTTTTTCCAGTGTATCAGACAGTGAACTGTCCCTTGATATAAATTTGCTTGCAATTTGCCAGGTCAGAGCCAAGAATTTTGAGTGGAGAGAATTTTATTACAAAGGCAGCTACTGAAGTGAGATTCCACTTGGCCAAGTTAGTCATTCTGGTTACACTTCCGAAATTTAGGTGGACATTTGACATTTTAGGGTAAATCAAGCTCTATAAGAAACAATGACTCAGTTGCTTTGAGAAAAAAATTAAATTGGAATATGACAGCAGAATTCATATCACAGTGTTTAGTGTTTTATGCATTAGCTTTAAGAGCATTATAGCCTGTTAGTGGCATGTACTTTATGGCAAATATCCTTTTTACCAGATTTTCTCCGTCTGATGTTTCTCCAAAGCATCTTGCAAATGAAGCACAAGGAAGTTCTGGGAAGAAGAAAACTAATCCGCAATCTTTTTTATTTCTGCAAGTGCCCAAATACTGAATTTATTAAGGATTAATTCTTTGAAAAGGGAATTCTGTGCTTTTGCACTAACTTCTCTTGCTGTCTATAATCTTACATTTGACCTCATCTCCTGATCTTTACACTGTGTGAATTTTTCTTTTTCTCTGAAAGAAGCAGAAAAACAAATAACGTTCCAGATTGTATTGGGTTTGTGTGGCAAGGTTGGGGTTGGGGGAAGAGCAGATTGTGGGGTGGCTTCTGTGAAAAGCTGTCCTCATGTCTGACGGAGAGTGCCAGCTGACTCCAAGACAGAACCACCAGTGGCCAAGGCCGAGAGCATCAGTGATACTGGTAGTGTCTCTGGGATAACACGTTTAAGAAGGGATAAAAAATTGCTAGGCAACAGCTGCTGGAAAGAGGAGTGAGGATATGTAAGAAACAGCCCTGCAGACACCAAGGTCAGGAAAGAAGGAGGGGGAGGAGGTGCTCCTGGTACTGGGGCAGAAATTCGCCTGCAGTCTGTGGTGAGGCACCTGTGCCCCTGCAGCCCATGGAGGTCAATGATGCTGCAGAGATGCACCTGCAGTCTACAGAGGACCCCACACCAGAGCAAGTGGATGCATCCAAAAAAGTCTGTGACCCTGTGGGAAGCCCACACTGGAGCAGGTTTCTACCAGGACCTGTAGACCCATAGAGAGCACAGCCCATACTGGAGCAGGTTGGCTGGTAGGACTTGTGAACCCATGGGGGACCCATGCTGGAGCAGTGTTTCTGAAGGACTGTAACCCATGGGAAAGACCTATGCTGGAGCAGCTTCCTCCTTCTCCCAGAGGAGGGTCTCCATGCTGGAGCAGGGAAAGAGTGTGAGGAGAAAGGAGCAGCAGACGATGTGTGATGAACTGATTGCAACTCTCATTCTCCATCCCCCTGCACCACTGGAGGGGAGGAGGTAGAGAAATTGAGAATGAAGTTGAGCCTGGGAAGAAGGGAGGGATGAGAGGAAAGTGTTTGAAGATTTGGTTTTATTTCTTATTACCCTGCTCAGATTTGATTGGTAATAAATACAATTTATTTCCCTGAGCTGAGTCTGTTTTGCATGTGATGGTAATGGGTGAGTGATCTCCCCATGCCCTTATCTCCGCCCAGGAGTTTTTGGTTGTATTTCCTCTCCTCTTCCCTTCTTAGGAAGTGAGGGATATAACAGCTTTGGTGGGCACCTGACATCCAGACGGGGTCAACCCACCACATAGATCAAGTGCAGAAGTGGTTGGAAGAACACGTACAAACCATACAACAGACATTGAATGTCACTTCTTTGTGCTAAGATGAGTTAACAAACAAGAAAAATTTTTAATACCCTTATGTTACTGCTGTCAGAGTAGAACATTATTTTACAGCCATTTTTTAGAACATTTCCTTCTGAGAAGCATTTAAATTCCATTTTAATCATTGCCGTAAATGCATATTCAGATATTTATAGGCAATTATCATTCTATATTTAGATGTATGCAAAAAGGACAAAGACGTTGTAAAATCTAGATCTCCTGGCCCCTCTGAGTTATAATTCTTTCACTTATAGAAGCATACATCTGCAGTGAATGTATTAAATTTTCATTACTACTGATTATTTAAAGCTTATTTATTGGCAAAATATTTGTAACACCTGCATTGCTTTCAGATATTTCAAGAGACAAAAGTTTTCTTATTTCAGCTGATTCTGTAATGTTATTAATGAGAAAAACATAAATTGCAAAATACATTGCAGACAAGCATTGGATGAACCTGTGATGCTTCTTAGAATTGATGTGTCCTGTCAAGAAACTATTGTATTTGAACGTGTTAATTCCCCCAGATAAATCTAGAGAAACAATATAACTGAAAAGCACTCATTTTGTAATAAATCTATAATAATACTTCTGTGTCAAAGCAGTTTTTGTTTCAAATATCAGTGTACTGGTCCTGGTGTACTATTTATCCCTCAACAATTATTATTTCACTCACATACATTTCTCAAGAACTAGAAAAATCTATTCTTGTTTATACCATAATTGCTTTCTAGTTATTGAACAGCTTTACCTCATTGTGTGAACATTACATAATCACAAAATCTTTGCTCACAATATAAATAGAATGTTTAGATAAAAGAGAAAAAATTAGCATTAACTAAAGAATATTGGCAGATATGCACGTGTTTCTTTCCATGCACCTTTATGTTTGCTGATGGTGGGTGGCACATGGATTTACTTCCTAAATTTAATCTGTTAGATTTTATGACTTATGACTTGTGTTTTATCTTTGTTGTATTCGTTCTTTTTATTTTTCAAAGATAATTTTATATAACTACATGTTTTGCAATCCAGGTAATTAAATATCTTATAACATGAAAATGCAGAAAAGTGAAAATGTGAGCTAATTCACAAAATTGCAAGGAAGACCTGGGGAAGAAGAAATATTCAAATAGAAAAGTATTGAAATTTCTGTGTAGACATGTAGCCAAGGACACAGTCAGAAAAGACAAACCTACATTAGGGTGCTAACTTTGTTCTATGAGATGAAACCAGAGTGAAAAATAGACATCCCTTTCAGTGAACTGAATTCACGGCAAAGACTATAACCAAGATAAACTTCATTCCACCTCAAAGACAATGCAATGTATGTTTTCAATGAATTCTTTTTCCTTTATAGAAATAGAACTGTTAAAATTCCACAGAAAATTATGCTTTTACAAACTAACTGTTTACTTGGGAACTATGCATTAACAAACTCTACTGAAGATGACAAATATACACAAATGAGTAGGAGAAAAACTAGACATGGCTCTGTACTTATTCAGAATGTTAAATCTACTGTCAACATATGTATTTCAACATTATCACTGGAAAAGTATTGTCACTGAGAAAACAAATACTCTTCAGAGTTCAATTACATGCTATTTTTAGCAGCCAGTTCATATTTTTATAGGGACTCGTCAAGTCCTTGCTTGCCAGTCAGTCATGTAAAGCTTCAGGACTGAATGAACAGCAGTGTTGCAACAGAGGAGCAAGCCTTCGTTTCCAAATCCCTGTTTTAATACCTTTCTGAGATCACCTTATTTGCCTTGTTTTTGATCCTCAGAGTACAGGGTGTAGTGATCCTGAGTGGCAGAACCCTGTGCCTGGAGAAGGGAGTGATCCACACCACGGAAAACTTGATCCAGAGCAGGCAGTACTGTGCTGCATGGATAGTGTGCTGCACTGTGCCACGGGACAAGCTCAACCAGCTCACCAAAAAAAGGGAGCCCTCAAGCAGCTTCTCCTCAGCACTGGTGATTATATCTCCAACTTGGCCTTGCCTTTGTCTAACAGTGCATCAAGAAGTTCTTGTGGGGACATCTTTTATATTTGACTGTACACAGTTGTTTCCTCATAAGAAAATAGTTTGAAAGAACAAAATGAGAGAATATCTGGTATGAAGAGGCTTGCTGCTCCTGGGTCAGAGTCCTATTTGTTGCTACACTACTTGGGACCCTCAGATGCTAAGGGGAAATAAGATTATCTATGCTATTCTCCCAGCATTAGCTTTAATGGAGAGACTTTAAAATAAGACTTTAGATGGTATAAGTATCATTTTTTTTTTGCAGGAATCATAATGGATCAGCACATCCTGGGGCAAAACAGGCCCACCCCTATACTTTTTTCCTTATAGTGTTTCAAATTTTGAATGCCTGTAGGCTGTCCTTTGTCTTTTCCTGCAAAAATTTTGAAAGACCTGGGTCAACAGAAGTTTTTCTGATTCAGAGTCCAGGTGAGCAATCTTGGGCTTATTTGGTTTGTAATGATGTCCTGGCAAAGCAGAGCTATTTTTCTGCCAGCAATAAAGATGATTGTTTTCATTAAAATTTCCAACTAACTGTTTTTTCTCTTTATAAAACCTTTTCAAAGTCAAAGCAGAATCTGTGCTTGGCATATCAAAATAGATAACTGGATAGTTCTACCTCACAATCACTAAGAAAGCCCTGTTCCAAGCCTACTTAAAACTATCATAGCCACCTGTTATAAAGTGCTTGTAAAAATTGATAAACAACCCCCAATGGCCAGGTTTCATCCCACCAAAATTCTGGAATCCAACTGATACAGCTTGTATAAAAGTTTTGCCATTTTTGACTCTCTTTATAGTCAGTGGAGAGAGAACTGAGAGAAAAAGACATCTCTTCAGAGGAAAAGACACAGCTTAGGTGGAACAAAACAAAGCTAGTAAGACTAGGAGTTACATTCACACCAAAGATGTTGTTATGGTACTATGAACAGGCAGCTTTCCCTAGAGCACCATAAATGCCTGTGGAACCGGGTACCTACAGGACTCAAGACGATAACCAGTTGAAGCGCTTCTGGAGTCTGTTTGGAGAATTAGTGTTTCAAGAACTCTGACGAAGTGAGGAGGCCAGAGATGCCTTGATTAAAGAACTCAGTCCCACATCTCCACCTTTCTGGACAGTGCCTTAACTATCAGCTGTCAGATGTATAAGGACTGTATATTCAACCACGATTTATAAAGTAGCTCCATTATATATTACTCTCCTTGTTTCGTGTACCAAAGTAGAATGGAAAGGAAGGAGAGAAACATGTGAATAGGTGGGTAGGTGGAATATTTTAATGAAGAAAGGACTGCATTTCAGAACCTGTTCTAAAAAATAGCCTATAAAGAATTGATAGGTTGAATTTAAGAGTTTGAAATCCTCTCCTTACTGATGTTCTCCTGATAAATGAGAGTTCAGGCATTCTTAGGCAGCACCAAAAGCTGTTTCTAGCAGCTTTGGTGATTAATTTAAGTATCAGCTTGTCTGTCTGAAGGTAAAACTAGTTCTTCATGTGGAACCAAAGTTGCTACTTAATCACTTTTTACAGGTTGAGTGACATATGTTTACTCAACTAAGGTTTTTGAAATCATGGAACTTTTGGATGAGTAGGAGATGCTATATAAACTGTTTGAAGTCAAACAAGAAATCAAAGAAAAACGTGAATTTGGTCCCGTTTATTCTCAAGTGTATTAACCTACATAAATTAACCCACAGTCTCTAATTCTAGAGCCTAGTTAATGTTAAATATCAAGGGATAGAACCACAGTTACTATTTGGTGGTTTCATCCTAGTTTTTAGTTTACATGCATATCCCTATTCTATGCAGAACAGACTCTTTGGATGGAATTTCCTATTCCCAGAAGGATTTGAAAACTATTTTCTTCCCAGCTGAGTGAACACTGTGCCTCAGCTGTTAGCATCTGCAGGGAACAGGAGATGAATAACCATGTATGCTGCACATTGCATTGCACACCAATGGTTTTAGCCATGTCTTTGCATTTAATGTTCTCTTTCCATACACAGAAGTGATATTTAGACTTTTCCAATTAAATATGTACCATATTTTAATTTTTTTTTTATCTGTGAAAATTTTTACAAGTGGAAATTTTTGCTACAAATATTTACCCTGAGAATTCTCACCAGAAAAAAAAAATCATTCTGTTTTTGTTCCCACCGACCCATCTTCTCTCCCAGACCATAATTATGAGGAAGCTAGCACAACATACGTGACAAGTGTGACTGACTTGTCAATCCCTAAGATGGAATTTGTCTGCATAATGGTATGGTAAGTGCTCCTGAATTAGACACACATGCAGAAATTGGTGGTGTTCAAGCCATTCACAAACAGGAAAAGGCTAATCATTTTAACTGAAATACTCCTACAGCTGAAGATGTAATTTAATTTTCTGGTTGCTATTTAATTACTGTTACAAACAATTAAGGAAATTTGCCTGAAGGATGCCATGTGCAAGTCTATTACAGTTGATGAAAAGCATTGCATATATAGCTGACTTTTCAAAGGTATAGGGAACCTGAAATTTCACTAGAGTGAGTGGTAGACCTTGAATTAATTCAGTTTCAGTCTGTGTAAACAGTTTTCCGACTGCTAGATGAATCTATGTTGAGGTTACAAACCTTTTGTTTTCCAGAGAAATTTTAGCTTTGTTCAGGCTCCAGTCACATTTGACTTTTAATTTGACTTCAGAAATTTCCAAGGGAAAAACAGCAGTGAATTTGCTAATTAATAAGGTACCTTTACTTCATTGGAAGTGGAAGGAATTTTATGGAAAATGGGTCTGAGACGGCTAAGCAAAACCATTAATTGCATCAATTGCATCCTGGCTCTGGATGTGTTGTTACTAATATGTTTGTTTAGCAGATAATAGAGCAAGACTTTTTAATACTGATACCTAGAGGTGATCCATGCTCCATAATATGTCCAATATTTTGCTGGACTTTCATACAGTGGCTTTGATAATAGGATAATAATTTTCAGACAATAGGACAGTATACTTATATTGTGCTATACTAATAGCACAATATCCTGTCAATTCAGAATTATTTTTATGGACGGCGCACCTGGATTTCAACACAAGCAATTTTTCAGAGACTGTATAAAGAAAAGCTTTGAAGTACATGAAAAAGTAGGAAAATATTTGCGTTGAGAATTTACTTCTAGAAAGGAAAACCTGTCAGGAAGCTCTGTCTCCTGCCAGAGGCTTTGCCATAATTATTTTTTAAGGGAATATCTAGGTATTCCTGATGCCACTAAACCTCAGAATTGTTTTCTATGAACCTCAAAGGATAAGAAGGACACATCCCAGCAGAAAAGCAGAATTGCAGCTGAGGCTATTGACATTTTGACACACAGTGCTAGTGAGGGACTTAGTACAGCTGCTGAAATACTTGATGTCTGAAATATCTGCAGATCTGAGAGCTGCAGTGCATTCTGGCTTATTTTGTATGACACCATTGTATACATGTAACAAATTATTCATAAAAACGCAGCATTCTATTTTTTTCACCCTTTTTGTTTTAAAAATATTTTCCTTGCTTGCTGTGCATCATAGGTGATCTAGGTTTATATGTTAGGTCACTGTAGCATTTCTGTCAGTAGCCAAAGATGGTTAAATTCAAATTGTTCTGGACTTTGGTCTTTACAAGCTCGCTCTTTATCTATGTCTGCTAGAAATTGCTTTTAACTGTTCTGCTGAGCCATTCTTCCTATCAAGTAAACACCTGAAAGAGTATACTTAGAATAGTCAATAAGAGCAATTGACCTTTTTGCCTGTCTTTAAATGTAACCCTTACTTTTTTTTTTAAAAAGACAAAGCTTTGATTACTTAACTTTTTGTATTATATTAGGGAGACTTAAGTTGTTTATTTCCTCTCACAGTCTGTTATTTATCATGTGAAAAAAACAAAGGAAAAAGTGAATCTATGGTCTTTCTATAGAAGAGATCTCAAAGTTATCTATCCAATTTTAGTTACACAACTCTAAATTCCATAAATGAATAAATAAAGAAGTACATCTGTACGGCATACCAAATCTTGAAGTGCTTAACTCACTGGATTAGGACTTGAAAATCAGACCATTTTGAATTTGAATACCCTAGCCATTGAGAAAAGGTTAGTGTCCTATCATTTAAAAAGGAAACAGCTTTGCAGTGGGAAGACATCCTCATTGAGATAGGTTGAATTTTTCAGATACATTTTTTTATTCATACCTGCTTTTAGTAAAAAAAAATAAAATTAATTTTAATAGAAAAAAACCCTATAAGGCAAAAAAACCTCCGCAGCATCCCTATTCCCTTGTGGCACCCTAGCCACTAGTAAGTGACTACTGCATGCTTTCTAATATTTTACTATTGCATAGTCAATCATCCAGCAGCTTGATACAGACCTCTGGAATCATTCAGATATCTTAATATTACACAAGTCCAGAAATTAACATAAGTTGAACCTTAGTTAATGTCCAGATAAATAACTTTACCAGGTCAGAAAATAGAGTGAATATGATAGCTTAATTCCAGTGATCTGATATTGTACACCCAAGTCTAAGTCCTTATCAGCTTCAAAAACATTTCAGATACTTCAGATCTAACCATGGAAGAGGGGGCAGGGCACCCTACTGAAGAGAAGAAACTAGAATGCTGCTTCCTTATATATTCTCTGTGACTCTACTGACCCACCAAGGGAACAGGAGGATTGACAAGCACGGAGTTGTTAGACCCTGATTCGGCTTCTTTCTGAAATTAAATTTCTAAAGAAACTTGAACAGCCCTTACACTGGAATGACAGGAAGGAAAGGTTAGGCCTCTGCCTCCTTGCTGAGCACCTTCTCCCTGGCTCTTTTCTGGTGCAGTACTAAACACCTGCTCACAGCTTGCCTCTGAGAAAGTGTCTTGTTCCATTAAAGGCACTTTTGCAAAGCAGAATCTGATGGAAGAACACTTGAGCTGCAACATAAAAGCTACAAATGGCTATTTCAGAAGTTTGGAACTAACTCTTAAACCTTACTCAGTTCCACCAGTAGTTAAGAAAAAAATTAAGTGGCAAGGTGGCTTTTTCTTCAGATTTGGGAATGGTATAGCAACATACCATTTTCCTATCTGTCAGCTCTTTAAAATTCCATTTAGAAGCATAATTAGAACAGAAAATGGTTCTATTTTCCTTACAATTAACTATGATGAGAGGTAAAAAAAAATGTGTGAGTGAACTAGTCATAGGCTGCGGATTTCTGCATGAGTTACTACAAAACCTTCAAGCCTGGTATACATTGACACATAGATTGTAAATTACGGAATTAGATTTAAAATAAATAAATATTGGATTCGTTATCTTTGTAAGTATATAAAAATTCCCAAATTAACAACTTAAATTGCTAAATGTGTAGGAAATATTTGATACAAATAATGATGTAGAAAATTGTTCAGATCTGATAACTCTGAAATAATGATAAGCAGAAATTGACAGTCAAAAGTAAGCAGAACAGACAAGAAGGTTTGTTTCAGGCAAGACAGATCACTGCATCTTAAGTCACTCTACAGTTGAGAACCCACATAATGCAAAAATTTAAATTTTATTAATGTTATTTAGCTCCTTAATCAAGTATTAATTAAGATGTAACACTTACATAACTTGAAACAACCAAAATTTAGGCATCTTGAAGTTATTACGGCACCTTACCAAAAGAAGAAATTTGATCTCAAATTAAAAAGTACTTTTAAGATATATATTTGCTATTCTGCTTCATTTAAATGATTTGGTTTATAGTATTATTACCCCACAGAGCAGTTGCAAAGATGCATGCTGCACTGAAGATTACAATGGCTAGCCAGATAAACAAGTTTTGCCAGTGGACCAAACATCTGTAAAATCACATCCCTAGATTCTGAAAGCTATAAAGCAGTGTCCATCTGAGTACCTGCTAATCTACATGCTATCTACACACATTTCAGTTCTTCAACACTGTACAGATGTCACACAACCACAGAATCAAAGAATCATTCAGGACAGAAAAGACCTCCAAGACCATAGATTCCAAACTTTGACCAAACACCACCGTAATAACTGGACCATAGCATAAAGTGTCATGTCCAGTTGTTTCTTGAACACCTGCAGGGATGGTGAGTCCACCACCTTCCTGGGCACTCCATTCCGATATTTAACAGCTCTTTCCAAGAAGCATTCCTCCTGATGTCCAATAGGAACCTCCCCTGGTGCAGTTTGACACTGTCTCTTCTTGTCCTGTTGCGTGTTGCCTGGGAGAAGAGACCGACCCTCACCTTGCTACAGCCCCTTTTTGGGTACTTGTAGAGAGTGATAATGTCACCCCACGTCTCCTTTTCTCCAGGATAAATAAGCTCAGCTCCCTCAGCTGCTCCTCATAGGACTTATTCTCCAGAGCCCTCACCAGCTCCATTACCCTTCTCTGGACATGCTCCAGCACCCCAATGTCTTTCTGTAATCAGGGGCCCAGAACTGGACACAGGACTCAAGTTGTGGCATCCCTTGTGTTGAGTACAGGGGGACAATGACTTCCCTGGTCCAGCTGGCCACACTATTTCTGATACGGGTCAGGATGCCACTGGCCTTCTTGGCCACCTGGGCACATGCTGGATCATTTGGCTGTTAATCAGCACCTCCAGGTCCTTTTCTGCTAACTCACTTTCCAGCCCCACTCTTCCACCAGCCTGTAGGGCTGCAGGAGGTTGTTGTGACCAATGCATAAGACTCAACTTTTGACCTTATTGAACCTCATACCATTGGCCATGGCCCATTGATCCAGCCTATCCTGGTCCCTCTGCCAAACCTTCCTGCCCTCTAGCAGGTCAACACTTCCAACACTTAGTGTCAACTGCAAACATACTGAGGGTGCAATTGATCCCCTCATCTAGATCATCAATAAAGATATTAAACAGGACTGGGCCCATTACTGAGCCCTGGAAAACAACACTAGTGACTGGCCACCAACTGGATATGTCACCATTCACCATCAGTCTCTAGGTCCTGCCTATCCAGCTAGTTTTTAACATGGCAGAGAGTGCACCTGTCCAAGCCATGGACTGCCAGCTGTTCTAGGAAAATGGAATATGAGTGTTGTTGTTTCAGAACATGATTTATAAAGCAATTTTAACCTGGACACTGCTGCAATTTTTTATGAACTTATAATTTATAATTTTTCCCTTTTGTGGTCTTTGTGAGTGTGATAAGATTCTCTAAGTAAATGCAGTGGGGTAGCTGTTGAAATGCTGCATTTTAGCACCTCGATTAATATTTGTTTGAAACAAGATATCCTAACCTTGAATCTTAAGGGATATCATTAAGGGATGTCATAACTTAAAGGCTACAGAGAAATAAAACTAAAAGCTTTAAAATTACGTGTAAAAATAGAAAATGTTAATGGTTTAAGGTCAAATTCTCAGTGCTTAAGAATAGAAGACATTAAAGTCATTTTTACACTTTGATCATATTCACTTGCTCACTGACGTTATAGCAAAGATTACACTGATATCCAGGTAATGCTGAACAGATCTTTTTATTAAAAAATTTACATTTTCCCTATAAAGATTAAATATAATATTTAATATCTTATGTTTATTTCTACTTCTAAAGTAGATATGAATAAAACAGTTTATTTGAAAAATTCAGTTTACTTCAATGAGGAAGACTCCCCACTCTAAAGCTGTCTCCTTTTTGCATGACAGGACACTAACTTTTTGTCAGTGACTAAGATGTCACATATATCAGAACATATATCTGCTGAACATATATCAGAGATTTTTCAGAGAACCTTCATAGTCATGTAAAGATTTGGCCACATCTCACTCCTAACACAGGGGTGTGTGCTAGCTTTCAGGATGACCACCAAAAATCAGAATGATAAACTATGAAACATTTCTCAGATACTTAAATTTTTTTAACATCATACTAACATTCTTATTTCTTCTCTCTTTTTTTTTTTTAATTTTATTTCTTAGAAGCAAATAACTGCTGCTGCTGAAAATTCTTGCAAACATACAAGTCCAGATAAATTTAGCAAATCTTTAGAAAAATAAAAATAGAGTCTCAAAATAGAAAATATATGGCAACTTATTCTTTTAGTGTCCTTCCCAGTATCACCTACAGTAATGTAAAGGCAAAATGTGGGCAGTTTAGCAAGCTTTCCTCTTACCCTCATTTTATTTTTTGATTCTTCTATAAAATCTCTAATTATGAAGGAGACAAACACTACTACTTGTTAGGCTCAAAATTTCCTTTAAATCTGGAGATTGGCACATTCATGCTACTTAAATAATTGTGCAGTTTTGACAAGTAGTTTAAAATGCATGTCAATCAAACAACAAGACTGTTTTTTTCTCAGCTACTTCCACTGTGGACATATGGCATGGGAAAAAAATGGGGTACTTGTCATAAGGCTGCACCTACTGGTGTTATCTCCTAAGTAACAGAGCCATAGAACATAACTTTCAAAATACTGTGAACTTTCCTCGTTTCCTTTTTTGGACTTGATGATCAGACAGCTGTCATGCTGTATATTTTACTCAGATTAATTTATACCTAAAATTTGGGTAATAATGTACTAAAGAGAAGGCCCTGACTTCATTAAAAAGAAAGAAGCTTTGCCTGTGACTTCAGTAGTCTACCTCAAAATTTTAAGTTAAATGATTTGTGAATATCAATTGTGCATCAGAACACAATCACGTGCTGTACCTCTACTGAGAGTAGAGTAATAAAGACTTTCCTAAAAAGCTTATGATCTAAAGCTGTCCATTATAGAAATGACTTTCAAAAAAAAAATTCAGTTTTAACCAACATGAAATCTCTCATACACATATCTGGGTTTGCAATGATTTCTATAGAATTTAACAACAAGAACAACAAAATATAAGAGACAATGCAGCACTAGTATGCAGTGGGGACAAAACCCATTTTGCCAGAAATGAATTTTAATTGATTTAATAGGTCATTCCCATTTCTAGGACAACTCAGACTTCTTTTTATGACTGAAAGCAACAGAGGATTTTCAGCAGGGCAGATGATAGCATTTACCCTTTGGAACGAGTCAATGACTTTTCTTTCCTTGAGAGAAAAAAAAACAAAAGCCAATATGAGTCCTAAGGAATTTATTTCTTTGGCTTCAGAACTGTTGTCAGGACTGAGGATATAAAGAGGTAGTCAAAGTTCTGTGGCTATTGTGAGACACATACATTTTTCCCTATAGTTTCAAGGTCCTTAACTTGTAAGTGCAACTTGGTCTAGTTTTAACACTGTTTTCATTTGTATTGGAAAGCCAGGAGGACAATGGGTTACCTAGCTCAGGGATACATGAAAAGAAAGCTATTTTTCTCTGTATTTTTCATTTTGGTGCCAAATGCAGCTAAACCAGAACAGACACTTTACCTAATTAGATATATTTAAAGAAATTATTTTCTTTATTAAAGGCTTTAGAGCTAAGCACTTAATTAGTGTATGCTGTAACTAAGCTCCAGTGAATTACATATGAGTTTGCCTATAGCTAAGACAACTAAGGGTATTAATTTATATATTTTCACCTGCTTATTTTTATGTTTTTGTCTGCAGTCAAATCAAGGTATATTTTTGTGTCTAGATATTTATGTAGAGAGTCTGAGAAAATGAAGAACTTCTTTGTGGATTATTTAATTTAATTGGATTGTAATCAGAGTTGTCTATCTGAAGGGCCAGATTCTCAGCTGACCAAATTGAACACATAATAAATGGATGTCCTGTGACACCAGATAATGTTCTGGGTGCTAGGAAATTTTTAGGTTAGCTAAATTCTGTCTTATGTTTCATGGGTTATGAGCAACTGCAAAATTATTTTCTGATATTACATTACTGACTGCAGCAGAGGCATAAAAGGAAGGACTCTATCATGTGATCTTGAAGTATTAGAAGTCTTAAGTAACACCAAAAAAAAAGAAAAAATAAGTAAGATCTAATGTAAAACACCCACTTCATATTTAATATAGAAATATTCCTGGAAGTGTGAGTCTGATACAAGGTCTTCCAAGGCAGTCTACCCATCAGACTATAAAGGCAAATTTGCCCTTCACTTCCTCTCTGGTCCAGTATATCCTGCATTCTTATCTGCCTGGAGACTTGTTCAAAAGAGACAAGCAGATTTCTCACACTTCAGGGGACCATTGTCTGACTGGGACATGAGGACTGAGGATATGAGAGCTTTCAGGAAAAGGTTGGGACTGAATCTGGGAGTCCAGCCTGCTCAGTGGGTGCATTAAGTAGTGTGCCATGCTGTGTGAGAAACTAGGGAAAGACTTTTCTTCTCTGTCTGTGATCTAAAATTGACCTACTTTAGATTTGTAGAGTGTGAAGGGCATGGTCCCGCCATGTTCTATGGCCTCTAGAAATGTGTAATGGATTGTGCTTTTGGGGTGATTCAGACTTCACTCCTCCAAGTTTCTCAATCTGACCTGAGCTCAGACATGATCTAAGTGCTGAGCTGCTTAAGCCTGCCAAGCATAGGACAGTTCTGGGCACGTGCAGTGACTTAATAGGTACTGAAGAGATTTAACATCAAATGTTACAGGGTTTATAGAGATTAGGTGTCTCCAGCTCAGAAGGTGAGTCAGGGCTTTGCAATTACAATTTCCCCTCCACAGCCTAAGCTTTATTCTAGTACCTAAATCTTGTATTGTAACCTGCCTTGAATGCCCTCTATATCTGAAATAAACCAAACAAAATCTATCGCTATAAAGTAGCAGGGTTCTTTGTTTCTGGTAGTTAACTGCAGAATCATCTTTCTTTAGAGAATAAGCCTTTCAATCACATGAAATGCTCATCAGAGCATCTAAGATGAGATCAATATTCAGGCACCTTTGAATATCTGGGTTCCCGTCCCTAGAAAAAACCGTGAATAGATGGTGTATTTTTCTCAGCACACAGGTTCCTAAACAGTCCTAGATCAACAGCATGTTGATTAAATTAATTGCATCACATGGGCAATTCACTTCAGATAACATTCTTTAAACTACACTCATTTGCATCCAGTAACATATGTGATTTTTACAGTTAATGATATAGTATTTTAAAATTTGTTAACTCTCCCATAAATCTTTTGGTCACAGTGTTAGTTACCTTAGGATAATTCAGATATACCTTTTCTCCATCCATCCACTGGGAAGGGAAAATGAAGAGCTGAGAAATCAAAAGGATCTGAACGTAGATAAAAGAACATTTTCTTTTAAAAGTGTGTTTATGTTTGTCTCCTTTTTTTTTTTTTAATATCTCTATCACAGTCCTCAAGCCACAGGCTATTGAAATTGCTAGTACAAAGATTCACCTGCTGCTGAATAATCACATACAAGTTTTGTTCGATCTCTTTGATGTGCAGCTTTTAAGTCAGGCTGCTGAGATCATTGCCTATTGTGCTGACCAATGCTATATCACTTCTTCCTTGTACTTCCCTGCAAGTCTGCATTCATCTGCTGCCTCTGGTCTTGCTTTATATTCAATTCTAAATTTTATTCAGGCCGTGACTGTGTTTTGTATTTGTGCTATATATATATATATATACACACATATATATACACACATATATATATATATACCTGTCTGAACTGAATCTTAAGTATTATTATGGTGCAAATACCAATCAGTAGTTATGTAAAATCATGTATATTTATTTGACTGCTTTCTTTTTGCAAGAATAAAAATGTATATATTATGCTTCTATTATGGCACTTCAAAATGATAGCTCTGTACTTTAAGGTAATTCCAATTATGAATATTTTAAATATAATAAAATAAGCTATTTTAATATTCAGCTTTGTGAGAATTGGAAGGAAAGGGATTTATTTTGCATAGGAAACTCTCAAAATTGAGACATTCAAAACTGAAAATTCTTTCATTACTATGTGATTCTGAAAAGTGAGTACAATTCAGAAAAGCAAAGAACCCAATATTTAGTATTCTCTGTTTTTTATCTAATAAGGTTTCATAGAACTATTTTTCTTCAACATATGCCTCATGCCCTTCATTCTGATGCTTCCAGAAATCAAATAGTCACTTACCCAAGTACAATTCATATGTTAGAGAAATGCTTCTCCTTGTTTCTGGAAAAAGCAAATATATAGTTAGATCCTAAAAGCTGCAACTGTATGTAATTCCTAATTGTGGCAGATCAGATTAGAACATGCCAAGAAGTACTGCCTTTGTAAAATGAGCTTAGTCTTCTAGATAAAGCAAATTATTAGTTTATGTGCTACAAAAGGCTGAGAAGAATCTCTTCTCTTCGAATCATCTGCTATTCGGAGATTTATCATCAGACACATTATAAACACTCCACCAAACACATCTGGAATTTAGTATCCCAAATTTTAATTATGCCTGCAAAAAAACCCAATCCCAAAGTATTTACATACTGTCAGCAGAAATTCTAATCCATTTCTTCTATGTACATCACTATACATCTGCATTAAATGGAATTACAGCCAGCACAATCTCTTCTAAGCCACTTGCTTTTGTTAGAATAATTAGCAATATAAATATTCCAGCATTTGCTTTATTATTACACTAAAGACTCTACTGGGATATATAAAGACACTAAAGGTAAAGTGGGTAAGTCAATTTACACTAATTTTCTCTTTCGCATGTTGCATATTGGGTCTTTAAAAGGCTGTGGGTTTACAATCTGCGTGAAGACTCAAACCTGCAATCCGAATGTGAGATGTAAACTCCAACTGAGAATAAGGGGAAGCTGGCTTGTGTTGATGGAAAATATTACAACATCAAAGAAGTTTGTTGCAAAAGTTTTCACGCTGCCTACCTATCTCATTCTTTCTCTCTTATTCTTGTAATGTTCTCTAAGAGAATGGCACTCAGAGTGCGGTGACCTTTCTATTCTCATACGTCTTCGTACGGCTACACATTTCCTATGTATTGTGCCTCTCAAAACCAAACCACTCATTGTGTTAAAACTAAGAGCTCCAATCAGGAAGTAACATTTATCTGTGTGCAGAGATGGCTCCAGAAGATGTCAGCTGGCACTACATATTATTAATGTATGCACGTTATTCAAATGAAAAATAACAAAAATTTAAATGGAATACCATGACACTTCATCACATAGTTGTACTAAGGCAAGGATGGCACGTATTCTCTCTTCCACCAAACATCTTCTGCACTATAAAAACAGTTAAATCATTAGGTGTATTAGGCCTTTTCTTTGCAGCTACATAGTTTATTAAAAAAGAAGGAGGCTTGGCTAGGGTTTCTGTGTCCTGGCAGTTACAAAAAGTGAAGATTTTTATTGGCAGTCAGAAGAACTGACCTAAGGTGTACCTTGGATAGGAAAAGAGTAAGACAAAATGAAGGGAAATTGATGCAAAAAAAGCCACATAATGGTTTTGGGGTTTTTTTTACATTTTGTCCTCACAGCTTCATTCATTCAATCATCTATTATTCTTTCTTACTTTTTATTTTCTTTTTATTTTTAATACTATTTAATTACATATTGATTTAGCCACTGGTTTTAATTTCTGTTTTATAGTTCTTAAGATATGGCATTAATTATTTATTTGTAATTGTAAGCCAAAGCCATCATGAGTCAGGTGATTTATAATTCCACATTGTAAGAAGAAGACTTTTGACTTTTTTACTATCTGTATATGACAATAATTGAGGTAAAATGGATACTGCTTGTACTAAATTAAAAGCAAAGGAAACTCAAATAACATGGCATCCACATCCTGTGGCTTCAGCCATTTAAAAGGCAGATAATCTCTTATCTTCTAGCTCTCTCTGTAGTCAGTGATACTTTAGATAGCAAAGGGAACCTTGATTGCATTTTGCTGCTCAGAAATGGCACTTCTTGCTTGGCATTAGTAGGCAAAATTCTTTTGCATTACCTCCAGCCAGTGAATAATGAACTCTTCAAACCAGCTAAGTTTTTTTTCTCTTGCTTATGGTCCACTCATTATTTTATACAGCACTGGTGTGCATATAGGATCACCACTAAATATATTTGATGACTAAATATTACATTGCAACCCTTGCAATTCATATCATTGCAAAACATCACTTTAGTAATATAAGCGTAGCAAAAAAGCCTTTTAAAAGTAAAATGAGATAATAAACAGCACCAACCCTCCTTGTTTATACTGCAGCATTCAGTGCTTATTACTGTTCTGTGTAAAATGCTAAGAAAACAATCATTTCCAGGCTTCATAAAAGCAAAGTAAATATCAGCAGGTGTATTAGTGCTATTAACATGGCTGTAAAAAGCTTATTTGAGCAAAATGTTCAGGAAGAAACTCTTATTACTTGGCAATGTTACTGAACCATAATCTTTATACAAAAGCTGAAATCACTAGCTGAAACCATAACCGCATTAAAGCAAGTATGTATACACAAGAGTTCTTAAAAGCTTGGTAAAACAGCTTAAACAGGAGCAGGCATCTTCTGCTCATCAGTTACAAGGAAAGTAACAAACCCATGCTGGGCAAAGTGGATTTCCTCTGATGAAAGCTACCCCTTCGAGCTTCTTGGAGACACAAATACAGATGTCTCTGGATAAAAACCCATTTCAAAAGAAGGCATTTCATAAACTGAAACAGAACTGGAAATGGAAGGAGTGAATCAGGTTCATCAGATAGCTATTGCTGCCAGTCTGAATTATTGATTGTCAAATTTATTAGTCCTATTGTAATCGATGATAACTGGTCTGCAGATAAAAATTTTCACTGTCTGTATTTATACAGCTGCAACTGGCTATTGTTGAGTAACTCAGTCTTGTGTAATTCCGCTGGTAATGCATAAGAAGTTCAGACAGAACCAACAGAGAATACAGAGAGAATATGAGGATATTTTTTTCTTGTTTGTTTTATTTCCTTGAGAAATGTCACCTCAATTATTAGTGGGGTGAAGTGAAGGAAAGAAGAAAAAAAAGGAAAAAGAAAAAATTAAACAAATATTCACTAAACATGTACAAATTCCAAAACTCCTGCATAAAAAGATGAAGATACCACTGTGCTGAAAAACGGAGAAATGTATAACACTAATTATACCAACAGGCATATTGGCCATAACTCATAGACAAAGGAGTAAACAACATGGAGAATACACAAGACACTGAACACAGATCTTTCCTTTCTGATGGTATAAATAAATGTTCACTTGGTATGAAAAAAGCATAATTTTTCAGCTTTAATATTTTGACCAAATTTTTTTAAGATTAAAAGAAATAAACCCCCCCATATGTTTAATGCAAATTATGAAGTCTTGAACTTGTTCATTTATACTTGAATAAGTGAGATATCTGAATAAACTACTACTGACTCAATCCTAATCCAAAGGTAAAGAATGGTCAAAGTAGTAAATGGAACTGAGTTATGAACTACCTTTTATCTTCTGTTTAAATGTATTAGATTAGCATAATGAATTATAACAGTCCTAATAGTGTGCAATTAATCTTTAGAAAGACAGCGGTAACTGTAAAATAGAGTAAAAACTGATTAAGAAAAAGACATCTAAAATCAATTTATGCTTAAACTACAATCCATTTACATTGAATATGGAGACTGAACCTTGAGCCAAAACTTCAGTATTACTGAGCGCAAGAAAAAGGAAATCAGCTGCCAAGAAAAAAGGAAAATGAATGAATGATGATGAAAATTCTGAGTTTATACTTTGCTTCTGGAAAATAAAAAGGCAACTGAAGGTAATACAGAGTATTTCAAACTGAAATCTGCCACATCACATCCACCACCAAAAAAGACCCCCACCAAAAACCCAACCACAAAACACTCTGAACTTGTAAACTGGAAACACATCTGTGAATGTTAGAGTTGACTTACTGTGGTTTTTATTTTTCTAATAAATAAAAAATATGTTAGACAACTGTTTAGTTCACAGAGCAGGATAATTATAACAAGTCAATGCCCACTTCCAGCCCCAGATTTTTCCACTGCTGCGGTTTTTTTAAAGATGTGTTCTCAGCTATAATTAAATTGATAATTAGGCAGCTGAAAATTATGATGGAAGACCTGGAAAACTTCATAAGTTAACCCTTAGAAGCACCTCAAAGTTGTTAGTTACTGGATAGTTTCAAGCATTTTAATCCACCTTGACCACGAATTTTATGAGAGCAAGTAATTTTGCAATAGTTGAAGCAATAGAGTATTTTACAGAAATAATTTTCAAGGTCTTCAGCTTCTCTGAGTAATGGATTTTAAACTCCAACCTGAGATCTTGAAAACGGATTTTACTTTTCTTTTTTTTTTCTTCCCTCAAATAACCAACAAACAAAAAGATTTCTTGAGTTATAACCTGAAAACCAGTGCATCTAAATTATTTGAACTACTGGAAAAGCCTTTTACCTAGTGAGAGGTAACATTTACAGGTAAATGCAAATGGCAGAGAACATTGAATTATTTTTGTCATCACGAAACATTGGAACTTGCAGAAGGACAGACCCTTAGGAGTCGAGTAGAACATCTTAAGGTCAAAGTTGCTAAAAATGACATGGTTAAGATGTTGGTACATCTTGACCCTCTATACACAAAATTCTTCAAAATATCAGGAGATACTTTGGACATACAATTGCCTACAAGAGCTTTTCAAGCAGTTAAATGTGGTTAGAAGCCATTTTCTATCATTAAAGCATCCACACTTCTGATTTCTGGAAGAATTCGAAAAATAAAACCCCTGTGAAATGACAGAAGCTAAAAGGATGTTTTGGAACCTCAGCCAAACTTTTACTCAAATTTAATTTTATGAGCAGCTCACACATATCTGTACTGGTTTCATCTGACTTTAAGCTGGAATGATATTTTTATGCCGTCTAATGTGCTTTCTTTACTGACAAATAATTCATTTTTTAAATGCCTTATGCAGAGCTCTTGGGTCAGAAAATAGAAAGGAAGCAGAGTAGGGCATTTCTAAAAGAAGTTGGCCCAAAATTTGAGGCTTGAACCTGATCTGAAACATACACAGGCTTTTGGTATGTTTTTGCCAGATTAGGTTTTTTTTTTATGAGAATCTTTTGGCTGAGTCTGGCTCATATCTACATCCCCTCAATGTCCAGAAAACAGAAGTTAAACAAGACAGATTTCAGGTAGGAGACATATGTACAGATGAAAATTAGGGAAACAAACAAGTTATTTCCTCTATCTATCGTAATTAAAGACTGACTTTTTCTAGTCAGAAATCGCTTAGGTCTCACATTAAGGCATCAAAAGAAATATGAGTAGTATCAGCCATTTCTCTAACTTTTGAACTCAGATTTAAACAAACCCCCCCCCCAAAAATTAATGAAAATTAGGTTTGAGTAATTACTGAAGCTTTGTAGAAATCTGAACAAAGGACTCTCCTCAAACAGGTATGCAGAATCTAAGTTCTAGTGGCCAGGGGTAATGAAGTAACTCACATAATTTTGGCTTATCATAAGAACAAACCAGTTCAACACAATTTTGTTTCCTCTGTGGCAGAAAAACATTCTTTGATGAAAAGTGAAAGAAGTATATGTAATATATATAAGGTAATATATGCATACATAAATTTCTATTTTTATTTTACATGATGATTTCATAAGAAAACATTGAGCTCTATGGAAAACTGGTTTGAAAAGGAGTTTTTTGATGCATAGTAAAATAATGATTTTTACAGTTCATTAAGAAATAGGAGTCAGTTATCTGATGATGACCACAGAGGTTTGTCTTGGACCAGTATCACTTTTATTAACAAATTTTGACAGACAGATTTTCAACAGTAAGTATAGAATGTGTTGCAAGCAAATCAGAGAACAAAAATTCAACAATTCAAAAGCGCTGTCCAACTTTCACAATATTAAATAAAATAAGAAATGAGAATGATGAGATGTAAAGAAAAAAATAACTGACTGTGGGAAATTTGAAAACTGTCTCATCTAAGGAAAAGACAAGGAAAAGCCTACGGAAGGGTGATGCTAAAATGATATTTACTTGGTCCAAAGGTTCAGCTATCTTACCATTCAGTTTGCATCTAACACTAGCCAATAAAATCTGCTTGGGAAAGATTATATGAAGGAGAGTAAGGTGGACTCACCCCTCCCTAGTAAGTTCTCTGATATTTTTATATTAAAACACTATAACAGTGTTTACAAGACAGCTTCAAAAAAAAAGAAAAAAAAGTAATGTTCTCAGTATCAGCTATAGATTCAACCTCAAAAATCTGTGGCCAAACCTGAAACTGCAGATTTGGGGTAAATGTCAAAAAGAAACTGTTAATAAATTTCAGGGAAATTTCAAATCACTGTCCGGAGACATTTCTGTAACAGTAGGTTAGAAAAATGTTTCTGAGAGATGATAGCTGATCCTGGAATGAGTCAGGAAATGAATCAAGGTCTTGTGATCTCTTTCTGGAAAATGGTTCCATATTTTCCCAATCATCTTCTAACCATCTTCCAGGGTTGGTTTTTTTTTTTTTATTCTTTGGCAGAAAACATATGATGTGTTTTATGAACAAATCATGTGCAATGTTTGGCTGAGGAGGATGAAGTGAAGAGGTTATGGTTCTTCTCAGGTGCAATATGATTCAGCAGCACAAAGCCAGAACAGACTGATAATAAAAAGGTCTTTTCAGAAAGCTAGATGAACTTCAATATTTGTTCTGGAGATGCCACTTGAATTTGAAAAAAAAGTAAATGAAGCCCTAAGGGGAATTAAATAAGAATTCATACTTCACATGGGAACATATAAAAATAGTGTCTCAGTACAAGTTTTGAAGAGAAATGTTTTTTTCATACAATAAATGAGAATTTTCTTCTCCCCATTATTCAGCACATCTCCATGTATTTTATTGTCTTTTTTCACCTACTATGTTAGTAAAATCTATCCTTTTTTTCTTTTTCTATGATGGTCTTCCGTATCTCAGACGTCGGACCTGATGTGGTATATTTCTTTTGCATCAGATGCCTTCTTGCTAATAACTTAATCTATACCTGTTATATTAGAAATAATTAGTGTACAGGAAGTCAGCTAAAAAAAGTTGTATTCATCACATTGCAATTATATCATAGATATTATCCAAGGCACCACTAAAAATATGCAATATATAAGCTGAAACTACTACAACTTCATACAGAACTTTTCTTGAGCAATTTGTACCCAGCCAGACATCAGACTTATGGACTTCTCGACCTTTTTGTATCAAATTATATAAGGGGCTTGAGAATACTCAAAGAGCTGGCTTATGTCAATGCAAGGCCTTTCTCAGTCATTTTTGACTGGGAATCTGGAAAGGTCCCAGTTGACTGGAAGCTGGCTAGTGTTGCCCAAATTTTGAAGAGCAAGGATTACCCTTCAGACTACAGGCTTGTCAGTCTCATTTCAGCACACGGCTGGATAAACACATCCTGTAATGAGTGAGCAACTCATCGGTTGGGCACAAAGGGTTATAGTGAATGGGGTGACATCAGACTGATGACCTGTCACCAGTGTAGTTCCAAAGGGCTCTGTCTTGCGCTCTGTGCTCTTCAACATCTTCAGAAACAACTTGGACAAAGGACTTGTAGGATTACTAAGTGAATTTGCTTATGACACTAAATTGTGAGGTACTGTTGACTCCTTCAAAGGGAGAGAGACCCTGCAGAGAGACTTCAACAAGTAACAGAGATGGGCCATGACCAACCATATGAAATTCAACAAGAGTAAATGCTGGATTCTGTACCTGGGGTGGGGCAACCCTGGATGTATGGACAGACTGGGGAATGAGATGCTGGAAAGCAGAGCTGTGGAAAGGATACCTGGGCATACGGTTTGATGGCAAGTTGAACGTGAGTCAGCAGTGTCCTGGCAGCCAGGAGGGCCAACCCTGTCCTGGGAGCATCAGGCACAGCATCGCCAGCCAGGCAAGGGAGGGGATTGCCCCGCTCTGCTCTGCACCGGGGCAGCCTCACCTCGAGTGCTGGGGGCAGTTTTGGGTGCCACAATTTAACAAAGACCATAAACTATTAGAGAGTGTCCAAAGGAGGGCCATGAGGATGATGAAGGGCCTTGAGGGGAAGCTGTATGAGAAGTGGCTGAGGCCACCTGGTCTGTTGAGCCTGGAGGAGACTGAGGGGAGATCTCATGGCTATTACAACTTCCTCATGAGGGGAAGAGGAGGGGCAGGCATTGATCTCTTCTCTGTGGTGACCAGTGACAGGACCCAAGGGAATGGCCTGGAGTTGTGTCAGATGAATTTTAGGTTGGATATTAGGAAAAAATTCTTCACCCAGAGGGAGGCTGGGCACTGAACAAGCTCCCCAGGGAAGTGGTCACAGCACCAACCTGACAGAGTTCAAGAAATGTTTGGATAAAGCTCTCAAGCATATGGTGTGATTCTTACATGTGTCCTGTGCAGGGCCAGGAGTTGGACTTCAACGATCCTTATGGACCTCTTTGAACTCAGCATATTCTATGAATAAAATTGAAAAAAAAAAAGGAATTGAACATTTTATTTTGAGGAGATTAGCTGTCCTTTGCAATTCCATTAAAAAAATGTTGTGGAATAGTAGCTTTCTTTATCTCTCATTACTTCTATAAAAAGTTTTTCTCCCTCCCATAATTATGGAAAATCTGATGCCAGAAAAAAACGAACTAAACCCCACCTTGACATTTATACATTGATGCTAATCAAGGCTAATCAGGGTTGTCCCTGTAGCACATAGCAACATAATAGTTTTCCTAAACAGAAGTACACCCTGCAGGTCTTAATTCGTCCTTTTAGAGGCACTGACATGTTGAGGTTCAACTAGTTATGCTTTTCTGAGTTTGATTTCCACAAACTGAAATTTTATACCTAACTACGTAAACTCCATGTTTACCTCAACTGATCTTCACAGAATCAGAGAATCACAGAATATTTTGAGTTGGAAAGTACAGACAAGGATCATGGAGTCTAATTCTCGTCCATTTTTGCTTTGCTTTCCCCACGAGGATAAGAATTTTGTTTGATCTCATCATTCATGAAGAATTTTCACTGGTGCAAACTACTTCTTGACATATTTCCTTTTTTTTCATGTCTGTTATCTACTTTTTGTGTCCACCAGTCCTTAGCCAGCTGACAAGTAATACAGGATTAACCCTTTCCCAGACACGTTACATAAGCAAGTTTTTGCATATGATGAATGTTTCTTCAAAAAAGCGATATCTGTCACAAGTCTCAAGATTGATCTCACAATTGGACATGCACAGGAAGTTCGACCTGAATATGAGGGAGTACTTCTTTACTGTGCAGGTGACCATGCATGGGAGGAGATTGCCCAGAGAGGTTGCGGAGTCTCCCTCACTGGAGATATTCCAGAACCATCTGGATGCAATCCTGTGCCATGCACTCTAGGTGACCCTGCTTGAGCAGGGAGGTTGGGCCAGATGACCCACAGCGGTCCTTTCCAACCTTACATATTCTGGGATTCTGTGACATATATTAGTACAGGATTAGGCTTGCTTTTCTGAAGCACAGCTTCAGACTTATTTATGCTATTCTTTCTATAGAGCCAGATTCAAATGTAAAGTATGAGGAAAGTGCTTCATGGTACTTCATGGAAAGTACGGCTACAGATGTTCCATGTCTACTATAAGCATTACCTACTCAAATTCACTATGATATATCATTATCCCATGTGTTAGATACTGATGCTGAACAGTAGAAAAATTGAAGTGCTTTTAGAAATATATATATTTGATTTTAAAGTGGTTTCATTTCACAAAATGCTTTGAAGAATTTACAACTATTTTTTTTCTCTTTTGAATAACAAGTCCATATATTTACATTGATTATCTACAGTAGTTTTGAACGTTGCTTAAATTTATTCTATAAATATTTTTTCACCGAGATGACTGCAATATAAGTGTAAATGAAACAGCCTCTGTTGGTTTCAGAGAAATCTGGAAAGGCTCACACTATGCTCTGTATTGAGAGCTCAGACATCACTCTCCATGGAACTTATGACAAGGTGGTGGAAAATTTTAGTTATTTTTTGGCTGCTGCATCAAGGGAAAATATTACCATTGCCAAAACCAATTCCCTCTGCAATTCTTTACCTCCGTTATCTGCACTATTCTGCCTGTTATCTTTTTTCTCTCCCCATTGTTCTGGTTGGCAAGGGAAGTACAGGTCACTCTGCAGTGGCACCTGAACGCAGCTGCACAGGCTGCTCCTTGTACTGACGAGCTAAGTACACAATAGTGAGAAATCTAAATGCACATTTCCTGGTGAGCTGAAAGGTATCACTTTCAACAGAAGGGTAACTAACGCAAAGGGGTAATAGAAACCTTCACGTTCATATCTCTTTGTAAAAGGAACTGTTGCATAAGTTGTGTCTATGGCAAAATTTGTTGAGGTCTGATTATTAAGCAAGCTGACACAATGGGAGGAAAAATGTTTTAGTGGATACAAAAAGTGTTCTGATCAAATGACACACAAGCCCCATCAATAATGGCTTGAAAGAGACTGTTTTACTGCCTGCACCAAATGCATCTGTTTTTTGAACACTGCTTAGGTAAAGGTGAATTAAACTGCTCATGCATTTAATGATATATTTTTCTATGCACCACTTGGCATAGATTATAACAGTGGGCTGAAAACATAGTCATGGGGATCTGAGGGATATTTGTTATAATTTTCTAGCTAGATAATTTGAATTTGTTTCCCAAGCAGTTGGTTTCTACGGAATAAGAGAGGCCGAAAATTATTTCTCCAAATTGGAATTGATGAAATGTCTTTTTCTAAGCCACACACACAAGTCATTACTGATTAAATTATGTATTAAAATAATAAGGGCGAATTATTTTCTCATTGCTTTTGTTTTTTTTTCATGGGTTCACTTAAGTCTTATAGACAGACTGAGTGATATGCTTCACTCCTGAGTATTTATAATCATGTTGATTGAGCCGTCAATTGCTTGAAGAAATACACCAAAAAAATCTTCTAAAAGCATCTAAAGCTTGAGATTTAACTGAAAGATCCCATTTCAGAAAAATAAGGGAGAATTATATAAAGAGTTTTGTAAGGTAATTTTTGCAATTTAGCAAAATCAGATAGGTTGAAATAGAAATATGTAGGTTCTTTTGAAGCTAATCAGTTACAATGGTTTTTGTTTGATATTCTCCAAACTAAGTCTGACTTCATTTTCACTTTCCCATAAGGTAAAAATACAGATTTGACTGAGGCTCATTATGTCTCTTCCAAGCTATATGTATATTACAGCTGCAAAACTGTTTTTTTATCTGTCACGTCTTCATTCATATTTAGAACATGACTCCCCAAGGGAAGAGAGATTGAGATTTTGCAGTTTGGATTTGTCCAGATATTTTTTGCTATACATTTTTAATATTTCTTGCCAGATTAGTTTTGCCATGTAAGCAAGACACAGCAGTTACAGATGCTAAGAGAAAGCTTATTTCCTTCTAAGTCCAGAGTGGATTATTATAGGAAACTTTATATTTTCCAGGCATACAAGTTTCAGAGGTAATATAAAGAAAATAGTATCAAGAAAAGTTCTTTTGCACTTAACTACTCCAGCAACCTAAGTGGGCGAATGGCTTTAAGATCCAGGTCCATCATGAAATGAACGGTACCCATCTATATCAGAATCAAAATGTGTGCTTATCTTGGTCATTGCTGCTGCTTACGGATGCTAGAGAGAGGGCAGACCGGAAAGTGACACACGTAGGTTTTAAGCCTCAGAGTGAGAATGATTTCGTGAAACCGTATGCAGTATGTTCTCAGAGCTTATACAAAAAAAAAAAATGTTTAATCTTAGTTTTCTTTTTCTTTCTCGCATTATCTTAACAGAAAAATTTTGTTATGTTAAAAAATCAAAGCCTTTGGGATTTATTTTTGGTTTTATTTACTTTGCACTCCTCTTGTCCGTTCCCTTCTGTCTTACTTAAGATTTGAAAAGGGGAAAACTAAGCTTAAAAATTATATATGTAGAGTGATGAGAAATATGTTTCTTTTTCTTTTTTTACAGTTACTTTATGTTTCTCACACACAGCCTTGCTTCACGTATTCCTTTGTCTTCTGGAGAAAATAGCATACTGTCCCATAAAATGCCTGGTTAGCATGAGTATTTCAGCTCTTAAAATATTGCTTTAAACACTTCTCCATGGAGTAATAAATTTTTCAGTTGCAGTGGATCAGAGTCTATCTCTTAGGACAGACTTCAAGTTACAGACTTGGCTAGGAATTCTTTTCCAGCCTAAGTCACCTAAAATTAGGTGTCTTCAATGTGAGCTGCTGTCCAATTTACCTTAAAGTTAATAGAACTCTAGGGCTTGGTGAAGTTACCTAGGCATCGGCATTCAATACTCTCTGAGGAGCACTAGAGTTTGAAGTTCCACCTGCCACCTGAAGAACATCCCTCTAGGTCTTGTGAGCTAAAAAGCATTCTTTTGCTCACAAAGAAAATATTAGCTTGCAGTTCCTCAGCTGTTTTTATCTTGTAATGAGAATAGAGGAATCAGGACATTCCATGGGGCATAAAACAATTAGGAATAGAGAGCTGGAGGGATCCATTCCTGAAATTCTTCCAATCCAATTACATAGCCAAAAATTTTAAAATTTTAGAAGCTTTCTAAAATAATATAAAACTGCACAGGGATTTTTCCAATAACCTCCTATAGCTGAATCAAAACATTTAAAAATTTATATTTGAGGTCTCCTTCATTTAAATGATTTTTTCCCTCTTCAAATTCTTACCAGTTGCGGCTAAGTGAAGCAAAATTAAGAGAAAAATTAATAGAAATTAATATTACTTTTTAATAATCAGACAAAATTTTCAATGTAATCCTTAAATTTGCAGAGTACTTAAAAGTGCACAAGGGCTCATTGATCAGCGCTGAAGCTTGATTAGGTGAACATTAAAATCAGCAAAACATCCAGGCAGACTGTGAAACCTTTAGAGTGCATGTAGTGGTGTTTCAAGTCATGTCTCAGGCTCTTACAGTGATGTGCACTGGACTGAGAGAAATTTTTTACTGTCTTGCAGAGATGATTTGCACAAGGCTCAAACTGCAGATAAAATAGATTTAAGGGGCATCTTGAACTGACACTAATTGATCATTAAATTAATTGCAAGTGTTGAAGCTATTTTAAGTGATAGAAAAACTAATCAAGATTTATTAACCATAGGTAACAAATCCATTTGAGAGGGCTCTGGAGAAGTAGGATAATCTGATTTGACAAGTTACTGGAGAGGAAGAGTATCACTCACAAAAAATGTCCTCTCAAAATTCTTATTTGTGCTCCCCATTGTGATTATTGCAGATTTGTAGAAGTTCTGTGGTGTGTCAAACTCCACTACTTAATCTGGACAATGTAATTATCAAATAAACAAATTTTCAATGAACAATTTTAATTTAAGCCTGTCAGTAGAGAAAAGGCATGTTAGACTATCCATATTTATAAAACTTCTCTTATCCTCTCATTATTGCTAATGATGTGTAACATTCTAAATGTTCACACATACAGGATTAGTGAAAAGACAATTGCAAAAGCTGTTCTAGGAATACTCTCAAATGACTGCTACTTTCAGACCTTTTTCCAAAGGCATCTCTGACATAGGTGACTCCAACCTGTGAGTTCCTATTCCTTCCATCTGAAGAGAAGTGGCAATTTCTATATCATAGCGCACTTTGTTGGTCTTTATATATTAAAGTTTAAAAATATAGCCACTCAATGCTGTTCTATTGTCTATCTCTACTATTACTTATTTTTTTAATATGGTTTATCTGTTCAATTGCATTAGATTAATTGCTCCTGGAAATTCTTTAGACTTCAAGCAGCTTTTTTCTTTCTGCTTTTCTAAGAAGATTATAAGTTTCAGTTAGGCTTCAAGGCTCACTTTAAAACCACTGGTATTTGTATAATCCTATAACCACTACATCAGGAGACAGAGACAAACATCAACAAGGCAACTGAAGGAACAGCTAGGTAGTTCTACTCAAGACAGTGAAAAGTTCCTCATTGGAACTAGATAGTCCTAGATAATAGTAATTTATATCTTCAATATTTCAACATTCAAAATAAGCATTTCAAATCAGGTTCAAAGATAAGAGTGAGACAGAATTTACAAAAGGGTAAAATTATGAAAGTTTTTTCTGGTGTTTTATTCTGTCTGTCATGATCTTCCACACTAATTCAGTGCTTTCCTTATTATTAAATCTACTTTGAATAAATGAGTACTTGACATAGTAGTTATCAACCTCATTAAGAAATGAATCTTGTTACTACCATGTTGCAGTGACTGATTTTCAGACAGAGAAGGCAGTCTTTTCAGGGAGATCCTCAGGATCCATAGACAATCTGCACACTTTCTAAGAGTTGTTGCTATTATTATTATTATTATTACTACTACTACTATTATTATTATTACTATTATTATTATTATTACTATTAATACTAATATGATTTCAGTCATTTCTGTAATGACATATTACACTACTGAGCCTGAAGTGTGGTCATACAGGATGAGATTGGTCTCAAGGAATACATTAAGTATAGCCTAACTTTACCCACTTCTCCATGAGTAATTTCTTGATGTTTTAAAATTTTTCGTTCTGTTCTGCCTTATCAGATTGACTTGCAAACTGTGAACATGACTGCACGGCTCTTACATAAACGTTCTTGGCAGCTCCTAACAAAATCCCTTTGTGCAAATGTTTATCTTCTTGGAGATGGTATGCACAAGACATGAATTATAGAATTATTTTTATTTTTTGCATAGCCCTGTGGTTTTAGTTGTTTTTTGAATTTTTTTTCCTGCTGCTGTTTATAGTTTTCTTATAGGACAGCATAAGTTCTTTATATAGTCAAGTTATATTATTAAAAAATAGAGAATTACAGCCAGAAAGTTGGACTGAAGAAGTATCAAGAGATGATAGAGTTTAAATTATGTCACACTGAAGCTATTTAACCTTAGCATAGATTTACAGAAGCTGTGGACTCAACTTTTAAGTTGGGAAGCTAAGGAATGGTTTTGCAAACATCAGATGCTGCAGCACACACAGGCGCACAGACACACAGATACACAGACACAGACACAGACACACACAGAGTGTTGATGTCTTTTATTCAATCAGAATATGTTCAGTAGCTAGAAACTTTGGAAGCAAGACTTGGGATATGACAAGTTGAGGAGAAAGGACCAAAAAACACATTCAATGGGATATGTGGAGGGTAGAGTGAAACTAACAGATTAATTCATCAAGAAAAAAGACAGAAAGAGCTGCCAAAACACAAGAGAAAACAAGACTTGAAGAGTCAGTCAGGGATGAAAGATATGGGGAGGGTAATAAGTCTTTGATTAGAATTGTTAATAAGTGATTTCTTCTGTGTTGTGAAACATATTATAATCTGTCTAAATGTAAATTGATCTGATACTTTTCTCTCAACTAGAATTGTTGAAAAGTGTAGCCACAAAAATCAGGATAGATAAATTTGAGGAGTGGTTTCTTGTAACAAAGCTATATATCTCATACTTGGGGCATATCTTCAATTTACAATTATGGAAATTAGAAAATATTCTCTCAAATTCTGAGAAGATGCTGTCTGACCCCTATTATTCTGAAGGTCTCTTAATAAATATTATGGTTTTATCTAGATTTTAACATGATTCTAATATATCATACACCTTTTTTCAGCATTAAAAAAATGTAATTGAATATCATTGTAGAGATAGACACAGAAATTAAATAAAAAAGAGCGATGAAAGCCTAAGTAATACTATCTCTTGCTCATAACTTCTCTTATTGTAAGTAAAATTATGAGTAAGAGTTGACACAAGTTAAATTCCTGTATATTTTAACAAGATGAATTTACAGCTCCAAAATTATAGCTTCTCTTTCCAGGATTTAATTTGTGGAAATCTCTTTTGTCATTATATATGGACGTACGATGTACATGGAGTTCTTGAATAACTGCATTTGTATCTTGGAGAATAAATGTTTAATAATCTTATTTAAAAGTGAGTTGCAGAAGGTAATAAAAAAAGAAATGTGCAAATAAACCAATTGATTGTTGTAATAACTAAGATAGCCCACAGATACCTGATCGTGAGCCTGTATAATTGTCTTTGTACAATCTAATTCTGGACATAGCTAAAGCAAGATTTACTAGATTAATTTTTTTAGTCATCAAAAAATTTTGAATTAACCTTGAGGTTTTAGCAAGGAATTTAAAAAAGTTTTTACTAATAGAATTTCTGAAAGTCTAATTTTGAACAGTCTGAACTTCATGAAACTTTTTTTTTAATATGTCAGTACAGAAAAGACAGTAATATATTTTAAGTCAAGTTAGCCAAGTTAAGCAAATACTTAGACCTTAAGCATGTGAGTAGTCCTGACAGATAATAATTATTCACTACTAAATTAGCTTTGATACACCACAACTATCTGTGGTGAATTAGAAGTACTTTACATTGAAAAATGAAAAAGGGAGAGACACTGCTGGACATAGATTTCTGATTACTATTTTGCCAGTTTGTACTCTTCAGAGATGGACACTGAAGCTGCAACAACGATGGTAATCACAAGATCAGTGGTTGAAAAATTATTCCAGGTGGCTCAAGAACACAACAGTGAGGCAACAAGTACCTGAATAAGAGGAACAATAGCATGTCCATACTATTGCAAGTTCAAGTGTTTTATGATGCATTTTCTAAACTGGCATAAATATTTGAGGCATAAAAATGAGAAACTTAAAATAGTGTGAGACAAGCCATAGGTAAATTTTTTGTTTAACTTGATTTAAAAATTAAAAGACAAGGCATTTCCTTAATTCCTAAATAAAACTTTTATTTTTCACATTTTCCAGTCTCAATATGTTAAATAAATAACTTGAGTTAAGCTGAACCAATTTTTTGTGGTGAGTCTGGAAGACTACCAAACATTTTTTAGCCAGCTTTAGTTTAAAAATGTCAGACAAAATGACTGATGTGTATCAAAATAGCTTTATTTAAGCCTCATCACTTTGCTGCTTGGCTTCCACTCCGTTTAATGTACCATATAGCAAATTTTCTCATGGCTATATGTGCCTGAGGCTTGAAGTTATGCACTCCTTCTGCTGGAGTGTGAACACAACAGGACGGCAGCAGGTTCCCTGAAGAAGGGCACTTGAGGAGAGAGTATGGTGTGGACGAGTAGCTTCAGAGCTACTAAGCAACTCAGCACTGACCAGTCTAGGTCACTTTTTGCACCTAAGATGTTATCATCTTGCATGTTACTTTTTTAGGAGGTGTTGAGGGTTTCTTTCAAACACATAATTTCCTTGACAGTAGATACAGATGCATACCTCAATGCATCTGCATGCACAAGAATTTTCCTCAATTTTGAGGGATAGAATAAATGGTAAGAGTTTACTTTTCCAGACTTGAAACAGTGCAAGTTTGGTCTATAGTAGCTTCCATTTTCCTATTTTCTCACAGACACAAAAGCTGCAAATACCTTGACATCAATGTGCACTCTTTGCCAGGTGCTTCATTAGCTTGTGCAATCATCGTTTGAAAGGTCAACTGTTCATGGCTTCGGTCTCTTATGCTTATTACAGGAAGTAGGGGAACATCCTTTTCCTGGTGGTTTCCTGTAAAGGTATTACACCAGAGTAGGCAGCCAGGCTTCCTTTTACAAATTGAAGGCATGAAACTGCAGCTGTCTGGCCTGTCCAAACTACAAACTATCTCTACAACCAGTGTCTGTGATCTTTGTGAAGTTTCCGGTTGAACATTTGGTCTCTCTAAACCCATAAAATGATGGAATGATGTATTATCTGTAGCTCAGACTTATCCATAGACTTGCTCGTCATAGGCCTGACAGAGTTGGGCAAAATCATATGGTTTAAACATCCTATTTTTTTTTTTAATTTTGTGTTTCATTAGGAGGGTAATAAATACTATCTTCAAAATCTCTATTAGCAAAAGCTCTTTGGTTGACTTGAAAGTATTACCCAATTGCATGTACAACTTAACTCCATGACACTATGGACGCATGAACAATTTAATATCTAGTCCTAATACTAAATCAAATTTAATATCTAGTCCTAATACTGAAGGACTGAAGCAAGTTCATCCTACTGTTTGCAAGACTATGTAAGAATTTTCTTATTTTCTGCTGATCATTCCAAGGAGGCTTCATTGAAGACAGATTATCCACACTGAAGGAGTACAGTGATCTAAGTATCCTCAGTCTTCATTTCTGAAAGTGTGTTGCAACATATCTGCAGTCCTGGTGATTTCTTTAAGAAAAAATCACACTTCTCAGAATAGCAAGCACTCTTTTACCTGCATATATTACTATCTAAGTTCATTTTTTCCTAGTTTTTTTAAAATGAATTCTCTCAATATTACAATTTCAAATAATGCATAGTGAGTGCTATTAACTTCTCACATCTGGATGAAAAAAAATGTTCTACAGGGTCAATTTAGTCTGTCACCATTTGCCTTTGAAACACATCAGTGAAATTACCGGCCACACCTATGGCAAGCTCAAGTGGCCCCATCTCACCTTTTTGTCCCCACTAAAGGGGGAACCGCATGTTCTCAGAAAGGAAGCTCCTGTTAGGAAACCCCTCTCCCTTTTTCAGTCCTTTGAGGTGTCTAGCAAGAGACCTTTAGGAAAGGTCATATGTCCCATTAGGTTTATCAATTTAACCAAGGGTGACTTTTAAATAAATGATAGATACTGTCAGTTGTTTAGGAATAGAAGGAAAAAAAATAGAGTAATGTCATGCGTATGATAACATCCTTAAATTCAAAGCCTTGGAAATCACCATGTCTATCATCCTTGAAAATCAGTAAGCATGCACAGTGTATAGCTTCCAGTTTACAGGTTTTTTTCTCAAAATCATAGATTTCCCATTTTTTTCCTTTCAGAAAATGTTGGAATTGTGCTACACAGCTACTACTTCAAACCCTCACTATAGAACTGAAATTTCACAAAACACTAAGTGGGAGGAAATAATGATGTAAGTTGATAACTGAATTCATTTGAGAATGATGCAGTGCTGCAAATTAAGTCTAATTGACACTATGTTCATAGTCACAGAAGAACTGTATGTAAAGAAACATCTCCTAAACTAAATTCTCATTAGGGTAAGGCTGAGAATGCAAGCACACAGTGGTGCTTCAAAATCATATCATTCAAGTATGTTAGAATTACAGTATGTATTCTTTGGAGATACCAGAAAACCAGAAAATTAAACAGTTGTCGCAGCCTCAAAGAAGTATCTTAAAGTCATTGAAATGAAAATCCACCAATTTCCATTTTCTGACAGAGTATGGAACTTAATAATAAGCTAAAAAATGTGTTTATTTTAAAAGTTTGACTTTGGTATATCACCATTTTTCTTTGGCCACTATGATTTGTCCTTACCAGTGAGACATGCCACTGCTCTGGGAAATGGCACTGGAAGAATCGGCTGCTATAAGAGATCAAAGGGCTTCATATGAGCCAAACCAAGAACCACCTGCATGTTACTGAGGCCCCTTTAAAGCTGCATGGGGACAGGAAGAGGTTGCTAAGAACATGATGTTTTTTAATCTGATATTTGTAAAAATTATATCAAGTCTGCTTTAGATGAAGGAAAAATCTGTAAGCACCAGAAGCACAGCAAGCATTGAGGTGTGCCAGGGCTGCAAGCTCTAATGATATAAATCCCTTCGTTACAGACAACTTTTTTTGTTAGATTATAGATGAAGCTCATGAGCTTTGTTTGAGAAATGTAACCTGAAGTCATGACTTTGTATTTCCTAATGTTTAAGTCCTGGAGCTTTCTAAGGCACAAAGTGGCAAGGCTTACAGGCCTGTTCCCGTTGTTCTCCCTCTTTGGCTATGTTTTATTTCATAAATTCTGTAGGCACACAATTATCTCCATTTGAGGAAAACACTGGTCAAAATAAAGAGTAACTTCCCTGCAGAATAGAATGAAACAGAAAAGTTGCATCTGTAAGAAGTCATCTACTAGGTTGTTCCAGGGTTGCTGAGCCTTGAGAATAAGACCACCGACTAGCCAATATGTTGTTTACTGGTTGTTAAATACTGTCAACCCCCCTGTTTTTCCACCTTGGTGTTAACTGTCAAGGCACTTGTTACCAATAGATACCAGTATGTTATTTTCGTTACATTTCTGATGTTACCTTTCTGTTATCTAATGCTGCCATTCTGATCAGATTCTTAGGTTTCATAAACTGGTACAGAAGGAAACTTAAATTGAAATGACAAAGCAAAAGCATCTGCTGACGCTGGGTTTTTTTTCGTTATATAATATGTTTTGGAGAAATACATAATAACACAGAGACTCATCACTTTTAAGTAGGTAAAACACATGAATTTAGTTCCACCTTATTTTTCTCAGTGTCTACATTACTTGTGTTATCTCTAGAGTTTAGAGTAAATAGGTTCACTTTATCTGTTTACAATGCCTAGCTTAACAGGGTTTTGGCTGGATTTATAGCCCCCGAATACTGTTCTCAAGGGCATTTGTTTTAGTCTGGCAAGATGTGCTGTTCATCCTGGAGTAATTTGGATACAGCATCCTATTATGGAACTACAGAGAATGGTAACAATGGAGCTATTTTAGGAAAAAAAGTTTGAACTTATTTGTGGCCACTAATGTAAACCAAAACCAGCTCACCCTCAACAAAAATATTTACTGCATTATCTCAGATATATTACATTTTTTTTCTGAACAGAAATTTAGTTCAATGACAACAATAAAACTGGGGGATGGTTCACAGTATCCCTAAAACATTTACATTTCAGAAGCAAGCTACTAATTTTTTTTTTATCGACATCTTTTAAGAGACACAGATCCATTCATAATGATACAATGGGAAGGGAAAATATTTGTTTTCTTTTAATAACTTGGACCTTTTTGTTTCCAAGTATTTCAGTAATCTAGTTTCTATCATAATAAAAATCTTTCTTGAATTTGGAAGATCCTGGATGTGGTTTGAGTGGTACACTGTATGGGAAAATTCTTGGTAGATTCTCCTTAAACCTCTGGCTAACATCTTCATGGCCCATCACATTACAGTAAATGGTAAAGATCAGCAATTAAGACTACAAAACACGATAATGAGGATTCTAAAATATATTATTCCTTTACTTTCCTGAATTTACCTTCAGTTGAGTCCATGTGGTGATAGCTTTGGAAATTTTGGACAACCAGTCTTCATGAAAATGTAGTCTATGGTAATAGGATATATATGAAGAAACTGACTGTATAAAGTACTCAAAGTAGTGACCACTACATGCCATACAAGAATATGCAAGAAATTCTGTTCTGTTATATATCACTTATCAAAAGTCCTTTAGGTATATAAAAGTCTTCTTCTTCCCTCCTCTTTGGGAAAAGTATAGCTGACATTGTTTTCTCTACATATTTATTTCTTGGGAAGTTTAATGCTGAAAATGTATAAGAAATGTAAATCATATGTGGGGCTGAACTTCACTGTATCTTCTTGCTGTAAAAATAAGCACCTGAAGTCATCTTGATATCAAGATTTACATATTAAACTCCCTGTCATCTTATAAACTTAATATAGTCAGGTAAAATTTCCACATAGAAATGCATCAAAAACTCTGATTAGACATAAAATAGTTTCTTATCTTCCAGTAGATTTGTTTACAGGCACATGATTGGTTTCATTGTTTGGTACTGCATAAAGCATGTGTTTCAGTACTGGATCAGAGACATGTCACTTTGGAACAAGCAATTATAATTATGATCAGAATTTAAAATTGAAAATTGAATATCAATAAAATAGAGTGGTGTTTACATGTAGAGAAAATATTTCTATTATTAGCTAATTGTCAAACTTAAGTTAATCTGGATGTCAGTGACCAAATAGAAGAGTCCATTTTATTAAATTTTACAGCTCCTCATCTGAAATGCCTATTAAGTGGTCAGTGATTTCAAAACAACAAGCAAATGAGAAAAAAAGCAAAAATTTTAAGAACATAATACTAATTTCATACGAATATAAGAAAATATATGCTATTTTGCTTTTCGTATTTTATCTACTCTATCATTTAAAAATTGCAGTAGGTCAGAAAAAATTACGTGCAAACACTTAAAAAGTTAGCAGCTTCTGAAAGGTGAATTTTTTGTTTTACAGTTATGTGGTTTTTATTGGTATAATAATATGCAACAAAATCAAAATAAAACCAGGATATTTTTAAAAAATGTCTTTCAGGAAATTGCAATACCAAACACAAAGGTATCAATGTTAAATTTGCCTCTGTCTTTTTATGAAGAAAACAGTTTGAAGCCAAAACACCTTGAGAATATAAAGTAAACAACAAGGATTAAAATGTTGATCAGTTGCCTTTCTGAAATGAAGCAGATGGACAAAATCAAGAATGGAAGAGAATACTGAAATAACCTTTTATTTATGGCATTGAGATGATGTTGTGCCTTAATCCTTTTAGACATTTATCCCTAAATTACCTTTGCATTTTATAATTGTACCTAATTTGCTGTAAAAAATTTCCTGGGTACAAATACAAAAATATAATAAATATCTGGCACTGAATTAGAACAAGTGAATCAGAACACTTTGAGAAGGAGAAAAGGCAATTTTCTGACAGGACTTTAGAGGCGCTACAGTGATTCAAAAATGTATTAAATTACCCATAAGAAAATAGAATTGCAGTCAACTGCATCATCAGTGAAATAAAATTTTTCTGATTTGATTGTCTCAGTAACAATGAAGAGATAGAAAGGACATAAAATTTCATAATTTTCAAAAAGCAGCCACTGTTCTACCTTTGTCACTCGTGACTCCTCTAAGTTTTTTTTTTTTCTCAAAATGCACCCTTGGTTTAAATCTTCATCTCCAAATAAAACCTGGGTTCATTCCTCCATGCTTACACTTTTCAACTTTCATTGAAGTTCTTATAAGACTTATCAAATAAGATGAAATATGAATTAAAAATAGCCCTAGAATCTCTGTGATTTTGGTTTAAGTTTTTGTAATTTATATGGCTTGCCTTAGGTCAAGTAGCAACTTGCTTAATTCCCAGTTCAATACCCATTTCAGCAGAGAGGTTTTTGACAGAACAGTTTGGTAACTGAAGAGAAACTCATATCTAATCCAGCCTTTTGTTCAACCTCCAAGAGCACTACAGGTGTGCCTCTGGTACACCATCCAAACATTTTTACTCATTTGGGTCTCTCTTTTGCAGTGCTTCATATCAGACAGTGTTTTCTCTTAAAGCTTACATTGAGGCTATTTTCTCCATACTGTGTTTACAATTCGGCTTACCATCATGATCTGCCTACCTTTGGTTCCACCCAAGACAGACAGTGAGGGATGACTAGAGCTGATTTTGTTTGTTGTATATATACTTTATAACAAATATAGACATAGTCTATACAATCTAAAAGTATGGATACAAGCTTACTTCAGCATGTGTTTCCCTAACATTTGTGGGTTAGACACAGTCTTAAAGTTCTGATGTTGTAAGTACCATGAAAACTGAAAGCAAACTTTGTATGACCTATTTCAATCTGCAGTTTAGAAAAGCGAGAAAGCAATCAGATGAAACACTTTGGAAAAGCTGTAAAGACTCAGAGCCTTGTGATTGAGTAAACCAGTTTGCCAGGAGAGCATTAGTTCAGACTGATATGGGTTTTTAGTTTAGTAAAAGACATTCTAACCCTACTCAGTGTTATTTAGAGGTATTATAGGAAGAAAGATGAGAATGTGGTTCATATAGGTACGCCACTGAGCAATTTCAATATGATTTTGAAGATAGTTAACAATAGTCACATTAGAGTGTTTCCAGGGCCAAAATTAGGCTTTAATATCCAAAGTGCCTAAAGCTCAAACCAAAATAAGATCTAGGTTATATAGACTATGTTATCATTGCAAATCTTTTAAAGACCAGCACAAACCAGTAAACCAAATCTTATCTTCCCTTACTTTTGTCTCTTGCTCTATGATTTGATTTGTATATAATAGTAAATTTCTATGTTTTCATTACCAGTTTTCTGTCCCAGAGGTATTTTCTTTCCTGGATAGCTTAATATTGTTTTAAGGAACCCTGTCACCAAATCATCAAATATTAGGACAAAAGAGTCAATTACCTTTGAAAGTTGCACATTGTTTTCAAGGTCACTTTGAGATCTGGCAACAAAATGTTCAGAAAACTTATGCAATCCTCCATTCCTGGTTTCCTCTGTGCCTATAGAGGTAAATAAGAGATAGGCATGTTACCTCTAAAAAAGTTTGGAGTTTAGAGCAGATACAATTACTTTTATTCCCTGACTTGCAGATCAAGGCTGATTGCAAGCTAACTGTTGGAAAATTTCCCATCTAATTTAACAGCGTTGGTGTCAGGCACAAATCACTGATAAGAAATTATTACCGTATATCTGAGGAGAATCATCACTTCTATAATTGACAAAGGGTTGGTTTTTTTTGGAACATGTTTCCTTTGTCTGCTGTATTTTTTCATCAAGCATGACCCTTTTCAGCTGAAAAAAACACAATATCCATGCTTAGAAAAGTGTCTATGCATGTGTAATTCCATAGCCAGGTTTTGGACAGTAAGTCTGAAATGTATGTGCAATTTAATGCTAGCATCAAGAGCAAAAAACTATGTAACTCATTAGTAAGTAGCAGGAAAGAGCTCAAGCATTAGGAAAGCAATGGTTTTTTGGGTTTTTTGGGTTTTTTTAAAGTCAAATGAACATTCAGATAAAATATTTAAAGTACTCCTAGGTTGACAAAAGCAGCTGCATTTGTATTGCTTACTCCAAAATGAGTCAACAAACACATATCTGACATCTTAAGGCTACTCAGGAGCATTTTCAATATTTTTTTCCCTCAAAACTGAAGAAATATCATCATCAGAATTTAAAGCAGAAAAAGTTTTTTCCTAGAGGTTCTATTTGAAACCAGGTTCATCAATACTTCACATCAAGCTGAGAAGACAGTTTTTCATCTTTATTTGGAAGCTGTCATTGGAAAAATATTGCCCCAGGGAAATAATATTTATGTAAAAAGGCATTGGACTTTCAAAAACCCCTGGAATTTCAACTTCAGTAAAGCATTATATACATGAAATAGTAACATATTTCATCCTCTACCTTCCCTATACCACAAGGAATTCAAATTGATTTGGAAGATTTTGCCATCAGTGACTGAAAATAGTTAGAGAAATATATGAATAGACATCTATTTTTGGGGTTTCTGCATTTCCTTACTGTTAAAACAAATAAAATTAAATGCTTCTACTTGTTCATGAATCATTCCTCCATAAGAAATATTTGATCATTTACCTTCAAAACATTTGTAAAGTATCCAGAAATAAATATAACCCTTATGCATGTCTTCACTACTACTACAAACTGCAAACTTGATGCAAAGTTTTTGCTTGCCCCTAGTTTTTAAAAAAGAAGAGAATAATGTTTCTTCATCTAACGACCAGGTGGTTCAGTCTGATTTACCTCCATACTTGTTCACCTCAGTACTGCTCTGCAATCTTCCCTTGTTTGAATGAAAACCATGTGATCCAGAGCTATTTCATAGCAACTATTCAGGAAACCACAATATTTACCTCATTCAACCTTATAAATGAAGCAGTCTTCCTTTTTCCAGGAATCTGTTTTTGTTTGTCTATTCCAACCTCAAGTTTTTTGACAATTCTTCTCCTCCCTTGTGTCTTCCAAAGAGAGCTTTAAAATAGCTAACATTACCTAATTTTGAAACTCTACTCCACTGTGGTGGGTTGACCTTGGCTGGCTATCAAGTGCCCACAAAGCCACTCTATCATTCCCCTATTCAGCAGGACAGGATGAGGTCAAAATGAAATGGAAAAAAAACCTCATGGTTCAGGATGAGGGCAGTTCAATAAATCAAGAGCAAAGACCTTGTGTGGAAACAACGGAAAAAAAATTATTCTCTGCTTCCCACCAGCAGGTGACGTCTGGCCATCTCCTGGGAAGAAGAGCTTCTGCACACACACCTGTTGCTTCAGAAGGCATCATAATAATGAATGCACACAAGCCCACATCCTCCCCTTTCTCTTAGCTCTCATTATTAAGCAGATGCCCTATGTTGTGGAATATCCGTTTGGTCAGTTTGGGGCAGCTGTCTTGGCTTTGCCCCCTCCCAAGGTCTTTCCCGCTCTCAGCCTTATGGTGAGGAGGGAATGTTGGAGAGACAGCCTTGGTGCTGTGCCAGCACTGCTCAGCAGTAGCCAAAACACCAGTGTGCTATCAACAACTTTCCATCACCAACACACAGCACGGCACTGTGAGGGCTGCTATGAGGAAAATTAACTCCATCTCAACCAGACCCAGTTCATCCACAAACTGACCTGTAAAGCTTCCTCATCACTCATCTTACTGAGAGGTTGACCAGGACAACCTGCAATTTCATGTCTGCAAAATATTGTTAAGGCCCTTGAGAAGTCAAAGCAAGTTCTTCAAAATACAGGCATCACTGATGACCTCCAAGAATAAAATGTGAGGAAACAACCAAACATATTACCAAGTATAACAAGGAAAGGATGTACTTAGGTACCTATTTTCAAAAGGTTCTCACAGCTTCTTGTCGGAAGCAGTCCAGAGAAGCTGTCAGCATGTAGTAAGTTTTGAGATCTTTATCCTGCTTCTCAGAAGAGAGACTTTTGATTGACTGGGGCTTACTATAATCCTGTGCATGTGTGCTAAACATGCAAGTGCTTCTAACATTAATGTCCCCGGCCACATAGACAAAGATAGGGTTCAGTGTTATATTAAATATTCCTGATGACTGAGACAGCTTTAATATTCCTAATATTTAGTTAATAAAACTTCACAATATTTTAATTTCTAAGTTATATATTTGAAGAAAAAAAAAATTGCAATATGTAAATGCTTTACTTATTCCCCCCACTTTATGGCAAAGCAGTCATCTAAAATAGAAACAAGAACTGAAATAGTTTTTGTGGGTTTCTTAAATTTCTTTTAGATGGCGTGTGAAGATGAGCCTGAAACTAACATTAGCCGGAAAAGTAGTCGCTAATGAATGGGCTAGATGACCTCAAAAAGGTTCCCTACCAGACATGTTACCAGATTTATGCTAAATAGCCAAATAACTGAATAAACACATGCTAGACCTAATGAAGGAATCCTGCATGCTTCACTAAGACCACATTGGTCTGCCAAAGCCATTACAAATTTAAATAGGGTGAAACCAACCTGAAATGCCTGGTTGCCAGACATGATTGGACCTAGTAGCTATTGCAGAAGAAAATAATCATATTGTTCCATCTTCCATGTCTTGGTGAGAAGGTGGGAGGTGAGGGAGAGAAGGGGTATTAAAGTAGTTCTGTCAAAAGAGCGTGAATTGGTGGTGCAGCAAATATATGCATTCTATTTACACAATGATTTCCCATAGAGTGACTGCTCGAGTCAGCTCTGTGGCACCTGTAGAAGCTATGAAGGCAAGATGTAGGTAGCAGTGTGTCAAAATTTGAGGAAAATTAATAATAACTGCTACTGCCAAGATTTTTTGATACACTGACAAAACATTACTTTTGTTATACCTAATGCTGTATTTTTTATATAGAAAAGTATGCAGCATAACACAAAGTGCAGAATCTGAGCTCAAAATGCAATAACACCAAAGCTAGGAGTAGACACAAAAGATATTGTTCCCTGTAGAGGCTACATCTGTTTCAGTACAGCAGAATCCTTTAGGATTGTTCTCTGATACTGAGGTCACCTTGAATACCTTCACTCACACTTGTACATTTCAATTTACTCATCCTTGCAAAAGGTCATGAACTTGTCCTAGTTCACAATTCATTCATTTGGGAAAGAGTTTACTGATTAGGGCTGAGTAGATGATAGCTGAACAATTTTATGTTATAGAAAAAGTGTGACAGTTTTCTATTGTAAATGTCATTCCCATAATGGAAAATGCATGCAGACAGTATGTTTCAAACCCAAAAATGTTAGGGAAACACATGCTGAAGTAAGCTTGTATCCATACTTTCTGCAGTTATATCTGTCTAGAGAAGTACATAATTTCCTGTTGTGAAAATTGTTTTCTAATTATTAAGACAGAGCTCCAAGATCATTTTATTTCTGAACAACTGTCCACATACTGTTTGAGGCACTTCAATTGTGCCTTTATAGCCAGATAAGGCTCCCTTCTCAGGGTCTGATACTGGTGGCTTTGGCCCAAATCCTATCTTGGTGGAACAGTCTTATAAGCACAATTTCCAGATATTGCTACACATGCTAGATAGCCTCAGTGAAAGAAAGACAATCCAAACCAATCGATTATCTTAGCTTCAATAAAAAATGTAAGAGAAAACAGTACACTGGACTCAGGAACGAAGTGTCCATGTCTACTTGTGCATTTTCCCATAATACCCACCATCAGATATTTGAAGCCAATAATTTTTTTCCATTATGTTTGGGCAAATGTATTACTATATTTTTTGTGAAGAAAAAAAATCAAGCTAAGGCTGTTAGATTGAATTAGCAGGTTGCCTGTTTCATCATATATCCTGCTGTTTATCTATTTAGAATGATCTCACAGCCAAAAGAGTTTATTCAATTATGAACAATTTAATTGCATTAGAACCTTAATTTATTTATTTTTATTAATGTAAGTCTAAAAGTAATTGCGACTATTTTCATGTTTACTTCCAGGTCTCCTACAGCTGGATCCGACCTGTGGTATTGCACAAGCAAATAAATTATTTCTCTTCTTGTAGCTAAAGGAAATACACAACTGGAAAAACTAATTTGCTATCTTTAAACCTAATTCAGAGAACTGGATTTTTTTTCAAGTACAAACAGATTTAGGGCTTTTCAGATATAGGATAGTGTTTCTATTTCCTTGTTATTATGACATCATAGAGGACGCCTGAATCCTCATCTCAATGCAGTAGCCCTCCTACATATCCAGACCAAAATATCAACATTATCTAAGAATATACTTAATATTATTTTAAAAAAAGGAAAAATATTCTAGAGTATACTCAATAAAATATTTAATGATTTATTTGCTTTCATGTGAAACACAAAGAAATAAAAAGAAGAATGATATTTAAGAGATATAATCTGAAAACAGTAATCTTAATTTTATCAATATTTATCAATCTCAAAAAGGTTTCCTCTGAAAATATACTCCAGTCTTAGAAATATTTCAGATTTGTTGAGTAAGCTAGAGCTACTCAAAGGAATACTCTTTAGATCTGACCTCATAAATATTGAGTCTTTTAGTTGAAATCAGTTTTCCTCTGCTGATGAATACATAAACATTTTACCTCATACACAAGTAATTAAGATAATTAGTGTCATGTTTATGATCTAATAGATCAGAGGTAATGCAAGAAGCTAGTATGAATAATGAAAGAACAAACTAATAATCTAATGATGACATTCTTTACCTATATCAGCATGATACTGAACATTTCAAAAGCCGTCTCACTGACAGATTTGCCATGACCTGTCTTCCTTCTTTTGCCATTCCATTGGAAGCTGCATACTAATGAAAGTGAGTAAGTATGGATCCATGTTTGGTTAATCCAGAGAGAAAAATGAGGCAGATTAACAAAAAGACTTCAGCTTTTTTAACAGCAAATATTTAATCAATGGAAAATTTATAGACCTGAGATAGCACAGTGCTGTTGAGACCACAAGATCCTTATATGATCACTATTCATTGTTTCCACTGATTCACTACTGTTGAATACGTGTATCAGTCCATTGCTGTTTCAGCCAAAAGAAAACCACTACCATTCAAAGCAATCTGGAGACTCCATCGTAGCATATCTCAGTAGACTGTTTTTTAATTAATTCCTTTAGACAATAAGACACAAATGTACATCATACCTATAGCTGAAGAAAATACAGCAATTATGGTAATCAAGCACTTGAGGAAAAAATTCTGTCTGTGTGTAAGACTGCTGAGGTGGAATGTTTTCAAGAGTACTTCATATTATTGTTGCCAGCTGTAAAACGTGAAGTCTTTTAGAGACTACCATCGTCTCCATTTTACTAGTTAAACTACTAGCGTATAAGGAAGGAAGCAGAAGAGATTGAGGAGTGTCACTGAGGAAATGAATCTTCTCTGAAAGGATCCTTTCTATGATAAATTCACAAGTATGCTCACTGTACAGACCAGCTTATGTAATCAAGTCATAAAATCAAAGAGGATATGAGGAACTCAGCTTGTTTTAGTGTGAGAAAGTAGATAGCAAGTATTGTACTTTTCCAGAAGATATTTTCAAAGTATTGTCTACTTTAATGTCATCTTTTTTCCCAAGAAATTTTAGTATGGGAGAAAATAAAATGGAAAAAGTGTATACAGCTCTACAGGGCTGCAGTTTCTGCAATTATGAGTAAAAATACCCCACACTTTTATAAGCATAATTTAAAAATAAAGAAGTCATAAGTGGGAAGGTGAAAACTCAGAACTAGAGAGAAAACTATGCAACCTTCATCAGGAGTTCCAAAAATAAAAGCAGGCCTATTAAAATAATCCTAGTATCTATGAAATTTCTCAGGTTTTCAGCAAAAAAATAATTTAATCAATACTACTGAGAAAAATAAGCGGAGTTTACTCAGTATGTGCTGTCTATGTAATTAGAAAAGGTTAATCAGTTTTACTACATATTAAGACACACAGAACAAGGTATTTGCAGGAAAACAGGTCTTTACAACTTCAAAAAGCTGCCTCTTAGGGAAACTTAGAGATTTCAATTTTACAAAATTAATTTTTTGCTAAAAATACTATCCCACAGCTACATGCAAAAGGAGCAACCTTTCCAAACAGTTTTGCATAGAGTATGCATACTGTTCTGTTTCCATTTTGGTTTTTTAATGAATTGTTATTATTGTCTCATGAAAAGTTTTTGCAGCATTTTTTGTTTTCATTGACTACTCAATTTTAGTAAATGACACTTCAAATAAAGAAATAAATCATTCTTTTCATACCATGCATGATTGAAAAAATAGCATCAGCTCTAGCAGTGTGGACCTTGTGTGAATTCATTATACATAGATGAGAAGTTGCACAGAAGGAAAATTATGAAAGTAATTGAGATCTATTATAATACAGTAGGAAGAATATTAGCATTGTTCTAGAATTTTAAAAACAAAATATACATGCTGCAAAGCCTGAAGTGGTCCCTAGATGTATCTCTCTAAACCACAAGGCCATCTGGAGCATAAAAAGCATATGAAGCATACTATTCATCATTTAATCTTATTAAAAGTATTTTTAATTATGTTGGTTTGAAAAAAGAATTTTTTAAAATAAAATATCAAAAGATAGACAATAAAAATGTTTAGCTGGTAAAATCCTCATGGTGTATTACATGCAATAAAATTGCTTCTGGTAAGATGAGACAAGCAGTTTTGATTTCTGTAATTCCACTGCAATAAATTTAATTCAAAATCATAAGAATTTTTTTTCTTGAGAAGGGCAATGTCTACATTCTAGCATCTAAGTATTTAGGCATTAAATAAATATTTTACCACCTAACTTGCAGAACTTCATCATAAGCAGAAATTAGTACAGTGTTCTGAGCAGGACCAAACAAAAGCTGTAGAGAGCTGAGGTATGTCTAAGGCAAAGATAAAGTGTTCAAGCTTTTCCGGTCTATATTTAATTTTAGATAGACACAAATATGCAACAGGTTTGTTTTGTTTTTTTTTTTTTTTTTAATAAGGTGAAAACAAGCTCCTACAGCAGGTTGATTGATTTTACCTTAAAGAAAGAAATAAAGATTCAATGAGAATTCAAAACTTTGGTATTTTAACTCATGCCTGTCTTTTGGTAAAGATCCCTTCCACATGAATTTTCTTTCAGTCTTCTAGTTTTGAGATTCATAATGGCTTAGATCACTAGTGAATTGACGTTGAAGACAACCAAGGCTCTGAAAGGAAACCTTTCCTTACAAGAAGTAATGTTAATTAAAAAAATACATACCAAGGAAAACATACTTTTAGTCTATTTAGATATACAAAGAAATAAGAGAGCAACCTCAAAAGAACACCAATTATAAACTTTACATGGCAACAGGATCATGAAGTGCTCTCTAATTGCAGTTTAATATTGATCAAACTATAGAAAATGGTGCCAAAGCTATTAATGTCTTAGTAAAAAGGAAATTATATAATTTTTATATGATGTTGTGATGTTTACTGTGCAGTTGCCAGATCACTTGGAAAAAAAAGTCCTCTCAAAACTGTGTTATTTAGGATCCTTAGGGGGGTACAGGAAGTGTTTCCTGTGCTTCAAATGAGAAAACCTGTGAACAGGCCTCAGAAGGAATATGAAATCTAATCCCTGTAGCCCTACAGGGAATGCTATCTGTGAGCAACTAATCATTTTCCATCAAACCAATATCCAGGGCAGGGCTGACCTAGGTTGGATATAATATATATTTCATGCTAGTATTTATTTAGAGTACAGTTTTCTTAACAAGATTGAGTTAGTATAGTGACACTTCTGCACTGAGAAAGTGAAGTGGGAGTAGGAAATGGTTAACTAAAAGTAATACCCTTTTTCTTTTTTTTAAATGGACAAAGTAACAGCTGGCTACAACAGCTGCCAGTGTTCTGATTTTTGGACAGATGTGTTTTCCATGCACTTTTAAGTTCACAAAGACCAGATGCTTCCGATGGTTGCTTGAAACATTTTCTCATGTTCACTATTCTGTGATTTGCTTTGAGCTAAGGATTTAGTTCTGAATCTTTCATTGTTTGTATTTATAAAGTTTTCAGGCAAGATAAGAGATATTAGATTCAAAATTGGATTCACTTTGACATCACACTTCTACTTTTGATGTATTTTCCATTTAGACTCAAGGGTAAAATTATCACACGTGGCACTGTACTTGCATATATATGATGTGTGAATCCATAGATAAAATAAAGATATAAAAAATCAATGTTTCATGTAAATGCTTGTTAAAATTTAGTAATTAATTTGTTTTAGAAAGGTTTTTGTTCCCAGTTTCAGTCATGTTGAGGAAAATTTGAGTATATCTCTTTGCTCACATGAAGGTTGGACTACTTCCTAGAATTGTACTGGAAAACTGGTAAAGAAAACAAACTACAGGATTGAGTTCTGAAATTTTCTGGACCTAATCTTGATCTTACGAAATGCTGAGCATGCTGTCACTGATCCAAGAAAATAATTAGGCCCAGCAATTACAACAACTGTTTAGCCTCAAGGATGAGAGACATGTCTCCTTGGATTCAGCTGGACAGTTCCAATGTTTTGCTCCGAGTCCAAAAGTAGTTGCTCTGCTGGAAAGAGTTCAGAGGGCTTAGCATATTGTTAGATAGACACTTAAATGAACCACAGATTGATCTTGTCCTCATGTTTAGGGCTGTTCAAGTCATTGTTTTTCAGCATAGGCTGAAGTGATGACAGACAATTAAAGAGGGGTAATTGCAATGAACTCTGCATATTTCATATGTGATGGGACATAAGGAGAAGCTGGGTTCCCAAAGTTTGTTGCCAGAGCCCTGGTATAGAGGCAGTTAAGACAAAAAATGTCAGACCACACCCTTCTCAGTGAGAACAGCACATCCATATAAAATTATTTTGGCTGTGCTGAAAGAAGAATTAAGCACAATCTTTTGCCTACGTAGCAAAGGAAATAAAGATTAAACAATTTAATCTTTATGATTTTATGTGTATGTTCAATTCAATTACTCATTCTGTTCAAGAAATTTACAGCATGTATGTCCTCAACTATTAATAATATCTTATCTATCTGGTCAAGGAGTAGAATAAGAATGACAGAGAATAATTAAAATACCTCAGATTTTAAATATTTAATGGTCCTACCTGATGAAGAATACCTGATTCACACTGTTTTCAAAGAAAGACATTTTTAGTACTAAAGTAATGGATGCAGTTGATCACTTAATCCTTTTATGGAAAATATATATAAGCTCCCTAGCTTGTGCTCAAGCTATTTTTATTTCTACTACTTTCATGTACTTTGTCAGTTATTAAATGTATTGTAGTATATATGCCTAAATTGTATCCCTGTGACCTATGTATTGCATATTAACTTTTTAATTTCCTGTTATGTCCTAGAGGCCACAGTTTATGTGTTTTGTGCCTTGTACTGTCTTCATGTCTCAGATAAATGGTGTGCCTTACATTTTTAGTCAATTTTTTGTGTTTCTTGGGGTCTCGGGAATAATGTTGTTAAAGTATATCAAATGTCCATTTAGTCAAGTCTGCTGCTGCTGACTGGGGACAGTATCAGATAGAATGCAAAAAACAAATTCCTAGCAGTAGTCATGAAAAAAAATCTGGCTTTCCCCATGGCAGCTTAATACTGGTCTTAAAAAATTAAAAATTAATTAAAATTCTGAAAGTCTGTCATTTAAAGCCTTCCAAAAATTATGTTCTGCTTCCAATTATTTTGCTGCTTTGCATTGCTCTAACTCATACTTACAGTTCTTGGATATAACAAAATACTTTTTTATTCTTCCTTTTTTTAAACATTTGATCTCAAAGAATATCCATGTGTTAAGTATGTACTGAGGAACAAAGTATTTATGATCTTTGAATTTGCTTCAGTGGCCTTTGTCAAGAGCATTGTTATGCATAGCAAGGTCTCCTGGTTAACCTCCTCTGTCATTATATCCATTCGTTCTTGTGACACCTCATTTCGGTACTTACTAGGAATTCTTTTTCACATCTGTCTGCATTGATACCTGCTCTTCTTTCATAATTAGTCTCAGGATCATCCCTTGAGCTTCCTTTAGAAGCCTTGACATGGATTGAGCATTTTTTCAGGTGGTCCTCCAGATAATGTCATATGATAGATGATCCTTCAGACATTGTAAGACCTAGAAAGAAAGTACTTTTGTTTCTTTTGCAGAATGTGCCATTTTTCAAAAAAATTCACAAGGCCAAATTAGTAAATAAATAAATGAAGAAGAAGCACTCCTGCTTAAATAATCAGTACAGGAGAAATATTTTGAAGGCAACCTTATGTCAGGAACTCAGTGTTTCAACATCACACATCTTTTTCCCCAGTTCCTCTCCTGGTTAGATTGTAATGAATAATGAAACTGATTTAATCTCTCTGGAGACACTGGTTCATATAAAAGAGTGTAATGATGAGATAGCCATGTTATGTGAAGCAGCATATCAATAACAAATTTAAACATATGTTGGGTTTTTTGTGGTTTTGGTTTTTTTTTTGGTGGTTTTTTTTTTTTTTGTGGTTTATTTTGTTTATTAAGACACCCTTTAAATTTGTTTCAATTTATGCATTTTTGTATTGCACATATTTATCCTGGCTTCATGTATCTAAGAATACGAGTATGGAGAAAACATTATTTAATCATGATGGCACCTTGATAGAAGCACAGAACTAAAAGATCTTTCAGGGGTCTATTCAATTTTAAGAAACTGGAATGCAATTCTCAAGTAGTTAACTAAGGCAATCTAATTACTTTTTCATATCTGACTAAGGACAATAATAAATAGGGGAAGACTGGGAACCCTAGGAACCATGATCATGGAGAAATTTGCGTGCATTTAGAGGAATGAAGGAGTTTAAAATCATATCACTAGTACTTTTACTTGTAAATATGGTCAGTGGTAATTTAGGAATTGCTAAAGGGGTTATAGACATTTTATAACTTCACTCAGCACAATTTCCAGGGTATAAATCACCCGATTCTGCAAATATTTCTCTCCTTCCACCATTCAAGTTTATCTCTTCACTTTTCATAGAATAGCTGAAGAATGTCCTTCCTTGATTGTTTTTTTCTTTTCTTGCCTTTTTCCTTCCTTTATTTTTAGTATATTAACTGAGAAGAGTTCCTCAGACAAGAATAGTTAAATATATTTTGACTTAAGATGTCTGACTGTTCTGTGTATTTGAATTCAACATGCAACTCTATGTCCTTACAGTACACATTGTTGAATTTTACAAGGACTAAAGAGCGTTGAACCACTAGGTTAATGTTCCCACAGACATAGAACATTAGATTGCTATTTCAAAAAGCATTACCTACCATTTGGTATGCTCAGACAGCCATGTGTACACAAATTGGTAACAAGTGTTTGACTCAATTTACGCAAAGAAATCAAAACTTGCTCATTCAATCCATTTCCTGGCAACTACAGTGACTCATTAGTAAATTGTCTGTCTATAAGCACTCCAAAAGTATGGCTTCTTCCCAAAATTGTTTGCATTATCTGGATTACCTTTAAACTTAAATAGGTATTTCATAAAATACCAAGAAATGGAGTCAGGTTTATTAGGTTAATCATATGATAGCACACTTTTATGGATGCACAGTTCTGGGGAACAAATGGATGACTCAATTTATGTAATTTCAGAGAAAAAGAAGGTTTATACCATGTTCTTCTCTGAATCTAGAAACCTCTTTCTCTGGGTAGAAAATACATATAATAAAATGATCCTTTGCTACACTTCCAGCTGAAGAGGAGGGACAGACATTGATCAGGACACTGATCCCTAATAGGCTAAAAACTCTGAAAGGCTTCATGGTCTTAGGAAACATTGTTCCTAACTACTGTGCTAAGAAGTATTTCAGAGAATTTCATTCTCTGACTCTTCATCTTTCACCACAACAAGTTTGTACGCCGAAAGCAGAATTTATTTGCTTTGCATACTGTATCTAGATTAAATTAAAACAGTGCTCAATACATATTTCTGTGCGATGCAGTTACTGTGGAAAACTGGGGGGATCGAAAAGAATTTAAATGAAGAAGAAGCCATTTATTCCATAAGATATTTGCCTAAGGCAGCCTATTTAAACACCCTGAAATTACCCCTGAACTGAAATTTCCCAAATTTTTATCACAATGATTTATAAAATCCAGATTTTCCTGCCTTCTTACACCTATAACCAGTCTTAATGCAGCAATTACTGTATTGTCCAAAGCTTTTCATTTACTTTGTTTTTTTCTTCTTTTTCAGGGTAAGAAAGAGAGTGAAAAACTAATCTTTGGCTCCAGGTTCTGCAAGGAACCTTGTGCTGCCTTCTGGGAGGGAGTGTCTTCGCTGCTCCTTGATGGGCTCAGTATCATGCTCTGGCATTGACTGGGAGAGTGTTTGTGGTCCTGGGCCAAGCATTGGCAGGAACTGTGCAGTCAAACAACAGTGGGTTATTTGCACAATGCTAACAGTTTGATGTAAGTCAGTGCTACTAAGGCATACAGCTACTTGTGTGCAAATGTTCAAGTCTGTTTCCTGCCCCTGATTAGCTTTCTGGGGCACCTATAATCAACACAGGCAGATTTTGGTGTTTGTTTAGTTGCTTGCTTGTTTGTATGTTTTGCTTTTAGGCACCAGCAGAGCAACAAATTCTAGAACATTTCAACCTGGACTTAAACAGAAGATGATGTACTTATACACACAAAGATCAAATAAGAGCAAGGATAATTCATTACACTGGATGCTTATGTTTGGGCTTAGAAGCTTTATAATAATTCCCCAGTCCATCAGACCTTCTGTAAGACTACCAAATCACTTGGCTTCTCTGTGTTTCTGTTCCACACCTGCAAAGCTGTACTTTCCATTCCTCCCAGGAGTCCTGTTAAAATTATAAGGCTGGTTGACTTTCTGACAATTGTGACTCTGTCACAGTGCACAAATAAATAGGGAGTGATTGTTCCTATCGCTGATTGTTAGAACAAATTTAGTCTATAACTGTCTTGATTATTCTGGAGTTCAACAGCTATTGCCATAGCAACCTGTTTTAATAACTTCTAAAGTGCAGAAAATACACTAGAATTAGGTTAATTCTGTGGTTAGGCACTGTACATAATGCAACTATCTGGATCCCCATAGAGACTACAAGGAATGCACATTCCAAACGGGAGCTTAATCAACAGATCAAAGCATCCTACTTACCAGTGAATGAAGATTTCTTCCTCTTTTCTACAAAATGCTTTTTTTATCTGAATCTCTTATTTAAAGGGAGATTATTCATTTTAAACTTTGCTATCTTACTGAAGGCAGTACTGTGTACAGAAACTTTCGGCACTAACTGTCCTATCTCTGGAAAGTATTATGCTTCTGGATCAAAAAGAAGGTTATTCTTTTTCTACACCTTTATGTCCCACCAAATACCAAATCATTGCAAGAAAATGTTCCTTCTGGCAATGCTTTAAAAATTTTTGTTCATTTACAAAAAGATAAATTCTTCAGTTTTGGTTTTGCTTTCTTTTAACTTGAGTAGACTTTCTTGATAACTGGTTTTTTTAAAGCCTTTAGCTTTTCATTTTGGATCACTGATATTTAAGATCCAGAGTCATTAGTACAGATAAATAATATATTGGGAAGAATTACTTTGATGGTTACATACCACGAGAAAAAGACAAAAAAATCCCATTTGTTTTCAGTACAAGTCTTTTAAAAATAAGGCAATAAGACATTTGTAATATAGCATACTTATTGATTCTTGTGTGAGTCCCATCAAGGTGATTTTACAAGGAAGAAAATATTGCTGTGCATGCCTCTTGAGAGCTGTAGCTTTCAATTCAAAAGTTTGTAGACTATTTTGATTTTTGAACTTTGATATTTGAACATAGACTGGGAAGAGGAATAGGAGTGTGGGCGGGAAATCCAGAACTCAAAATATGAAGTGCTGGGTTCAATAAAGTACGAACACTGAATTATTTTTCAGTAGTAACAGTGACACGTTTAAATATTAATATTGACACATATATATGCTGAGTAAAAATGTGTACTGCAGTAACTGGTGTTACATTAATTTCTTTAAAAATATATAAAAATTTCCAGGAACAGTCCAGCTGCTGAGAAGGATACCTCTGTACATGTGTTCTGCCTCGTCACACTTTTTGAATGACAACAAGTACTCAAAGGGCAGACTTTGATTTTTGAATCCATGACGAGGCTAGTTATGCTAGAGAAAAGTAAGTCGTAAAAGCAGTCACTTTTACATGACTACTTTCTATTAAAAAGTGAATCTTCTGTTTTCCTAAATTTGGGCTGAGTTTGCTACTTCAAGATAAATTACGAAACCATATTTTTCTTCTAGTGAATTTAATCAAGATTTGCATGAAAATACAAGCTTGACAAGCCAGAACAATGCAAAAATTTCCTAAGTTAGTGCACCACCCACTGAGAATATTGTTGTATATCTGAATCAGACATGAGTCAACATCTAACAATTTTTTAGAAGGGGATAAGGTAGCATAATGCAAAACAAAGCTCTTTATTTTCAGTAACTAGAGAATTAAAAACAGTATTTTAGATGATCATTTCCTTTTCACTTTGCTGTGTGATCCCAAGGACTAAGGGATGCGGTGCAATATTTGTTTATTTGTAATTTCTATCATCAAGCTTGGATGAGCCAACACAATTCCCATAATTAGTCAACAATGACCTTGAGGTTTTGTTGCCTCACCCATAGACCCAGGCAGGTGTAGACTAGAATGTTTGTTCTTACCTTTAAAAACACTTCAGAAGGTGATATTGGGCAATTACTGTGACTCTGGCCTGTCCACTGAACTTCTAATCTGCCACCTATCATGAATGAAGAAGAAATATTTCTGTTTCATCTTTAATTCAGCTCTAATAGTCAGTCTTAGTGCTTTCATAAATGTTTTTCGAAAATGTGTTTGGACTAAGGTTTGATTCAGAGCAGCTCCTGAAAAAAACAGCAATAGGAAATGAAAGAGTTGATGTGTATTCATAGTATTCAAAAGCTTTTAAATCCTTTCCTACCTTTTCATCCTTTCTTCCAAGTGCTGGCAGGAAGGTACGTGCTTCAAACAACCTTCCCTCTCCCTGAAGGTTATAAAAATTTTATATTCATGATGGGTTGTACCTGTGTTGTTGCAGTTTTGAGCTGAATTTTATCTTATTGTTCCCCACAGATTAGGGAACATCTCAATATACCTCTAATATTAATAAACATCTGTTGTCATGACATTTTATCTTTGACTATGATGACAAGGATAAAATTAAAAATTAAAGATTTTGGGATTTTATATGCATATGATTTAAAAAATTATGCATTCAATACTAATTTTGATGCAGGTTGTCTGATACAGCTCTTTGCTTATTTTCTTAGATCCACATGTGCTTATTCTATACCAGAGAGCAGTTGACTTGCAGAGTGGTTATATTAAATATACTCTATACTTCTTTCCGAAAAAGTTTTTTCTAATATTACCAATATTTAGATTATTGCTATGCAGAAAAAAAAAAAGAAGTAATTATCACTGGACAGGAGATTAATTCATGTGTAAGTAATAGTCTCAAATCCTAAGAAAAATCGGATGAACTACATCAAAGTAACACATCAAGTAATTTAAGAACAGACTAATAAGACTTATTTTAAAACTAGGTTGAACAGCAGTTGAAAGAGACCAAAGAAAGGAGAGGTGAAAATTCTCAGTTAGTTAGATAGAGGGTAGAAACAGAGAAGTGTGTGTTGCAAAATAAATGGATGAAAGTTGATCAGTGATGCACACTTCAGGAAATATGAAGACCAAATAAACCAGAATAGGAAAGAGCCAGAATAGTCCTCAGAACAAAGGCTATACTTATAGGAGACAAACAAAGTAGCTTGTTTTGCTAAACTTATCAATACTGAAGCGACTAAAATGTATAGTATATATGTTTAATGCATGTAGAAATATGCAACACATATGCAATATAAACATGTAAATACATATGTTCCATATATAAATGTGCAAGACGAAAGCCGCAAAAAATAAGGCCACAAATAAAAAGATATTTAATATTTTCTATGAGAAAACAAAAAGCAAGATTAATCTCAAAATGATAAAAAAAGGAATCCAATTTTAGAAAGTTGTCTTACGACATTATCTAGCAGAATGAGAGGCAGGGAGAAAACTACTGATTTTTAAGATGAAGCTTAGTGTGTTTATGACATGACCATACGACACGGTTCCCTGACATGAGAGAGTGCTAGGCACAATGACCTCTGCAATATTTGTAGCTCTTGGAGATGTTGACCTCCTAATGCTGCTAAGCAACGTATTCTGGCATGATTATGATTCATGACCACTTCGAATTTGAATGGTCCATTGCCAGACACAGCCTCAAGATTCAGCAAACACATCTCGTATGAATTTCACCCATTTAATACACATAACTCAGCAAAACTGTTGAAAGGAAGTAATAATGAAAGTAGAATATAAAGGTCTTAATATACATTAAAAGCCTCTCTATATGCTAATTCTACAGCATAATACTAATATAATATTTATAGACAAAATAGACATTTTTAAAATCCTAACTATCTGCCATAAGTGTTATTTGCAAGAAAACATAGGACAATGGTATTCCCATATAAGACTTAATTGTTCTGGTCACCTCAAAGAAAATTTGGCCCAAGAAAGGTCATGTCCTCAGCTGAAGGTAGCACCACTGTCTGGCATTAGAGAGAAATGAAAAAAAGCCCAGTCCCTGAAGTTTCTTCCCAAGAGTAAATGCTATTTTTAATTGGTGAAAAATAGAGCATACTAATTCTATCAAATCCGTGAATGAATTACATATGTGACTATATTCACTTGATTAGGGTATTGCTTATGAAGACAGTTTTTGGAAGGGAAATATATAAATAAGCATCTAAGGAAATTTTGTCTGGACAGCACTATTTACAGAGCAAATTGTGTAGGAATTATACTCTCCTACGCTTGGAAAGGTTTTTGTGTCAGTTTTTAAAAATTCACAAAAAGCTGAAGAGCTGCAAAAAAACCCCAACTTTTTCTTAAAAACAACAACAAAAAAACGAGTATTCCTCCATCAGAAATTGCTGAGAATTAAGAAATGATCTGTTCTACTGTTTGTAAATAACGTAAATTCTGTAGACTGTGTTTTAGGACTTTTTGGTAGGGGAAGAAAGATAAGATTTCTTTCATTTAAATAGAAAAGAAGTAATGGTCATAAGTTAAATAAAAAACCCCACCAACAAAAAAATCAAATCAAATCAAAACAAAATCAAATCAGATCAAAACAAAAAATCAAATAAAAACAAAAAATCAAATAAAAACAAAACACAACAAAACAAAACCCCCTTGACAAAACAACACCAAATAAGTATAAAGTTCTTCCTGAAACACAAGAAGACACTAGCTCACTGTGAGGTTGATCAAAACTGGCCCAGGTTGCCCAGAGATGTTGTAGAATCTGCCTTCTTGGAGATATTCAAAAGCTCTTTGAACATGGTCGTGGGTAGCCTATTCTAGGTGGCCCTTCTTCAGCAGGAGGGTTGGACAAGACAATCTCAAGAAGTCACAGACAGCCTCAACCATTCTGTGATTGTTGTGTCTGTAATAACTCTGTATAGTTTTCTCAGATATCCAGATTGACATTTTCTTGTCTAAATCTGTTGATTAAAAAGTAACACGATGCAAAGAATGAAATTTTCAGCATATTTTTAGTTGGATTCAGGATTAGTCCTATTTTTCACATACTAATACCATGCAAAAAGACCACATGAGCAAAAGATGTATCCTATATGTCAGTGGTATTAAAAAAAACCAAAACAACAAAAAATGAAGAGAGATTAATACAATCAATTAAAAGTACTTCTAGAAGTATAATACAAAAGCACAGAACAAGCCCGAATGCCAGCTTAATTCTTCCTTGAACTAATTTGAGGTGCTATGGTTTCTGGTTTCTGAGCAACTCGGTCTCTAAGCTGCCTGCTTAAGTTAATGTGCAAATGGCTATTCATGCTTCAGTGCTTCTATATCAGCTTTTACTGAAGGTTGTTTTCAGAACTATTTTTACTATGTTTGCTGATTGATTAATATTTCACTTCTTAGCAGCAATTGAAAGAAAACTTGAGTTGATAAAACAAATTAAACAGTAAGCATTCACCATACTTGGATTGCTGCCCAAGACTTATATAAGTCAAACCAAAGATCAACATATGAAGCAAACTTTATCAGCAAGATTTTAAATGAGCGTGTTGTGGAAAGAACTTTATTTCAAATGAATGTCATGATTTTTATTCATAAGCACAAAATCCCAATAACAGTGTAACAATATTTTTAAAAAATAACATCTATAACATCAATCATAGATTCAGAAATCCTGCATTTATAGCAGTGCATGGGCTTGCTTCCTTTAACAAACCCAGAACTTTATAAGAATGTGCTTCAGAAGTACTGCTTGCTGCACTGCCTGACCTCCACAGTAGTGAACCCCTGAATTTCCAAGTGTTGGTTCTCTGGATCCAAGTTTAAAGGTGATGCTTGCTTTGGTGAACAATAGGTGGACCGTATCAAACACAGACAGGCAAGTCTGCTTCCATTCCCAAGGCTTTGGGTGGCTCACTTCATTATAATATGCCATTATAAAATATCATTCAAAATGCAGAGCAGGACATAGCTCTAGTTTGAATAGGGTAAGGAGGGAAGGGTATTGTGGGTAGAGTTCATTGTGTGATTGGTAGCATGCAGTCATTTTGGGCAGTTGCCCTGAAGGGAAAGAAGAAAATCTACTATCTGCTTGGAGCTTTTGTCCTTCAGTAAACCACACTATAAAGGTCAATTCTTACAAAAAAAAGGCTCAACTGACAAAACTAGTAGCTAGCTAGATAGAAAAATGTACACATATGCTATAAAATATCACACACACGTAGAGACAAAGGCAAGATCACTTGAGCTATTTATTGACAAATATCATGTCAATACATAATATATACGTGTATGAATTTAGAAGTAAACATATAAAAGACCGTAGATGAAGACATATATATGATTTTGAATTACTGCTTCTCTCACACCTGAAATAACAAAAGACTCTTTAGAGGAAGAAAATACATCTTTTACTCAAAAGTAAGAATGGTGAAATGTCCATAGAACTGACTCAAATTCAGACTACTGGCAGTCATGCATCAGCTTATTTAGCACACTGATATTCATTCTGACTGTATTATTACTGATATTCTTTATCATATCAGTGTCTGAGATGATGGAGTAAACTGTTCTGTATGAGGATGAGTACATCAAAATGGTAATTATTATACAAATAATTCTAGAGTTATCCTTCAGATGAGAAAGATATTGATATAGTAAATTGTTCCATAGAGACATTTTACTTTTCTACCTCAGAGGAAGGAAAGAAGAACTAATACCAAGAAAACCTCTGTGGATGGTCTTCTGCTCTTTGGAGGATGTGATTCAACCTATTTTTACTAAATCAATTAAAACGTATGGTTTGGACACAGTTTAAATACTCACAGCTGAAACTAACATCCTGAAAATCCCAGTTATTCTGGCCCTGAGCCCTGGAGGAAATTCATCTCTTTAGAAGATGCCGATTTTTATCTGCAAATTCCTTAGGCTCCTGAACTTTTTCTTTTTTACATGCCCAGAAATGCCCTGGCTTTTTAGAGTTCAAGAGACAGTGCAAATTTCACATCAAAACCTTACTGGTGTCCCAATATGAACTGTTCCTTACCTTCTGAGCTCTGCTCCTGCTGAAACCTAGCCACCATAAGGAAACATGGAAGAAACATTAAGCGAGGAAAAAAGAAAGGGAACTAGAGACAGAAGCTCTCTCATATAGATGAGAAAATGATAACTTGCAATTCTGGTAGAAACCTAGTTTCAGTGACACTTCAGTGTAAGGCAAGTCAAAGCAGGAATCAGAAACTGATCTCATGTATTCAAACACTGTGCCACAGTGTCCCACTTTTTGACTGAATGCCTTCCAAGGCTGAAGGCATGTTTTTACCACCAGTATTCCATACTAATTAGCTCAGATGAAGACTTTGGACACCATTTCTATGTGCTTAACTTTTCCTGAGTCGAGCAAAGCCTCGGTATAAGGTTTCAGGCTCATCTTCAGGGACAGACATCAGGAAGTGGGCATTTTAGTACACGATGGATAGATTTCTACAGGGATTGAGACCTTCTGGATCTAATTGAAAAGGAAAAGCACCATTTGTACCCAGTTAAGTGTGCTTAACTTAATAGACAGGATATGAGGCACAAATCAAATGCCCACATTTATGCAAGTGATCTCTGACACATCTTGACCTATTATCCAAACTGTCTTGGTTGTTTTTGTTGTCATGTTTGAAACAAAACAATTTGACAGAATAAAAAACCTGTGCCTATTCCTCTGACAATTTACTATCATTACATTCACAAGGAATGTATTACTGGACTATATTTTAAACACATTGTTATACATTGAGCTCATGACAGAGGCTGGCTTCATAAAATCTTAACTGTGGTATACACCTTCCTCTAAATTTTTGTTGCTGTTTCTCCCCCTTCTCCCTCAAAAGTAGGCAAAATATCATATTAAGAAACTATATTTATAGCATTTTGAACAAAGCATAATAAATTAAATAATAACTAAAGGAACAATGCCTTTAGACTTGCAATTAGTCACAACTAAATTAATTACACACCTTACATATACGTAATTGGATACACTAAATTAAATTTGTGTTGACTGCATGATCTGCAGATACATACTACATGATATGTAACCCATTGGATTCACTTTTCTGTCATCTTTTCCCATTTTTTTACATGAAGTTTAGATGTGACTGCTATTCCTGCATACATGATTCAAAGGGCAGGAACTATGGATTTATATACTATAAAAAGTAATTTGATTTGAACTCCATTTCTTCCCTAATCTTTCCTAACTTCCCGCTTTCCATTAGATTTGCTACAGAACATCAAGTATTTCAGACAGATATCTGCAACAGCCTATTTCCAATATCATCCTGATAAAGGAAAATCAAATCCTAGTGTATCCAAGTGCTTCTATTACTTGCCCTGAAAGATTCTAATGTAATATCCAAAACACAGGCGAAGATATTTTTTACTTTTTATAACATTTTCCCGTAAAATGAAGTTGAGTCCATGATTTTCTGACTCAAAAACTGAGATACACAGTTATATGCACCACTGAAAGTTGTTAATGAATTTTAATACTAGAAAATCCATAAATCATTTAACTCATTATGGACTTGGTCCATTTTGACTAACCCATTTCTTTCAACAGTTATTAAAATATTCTAGGCATATCTTGGACAGCACTGCTCCAGACAGCTTGAAATTGAATCTCTGCAAAAATAATGCTGCTGAAATTCTAAGAGTGCAGAGTTATTTGTATCTTAAGGACTGGAATGATCCACATTTGACAGTGAAAAACAATGCCTCTGGGTCCTTGAACTGAGATATGTGTTTTCAATGGGCAAAATTTAAATGAAGTGCAATATTTCTAGAGATAGGAAAACTCTAGAGAGAACGGAGTAGATTCAATACAATGATTGGCATTAGCAAGTTACATCTCTGGTGTGTATCTACCCCCGAGAAAGTGTTCAGCACAACCGAATGAAAGTATGGGATAAAAAGTTGTACAAAGCCATTTCATTAAAAACATCAATGTAATTAAAGACAAGTTGTAAAATCAACAGGGTTAAAGAAACTAAAGAATTTCCCTAATAACAATTATTTTAAGCCTTCTATCACCCCTTACTGGAGTTCTACTTTTAATACCTATCAGATAAACCAAGCTGGAAAAAATGAATAACCCTTTTAAGCAGAAGCTCTGCCTGAGGGAAGGATGAATAAACAGATTCTAAATAAACATGGAAGAGGATCTCAGCTGATATAACCCAGGATGGTTTTATTGATTCAGGAGATTACAGTTAGCTGCTGTTGAAGTTCTAACAGAGGGAGTTTATTCCACAGAATATGGTCTCATCTTTGCATTTTAGAAGTCAAACATGCTCTTTTGCTAGACATGTTTCAACCAAGACTTGACTAAAGATCCTTCTAGGGTGATTTATTCTGTTTAGTACTAAGAATGCTGAATGACCCCAGTACTAGGATAAATAATAACTTGTGATTTCATAAGCTCTTAAATTAAGAACAATATGAAGTACCCTCATGAATCCTACTGCTCTATCTCTTGTTTAGCACATGCCAGAGAGCTATCAACTGAAATACAGTGATGAGCAACCTCCATTGCCCTCTATTTAAATGCCTGAGATTCTTGTGTTGCTGAAGACTGCGGTTGTCAAGCATAAGAGCAGATAGACTGAAGATACAAACCACAGTTACTCAGGATCTTTTCCCTCTTCCACTGTAGCGCATCAGAATTGCATATGTTCTGCTGTAAGCCTGGCTCTCTTGGGCAAAAGAAAAGGCATAATTCTTTTGTTTACCTCCCCAGGGTCTTTATTAACACACATACTTGGAAGACATTAAGTTATTAGTTGATTAGTAATGCAGGAATAGTTTCCAACATGAACTTGAATTTCACATATGCCAATGATGAGCTTTCATTATTCACTCCTTATGGTCTTGTCTTTTTAGACAGTTACTTGACAACAAGAATTATTTCCTTTTGAGAAATACTGACAATTTGTTTTGAAAAACTTTCCTGTACGAAGATACTGTGCAGGGAATCAGCACAGCAGCGCATTATGGAAATAGAGATCATCCCCCTGACTCCGGAGGCTGCAGACGGGTTGTGCATATACTGTTGACTCCCTGACCACAACCTGACTGTGCAGCCAGCATGAATAAATTCTCTAACGACTGAGCTAATCTTCCTATTACACTTATTGCTGCCAGAGTGAAAGGAATGGCCAATGCAAATACAGAAAGAACTGGCCAACAAAAAACTGTTGCCAGCTGCTCTTTCAGCTCTGGAGGACATACGTAGCTTGAATAAATTAGAGCAGTATTTTCCTAAACAGGCCTGAACAACTCAGACACAGTTTTGAGAGCAGAACACTTGAAAAGGTGAGCTTTCCTCCTGCTCTGTACCTGTCTAAATATTCCTTAACCATAAGTAAGATCTCAGTCATTTATTTATAAATAATTTCTGCTTGAGAGAGAAAACAATCACGGAGTCAAACCACTCAAGAAACCAGCTCCTACTTCGAAAACATTTATCTTCAGAAGCAAAGAAATATATTGAAAAATACATACTCAGACAAAAAATATCACATCATTAAAACCCAGACCAAGGAACCTCCCCAGTGTTCTCTATCTTCAACAACCTCCTTATTCTTCAGTGTGCTAATTTATATCAGGCTGGTTTTTATTCTCTGTGTTTAATGGAAGAATTCCTAACTGATCCCTGTAGAAACTACTGCCTCCATGGTACAGATTTTCATTCCTAGAGCAACATCCAATTACTCTGAGTAATTTTTGGTTATCGTGTTTGTTATCTTTCATAATTCTATGAGTTATTAAATCTGATTTTTTCAATTATTTTCAAAGATTTATTTCAGTATGGTCATTTAGTTTCTATCTATTAATTCTTTGTGAGGAAAATGTGGAATTTATCTGGTCTTAAAACATATAGTAGTATAAAAAAAGCCTTTTGAGGCAAGTACAAACAGATACTATGCAAATGAAATTTCCCTTTGAATGATGGGCAGCTCTACTGAGATGACTGTAGTGGTTCTTCATTTTTCTACTGCAGACCAACCAACCTCACTTTAGGGAGGATTAAGTGGGAGGCTAGGCCAGTGCTAAATGTAGGACTATCCATTCTGAGGACATAACAGATGTCTAATCCTATATCTTTTTCAAGTGAAAACATAATCCTACATTTTGTTCATGCTTTAGATTTACCATTTGCAATACCTTCATTTCCATGGATAAGACAACTCCATATGGGCTGTTTTAAAAAGTGCTGTAAGATCTACAGCTTTAAAAACAAGTCTTATTTCCATTTTTTGTAATTAGATGTTTACAATTGCATAATTAATATGCATTATGTATTTAGCAATTTTGCATGAGGTATACAAAACTGCATTTATCAATAACCCTTTACAGCCAGGCTGTGGGAGAAAGAGATATGATGTGTTTCTTAGACACATTACTTAAATGCATTAACTGTTCCTCCTATCTGTCTCATCATTTTAAATTCGTCTTTTCATGCTCTACTGATCATTTAGCCTGTGATCATTTGATCATGTTAATGAGGCCTCTAGGACATAGCTCATAGTCATTAATTCAGAATTTTGAAAAGTAATTGTGAGTTTGGATTTATCAGTTTTCAGGTGTTCCAATTCCAGCAAGGGATCCAGATCGTCAGACTGCATCTCACAAAAATGATCCTTCTTAAGATTGCCTAAACTCCTGAAACTCCCAAAACAACCACTACTGTCCAGAAATATTTGATAAATTGCATTTCTTCACCATTTATAAAACACTAAGTTCAGAGAGGGAGAAGAAACTATTAATTAATTTAAATCATAGCTGAGTAATTTAAACTCATTATTATTAAATGCTATCACCCAAAACTTTATCAAGATACTTCAATCATCTTAACCACTACCCTCTTTTTTCTCTTTTTAGTCCTTGTTTTTGTAAAGTATCGTGTACTTGAATCATTTAATACAAAAAAACCCCTGTGTCTTTCTTCTAAATGGGACTCTCCAAATTATAAATCTACCTCTGCATTTGCAGGTACTAATAAGCCAGATGTCCGTACTTCATCAAAATTGTACCGTATACATTGTGGACACACACAAAATGGTACTTAATGCCTGTGCACACTGCCTTCATGTTTATATTTTTGCACATAAAATTATTAATGCTCTCTGCCTCATAGTCATCGTGTCTTTTTGTTGGGGATATCTGATAAAGCTGATAAATGCTATCAAATTCCATTTGAAGATGGTAATTATTTGTTTTCTACAGGATGTATTCCTAAATTTGTTAAAAGCTATGCTGTTTTTGGTACTAGTAGCAGTAAAATTGTGAGCATCTGCTCACACTTCGATTAAATGTGTGACTTGTAAAATTCTTTCTCATGAGAAAGGTAGTAAAATACATCAGGAAAAATTACCAGTTTTGAAAGATTCTGTGTTTTCTTTATTATACAAATCAAACTTTCCGTACAACTACTGACCCTTTGAATTTTTATGGAGACTATAACTTGCAATATAGCACTTCTCGAAGCTGGTATTACAATACTTCATCACAGCCCCATTTTGTGCATAACGCCTAGGGATAACATAAAAGAACTCAGAAAAGAAATGTCGTTTGAGCCCCAGAGCTTCTGCTCCTCAGAGGAGGAACATAAAACCATACAAAGAATGCTGGAAGGGACATCAAGAAATTGGTTAGTCATTCTTCCTCTCCTCTCTCAAGCAATTATGTCTGGGGCTTACTTGAAAGATGTTTGTCTAATATTAAAATTTTCAATTAATAGTGTAAATCTCTCCTGCTGCAATTTAAGCTCTTCAATTCTTTCTACTGATCATGAACATAAGAAAGAGATTCTTCCCTTCCTCTTTGAAACAGTTTTTATGTACTTGAATGCCATTAACATGTTTCTGTTCTGTCTTTGTTTCTAGACCCCAAAGAACCCAAGTAGTCCAGTCTTTTCTAAAAAATAATGGTTTTAAACCCTCAACCATTCTTAACTATTTTTTCCACTTTTTCCAATTGGTTCACATTATGCTTGAAGTACAAAGATTACAGCACAGAAATTACAAATTGCATATGACAGAGAAAATATATTATTTGAATGCCTTAAGTATAATTCCCTTTTTTAAAACAGCATGAAATAGGTCATTCACGTGTAACATGTAAATTTAAACAACAGGCTATTAGCATCTTCCCCAAACTACTTTTGCTCTGAATTACCACCTAAATGCAGATCGCCTGTCTACTTTACCACCTAAATGTAGACCCCCTGTCTTTACTAAGTATAGATTGATCTCCATGTGTTTACATGGAAATTTTTCTCCAATTCTATATCTGAACAAAAAAAGTAGTTCTCATTAATTAAAATATTAGCCAGCATACCTCCCGGACTAATGCCTGTTTAAGGTTGATTCACTGCAAGTATTATTCTATCTTGATCCACTAATAATACTATCAGATGTGACCATCTAGGTAATTATGGACCCACCACTAAACAATTTCTTTTAGACTATTCTTAACATTAGAAGCCTTGTCAGGTGTCAGTTGTTTAGTTGTTGTGTTTTTTTTTTTTTAAATATGTCAATATCTTTGTAAGAATTTAGATATAGTTCTGCTATTCCTTGTCCACTGCCTACTGAAGATATCATGCAACAGCTGCTCAGCAACAGATTGGGCCAAACCAGTAATGGCTATTATTTTGCTTATATTTGTCTAGGAACTTACAAACAATTTGACAATTTTCCCACATTTTTCCATACTCAGCTTATACTTTTCTTCTCCCCTTTTCCTACTTTTTAAAGGGAGGGAATGGATTTCAATTTTCCAACCTCCAAAAAATGTCACTCACCACTTTTTTCCTCAAAAAATATAATTCTTGTCTCTGAAATTGTTTCAGATATAATTCTGAGATTAATTTTATCTAGGTCCTTCACTATGAAACATTCTCTACCCTTTTTTTTTTCCTCTTCTAGGAAAGAGAATTCTGGGTGGGAATTTTATCCTTTTGATTTGTCCTTAATTGCATTAGTCTGATGCATAAAACTCTTTGACCTCTTCAGCATTATCCACTCCCCATTACTACCTTACTCAATTTTTCTTCCTGTTTGTATTATTCTTTTATATTTGTCCTCACTGTTTGAGACATGAAAAAATTGTGATTCAGCTTTTCATTTGTAAATTGATCTCATATTAAACTCCTATATTCTCCTTGTATTCAAGTATCACTGGCCAAGTAGAAACTTTTACGAAGATTTTATGAAGCTTTATTGGACTTAATTAAGGTCTGCTTTGAAAATCAAGTATTATGAGTTGGAGACTAAAAAAAACTTTAGAAATTCTGTGATCTTAACTGAAAACCAAGGATAGCTACAGATTTATGAATGAAACCTGAATGCAGATTCATCCAAAGTAACAAATCTCTTTTATGAATTTTCTTGAATTTTTTCTTTCAATCTAAATAAAAAGTGTTTAGCAATTGAGAAAATGCAAAAGAAAACTCGCCACATACCTTAATTTTGAGAGAGATGATTACTATTTATTTCATCATTTGTGTGATGCATTTTAATTAATTTCACAGAATGAAGAAAACAAAAATCTATATGTTTAATATGCGGTCTGAAGCTCAAGAATGCCTCAGAAGAGGACATTGCAATTTAAGTGGCTAATTCTGAGGATAAATTAAAATTGAAAAAATTAGGGAAGCATATATTATTGTATTCAGTATTCTATATATGTCCACTTTTCTTCAGTTTCAACTTAGGAATTTTCATTAGGGCTTAATTTTCTCTTCTCATCCTATATTGTTCATTTCAAGTATTGCAGTCAATTAATTGTATGATAAAGCTGACATTACCTTCTAGTTTCTAATCTTAACAGCAAATAAGTAATCAAGCATGGTATTAAAGACTGCATTGCAGGGGAACAGCTCTTTAAAACAAACAACAGTAGTATCACAGTACTAAAGTGATGATAATGTCCCATCAGGAACAGGGTGCACAGTGCTGATAGCTATCCCACAGGAAGGAAGTTACCTCAGAAAAGTCAATCCATAATGAAACACAATACCACATCCCAGAAGCCTGATTTGAATTTCCAAGAGTTGGGGCTAAGTTTTCAGAAAGCAAAATAGTTATTCAGTTATATAAATGTTGTGAATGGTTTGTACATTTTTGCTTATTCCTTCATTCTAGTAAGGACAGAAGTGCTTGTCATGTTAGTGAAGTGTAAGGTGGAAGTGAGGTCCCTGATGATCCTATTAGCAAAATTCAGAATTTGCTATATGAGCCAGATAGAAAAAAAGAAGCTAGAGATCTGTCTAAAAAGGTGACTAACAAACTTAAAGAGCATGCTGCAGCTTAGTAGGGATAATTACTGTAAAGTATATATGCTAATATAAAATATTTTTTGTTCACAAATAAGGTTTAATGCATGATGTGGGTAAACTCTTCTTGTGAGGTTTCAGTTCAGTATTGTCAGCCACAGGCACTCAAGTTATTTTAATACCACACCTTGTGCCCACCCCACCCAAAAGATGAGATTTGGAACAGAGCACATGTCAAGGTTAGTGAGTTTGTTTGGTTTTGTGCCTCACTGGGAATGCTTATCTTGAAACTGATATTCAGTCTGGAAGGCTAGAAACTTTTTTGATTACAAATGAAGGCTGAGGTTTCTTAGGTAATAATCTGTTTTCAGCAGCTCAAATTTCAAGCAATAAAATAAATGAAGCCAAGCCCAACAAATAAAACTCCACCTACTATGTGATTGATAAGAAAAAAACCTCATATAAAAACTTTTCCAACTCAACTAATGCTTTCCATATAGGCAAAAAATAGCGAAAACATTTGGATCTTGCAGATTTCACTAAATACATGCAGCAAAGATGGTGCTTTCCCTTTTCTTTGAAAGCACAAGGCATGGCACAAAAAGAAAGCCAGACAAGTCTTTGAAAATTCACACAGAAAATAGGAATCTATGTACGAATTTTGGTATCAGTATTACCTCCTTGGAAAGAATATTGAGTGTCCTATGCCCTTCTGACAACCCAGGAGGATTCCACTACATACAGAACAGCAAAGAAAAGACGGAAGGAAGAATAGTATTTAGGACAACTCTGCTCTGCTGACTCTCGAGAATCCCATTCTGAATCTCTTAACTCTGCTATAAATTATCTATAAGTTGGCTACTCAGCCTTAAGTTATAACTTTTACTAGGTACGCTGGTTTGGGCTGGGATAGAGTTAATTTTCTTCATAGTAGCTTGTATGGTGCTTGTTTTGGATTTGTGACCAAAACCTTGTTGATGTCCCTGGGATGTTTCAGCTATTGCTGAGCAGTGCTCACACAGAGCCAAGGCCTTTTCTGCCCCTCACACCACCCCAGCAGTGAGGGGGCTGGGGGTGCACAAGGAGCTGGGAGGGGACAGAGCCAGGACAGCTGCCCCAAACTGACCAAAGGGATATTCCATACCATATGATGTTATGCTCAAAAACAAAAACCGGGGAAACGTGGAAGGGACATAGGGTCAGTGATGTTTGCCTTCCCAAGTAATGGTTATGTGTGATAGAACCCTGCTTTCCCAGAGATGGCTGAATACCTGCATGACCATGGGAAACAGCAAATTAATTCATTTGTTTTGCTTCTGCATACAGCTTTTGCTTTCCATATTAAGCTGCTTTTATCTCAAACAAGAAGTTTTCATACTTTACCCTTCCAATTCTTTTTCCCATTCCACTTGTGGGGAGCAAGTGAGCAGCTGTGTGGGGCTTGACTGCCTGCTGGGGGTTAATCCTTAAAAAGAATGGAGGCATTCAGCTTCCTGTGCAGAAATGCTCGGGGCTATCCTAGAGACTGTAGGATATTTCAGAAGCCCAGAGGGGAATATGACCTGTAGCAGAAGACAAGGAGAATAACCCTGTATCTGGGTTTAGATACCCATGCCTAGGATATCTAAAATGTCACTAAAAGAGTATATTTAAAGCAGTAGGATCACTTCCCATGAATTTTGGATCTGGTACATTTAAAGTAAACAAATATTTTTAGCAGGATAAAAATCTTAGAATGTAATGTGAAGGTAGCTGAAAAACAATCCTATTGCCTACACCATCTGCATTGCACCTACATAAATACCAACATCAGAAGCAGCAACATTAGTTTTGTTGTATTTTAGTACACCCACTTGCTGTTAGCAGACTCTGCTTCTAAGGCAAGGGTAATTTATAGGCAGAAAAATCCTTTAAACAGAGGATTCTATAAAGGTTATTTGACTTTTGCTCCATGTCCTCTGAGATGGTAACACTAATAGGGTTAAACTAGACAATGCCCAGAATGACCTGGTGTAATTGCTATGGGGCTGTATCACATTCAGAAATCCCTTCCAGCCTTGAGTTCTGTGGTTATAATATTAAAGATTAATTCAGAATGATACTAAATTCTTTTGTCCTACTGGCTATCAAGCTTATGTTCAACATAAAAGCAAATTAAGTCAATCAGGCACTAAAACACGTGTGTGCCCAGGTACAGGCACATCCAGGTCATAATATACCTGCTGTGTTAATATTTTTGAAAGGTCTTCTCTCTTGTTCTTATAATTTGACATGCTAAATTGATTCTATGTCTATCTTAACCTGCTGTCCTCATCCCTGGCTACACGAGCCATTCCTAGGGCTCTGAGCTCTTGGCATCATTGCAGCAGAAACAGCATAATGTAGAAATATTTGTCTTGCCTAAAGAAGGGGCAGAAGAAGAAAAAGTCCCAGTGCCTAACTTGCGTGTTGCAAAAGCCGCCAGAGGTCTGTGGATTGAAGTGTACTCTAGCTCCAGAACAGACACAGCTGTCCCTTCTCTGTAAGCCTGCACAGCCCCACACTTCCCTAAACATTGAGCAAACCATCATTGTTGGAGTGGAATTTAATCAACCTGCTTTTGTTTCAGCCCTCACCTATTTCTTAGAGCAGAGTCGTAAGTGAAAAGAGCCCTTTGAGTGAGTTGTAGTATGCGTTAGTTTTAATTTACTTTACCTGTAGAGGCATATATGTTAACATCTGATAGATAACTTGATGATTCACCTTTGCTGCTGAGGGCAAAAAGATTTTTTGCTCAGCTGAAGTGGAAATAGCTTGCTCTTTAAAATTTTTTGTAACCTAAAAGAGCTGTGTTCTTACAGAAATTCTGACATTGTAAGAAATGATCATGCTTGTGATCAAAAAAAGCCTCAGAAATGTAGAATCATCTAACACAGCTGATGTACTAAAGATGAGTGAGGGCAAAACTCTACCTTTTATGGTAATTTTTGCCATTCTTGCAATGAGAAGTATTCTGCAAGAAATAGGAGCACAAGCAGTTAACAGAATTTGCAAATTTTTCTTCTGATGAAAGATCAAACTGACCCATTCTTGAGTTCAGGACCTGAACGTTTAATCTAGAAGAAAGGTGTATCAAGACAGAAGTAGCCTGATCAAGTGAATGCTCTGGAGACACCAACAGATGATCTGAACTATTTTTCCAGTAAAGAATTCTGCAAGCTATATTGATTCTAGCACACTAAAGATTACACAAGATGAGCAGTCAACATTTTCTGTTCCTAAATTACAAGCCTAGCAGGGAGAAACTAGAGATGGCTGCTATTTGTTGGGGTTTTTTCGGGGGGAGAGGAGGGGCCGGGAAGCTCTGTGTGTGGTCTTTGTGCTTTTGTGTTGCTGTGTTTTTCTAAACATTTGTTGCTTTTTAAATTTTTCTTTAGCATTATTCAAGGAGTAAAAGTTTGGATGTGCAGGCATTAGCATGTTTATATCCATATTCTAATCTGATTTTTCATAGCTTTTAAAAATTGTCCAAGGTTATGCATATTTCTGCAAAAGCTTAAATGCTTTGTAAGATATTGCACCATATCAAAAGAGAGAAGCTAGCGGGGAGTATTATCATCATTGTGTCACTCTTGATGGCAATTTAAAAAGAATCTAGACACAGTGGAGACTGAAAGTTAAGCCTCTACAAAATTACAAATTTATGCTGAAATTTATAGCTTAGCAGGTATTATGTTGACACATTCTCTTCATTAATTCATTATTTTAGAGATTAATTCCTTGCAAACTTTAGTTTTTGTTTCATTCCAAATAAGAAATTTCTTTTATTATTTGTTGTTTATTAACTTCAACATAGTTTTGAGAAAGTATGATTGTTTTCATCTTAGATGATTACCACAAAAATAAAAGGCAATTATGTAAAATACTTTAGTCTACCCTGCTTCTCTTCAAACAGTGTGTGTGTCACTCACAAAGTACATTTAGGTCTCTTGGATTCAAAAAATATTCTTCCAACTCAAACTTTAACATCAAAATTCCTTCTTCAAATATGTAATACTTTCATCATCTAAAGTTTAGTTTTACAAGTATAATGTATTGTATTAACAACATAGAATTGTATAATTGATTAAATGTGTTTTCATGCAACAGACTTTGGGTTTTTGCAAATTAATGTGAAGTTTGGCTTAGCTAATATAAAGTTTGGGATTCCACCAAAGAATTCCACCCAAACTGAAATCATATGTACAACAGGAAAGAGAGCAAGAGAAATAAATCACTCTGCATAACATAAATATCAATAACTTGTTATAGCAAACAGATACTTAAAAGGAAAAATAAAGCATATTAGGCCCAAGGAACTGCAAATCACATTCCATGTTTTTTAAGACCAGGCATCAAATAACAGCAGTAAACTGGCTTTGTCTTTATTTCTAGCCATAGCATGACAAAACAGTCCCAAGTATCTTCTGAACTGAGTAAACATTCAAAAACTGTCCATGTTTTTCTATGCCAGTGATCTTTCTGGCATATTCTTTATTATTCTCCCTGACTTCTGTATACTGCTTAAGCATCACAAAGAGCGACTAAACAACCTTCACATCCATTTTCACCAAATGAGCTTAGATATGAACAAGGGAGGACTAGGATTTCATGTCTTTTGTTCCATTGCAAAGAAAAATATAGTTACTTTGTTTCATTCTTTTCTATCTATAGACATGTAGTTTCATAAATTCTTTGAAGAAAGTTGTACTTACCTTAAAATTATGAGGTAGTAAGGATACTTGGACTTCTAAAATTATACAGAGGTGTGTAAATTTGCATATGCATATATGCATATATGCATTATGCATATGTGTGTGTGAGGCTGCAGGCAGATATCTTATTATCAAGCAATTTAATGTATTCAAGAAGAGAATTTCAGAGATCTTCTATATGGCAATAGTACGAAGCTCTGTAGATTGGCACTTTTAGCCCAGGCATACAAAAAAGTTTATTCTTTCTTTTAAACAAATCTTGGAACTGTTTCAGAAAGTTCTCTGTTACAAACTGTCAGAATAACTGAGAATAATGGTATGGAACTAAGAAAAAGTAAATTTAGGCTGGGCATCACAACAAATGAATGGTGAGGAAATAACTAGAAGTCCCAGTTGGAGAGGATAAAGCACTTTCATTTGAGTGATTTAGAACTTGGAAATTCATTTCCGTGAAAAATCCAGCACTTGGAAAAGAATGACCCAGATGAGTATTGGTTTCTTTGAGTCCTTTCTAAGCTGATTGTGTGCTTCACATGATAGACTATCATTCTATCTATTTACTTCTTACTGCTTCTTTATGATAATGTAGTTGATATCATATAATGTTACAGATTCATCTCTGCAGCAGTTTTAGAACCGCTCAGGCAGACAGTTTTTAATAGAGCCATAAACCTAGCTGAAGAGAAACCTGATGTGAGCATTGCTCAAAGGGTAAAAGGAATTTGTTTATTATTTATACTGGTTTCGATAATGTCTTGATATCATCTATCAGAGAATATTTATACTGAACTATATCACTGTAATAAATAAGAATATTATTTAAATTTAAAAATTTATCTACTTTTCATTTTAAAATGGTGATATTACATGTGGATTATTTTTATTAAAATAATCTGTAATGAAACTCAGTATCCCAAATATCTACACACAAATCAGCAAACATTCAGAATAGTTTTTTTATTATTAAGACATTTTAAACTCACACTGAGGATCCAATACTTTGAAATTGGCCCAGAGCTTCTAAGATTCTGCTTTGGTTATGTTTTGGAGGATAAAAAATGCATGCATACTTTGTCTGAAGATTTCATAAATAGTCTTTTATTTCTCAAAAAATGGTAGACAGATCAAAAGATGCACTGAAAATTCATGGTGAAGCAATTTCTTTTCCAGAGTAGCTGGGATGTTTCTACAGAAAGCTGATGTTCAAGAGACAGGACTCTGTCGCAAGTTTTCCACATTGCAAGTTCATCTCAGCAACTCCACTTTTCCCAGTTAGGTCTCAAGGTTCTACACAACCACTTGCAACTCTTAAATAAGGCCTCCATGTTTTCCTCTCTCCTTGTGTACCAGCACTTGAATGTCTAGCCAATGCAAACTGCCAGGTAAATCCATGTAATTGAGAAATGAGCCGTGGTATCATTACAGCTACCTTTCCAAATTATAAACAATTCAAACACACAAACCCAAAATAACAACCTTTGACAGAAGATGAAAAGCATGTGAACTGGCTTGTAGAGGTGTTATAATATTCAAATATTGTTTTCTTCACCAAGACACTAACAGATTGACAATCACAGACATAATTAATGTTATTTTTTTTCTTTTTTTTTTAGCATCTTGCTGAAAAATTTTACTTTTTATAATCAGTCTGCATTACATTACCTTCCAAAAAGCATTATCCAACAGCAGAGAAGAATTATATCTTCAGAACTTGAACAATCAAAGTTTAAGCAAACATGCATCTGGTTTGGTGTATCTAGACCTCTGTAAAGAAAAGCGGACAGAAACAAAGAAGTTATTTTCTAAAACTATTCTCTTCACAGGGCAAAAACAAGGATGGAAAAAAAAATCACAGAATATTCTGAGTTGGAAGGGACCCACAAGGATCATCAAGTCCAGCTCTTCAGTGAATAGATAATACAGGGACCAAACCCACAACTTTGGCTTCATTAGCGCCAGGCTCTAACCAACTAAGTTTCTGTCAGGGTCATGACTATGACTTTGAAAGCTTTTGGACTCACTGACAATAAGAAATACCAAATGTTCTCTCAGTTAAAATAGATTTGATAAGTCATTTCTTCAAGAACCAGTAACAGATGCTTGGTATGTTGGAGTGAAATAAAGTACATTCTCACTTGCATACTTCTGTGGAATTTAAAATTCAGAATCAGTAGATTTTTCTCAAGATTTCTAGGTGCTCTCTGATATGTTTTTTCACACTCTTTCATGCTATGGCTTGATAACAGTACTTAACACTGAGGAAGAAATAGTTGCTCTAACAGCTAAGCCTTATTTACCTTAATTTTAAAGCCCTTGACTCATCTTGCTCAGAACATCTCCTGAATTAGAGGATTACTAATGGTTTAGTTACAGTTTTGAATGTCTGGCTGATCTCTTTCATATTACTTTAATTTCTCAGATATTATTCTCTAGTTATTTCAGCTTTACTGATTAATCCTTATGATATGGATATTGATACATACACAGCAATTTTCTGGGATCAGACTACACCTAGGTTTAGCAAAGCATGAAAATACCTGAAATGTACATGCCTATATTAATTTTTAAATTCAGTGAAAAAATAGTGGCAATAAATGCAGTTTGGACTGATGACATGGAATTAATTTTTTTTACTAAACTGTTCATTAACACAGTTCTTTCTTAAAATATCAATAGAAGAAATCTGAGTAAATGAAAATAGGTTAGTAATAAAAGCCAATAGTAGAACTCATACTATCTCTTTACTAATTTTATTTCAATAGTGCAATATTTGAGTATACAATGTCAAAAACCTAACAGTTTTTCTAACCTCATTCATCTTTTGATGAATGGAAATTAAAATAAATGGTTTGTCCCTTTGAACTATTCATCAGATAAATAATGCAATACTGAACAGGAAGCAAAGAATTAGATTCAGTGGCACGTAACCAGATTTGGAACTCTTTACTAATGTAGTTCCTAAGCATTGTTACATAGCAGAAAGTGTGTATTAGCTACATTTTCAATGTTTTAGAGCATCAATTAGTCTCCTATACCACCATGAAATATATTTTGAATGTTGGGAACCTATTTCCTTGTTGAGTCTTTGGCATTGAAGGGTGAGAACATCAAGACAAGAATAAATTACATATTTCAGACTTACCACAATTTCTGAGTTTTTTTATAGGCTTATTCCAGGAGAAAAATGTCTTACTGCCATGTGAATGCTTTCACAGTGAGATTCTCTGAAATGCCCTCGAACTGAGCAGGTAAAGAATAATGACATTTTTCTCAGAACATTTATGCCTCATTCCAAGGTGGATAAAGCATTCACAGAGCCAGTGAGACCAGTGGGAAGCAAAAAAAAACCCAGCAGCAATCACTTCAGGTAACTTTGCATAAGCTTTCATATTTGTCCTTCAGACTGCATTGGTTTCTCTGTACTTTACAGAACTTTATTGATGCTTTCTGAAAGCTGCAAATCAAGAAGAGATCAGATGTCCTTTTAGGAAATGAGCTTGAATTCTAGGCCTTGCTTGACCTGTTGCTGTTGATTTTTTGAGATAAGCACAATATGAGTGTCTACAGTACATGGCCTACCAGCAAAGCATCTATGTTACCTCTAGAGCCAGCCATTTCTTTGAGATGAAATTCTCTTTTCCCCTCAGTTTCCATGATGTGACCAGTCAAAAAATTTCCTACTTGTATGACTGTTTTTCTGTAGAAAATACACAAATTAAGCTATATCACACAAATAGAAAAAAGATAAAGATCTGGATGGGACACAATTGAAGACCTGAAAGGATTCACTCCATCTTCCTTCCTTCTTTCTTCTCCTACCTCTACAGCTACTCTGTCTTTTTCCCTTTTGCAGTTAATCTTTTAATTACTTCTGATGTTTGTTGCACCTCCTTTTTGAAGACTTGTCTCGTGTTAGAGAATCCTTCCTTGCTACGTCTCTTAGTTTTTTGTCTGCACTGCAGAAACTTTTCCTAGCTGAGCATACTCACTTGTTCTCAGAGTATTTTTTCCCTGTCTCCAGGAGACTCTGCCGTGCCCACCCACAGCAGGAACACACAACCTGGCAGCCCTTCTTCCTACCGCCCAGCCACACCTTCTTAAACAAAGCATACAGGAAGCGACACATACACAATGGACCAAGAACAAACAGATTTAAAATTTCTACCATCTTTCACATAGTTCACACCCTCCTTTTACCTTAATTGCTGGATCTGGGTTTCTGCCAATCTGGGGTGGATTTTAAAGAACATGAAATAAATAACATGAAATTGGAAGATGCCTTGTTTCTTGCTTCCTATCCACATAGGGATTTGGGTAACAGATTTAGGCAAATTATAGTATGACTGGTTGGATTACTAAAGTACAATTAATAGTTTACAAAGTTTCAGCCACTGCAGTTTATCTCTTATTGTTTCCAAGTCTACACCAAGGAAAGTAGATCAATATTTACCCCTTTAAAAAAAAAGTTTAAAATATACATTTTTGTCTGCTGAATCTTATCACTTCATTCCAACTGAAAAGTAAATAAAATTATACTCAAGAATACTTGACTGCTCTCCAAAATTTTTGAAGACAGTTCATGAGGCTGGTTGTTTTGCTTCAGACTTTGCTTTGGAGGCTTATATCGTATTTCAAAAGCTAAGACTATTTAAATAAAAAATGGGCACTTTCCCAAATGCAAGAGATACCTACTTGCTTCTGACTAGAGTAGATTTTTGGCACCTGCTAACACTTCTTACACTTGTTACCTACAGGTGATAGCATATTGTTGAGCTGACATTTTTGGGTCAGTTAAATTGCCCCACAGAAAAAAATAAAAATGTGTTCGACGTTTAAATCTTCCTTCTACAGGAAGCCAAATGTAATACACAATTAAAACTATTTAGAACATTTTCTGGAAGAAAACTTTGATGACATACAGGATTATATCAAAGCTGAAAAAACCTACAGTCATACATCTGTTCCACCCAGGTTCCTAATAAGAAAAATCTGTGTTTGAAACTCATCCAGAAAGAAAAGAAGGGATATAAGGGTCTCAGATTATTTCTGCATATAAAGCAAATTCCAACCCATCAACAGGTTTATATAGGTAAGACAAATAAACAAGCAAACAACAATTTTTTTAACACTATAGTATGACATTGAAAAAAACAAAATTAAACTTTGAAAGCTGCTCACAAACTAAACAATTAGTTATTGCAGAACATTTTTGTGTGGATGGGCTAATCTTTCCATGCAGCAGATCAGTAACTGAAATTACACAAAGGAAAATAATTATAGTTTTAAAACGTTTTTATTGCATCAATATATAGATTTCAATTATATCTAAACATGTTTATATGTTTCCATAATAAAAACCCATTTTGCCTTCTTTAGTTTCAATTTGTGTGCCTTGGGACCTTCCACTAATATTAAGTTAATGTCTGAAACTAAATGGATAAATTCATGTGATATAGAGTAGAAAGGCTTCTTTCTTATTTTCAGTTTAGGTTAAGCACACTAGCAGATATTTTTTAATTACATTGGAAGAAGGAGCTTGTTCCAAAACTAGTGCCCTCATGGAAGGCAATGTTGTTATGGCGTGAGCTGAACAGAGTGGAATAATTTTACTTCTTTAACTTTCTTGGAAACACTGGAGATTCTGGAGATTAAGTATTGTTTCTGTTATATTCCATTCCTTTCACTGTGAACAAATAATTCAATTTCTTTCTGCAGTTTGGCACATCTAAATCATTTAAAATTGTATTCAACTTTCCCATCTTGCCTAGTTGTCTTGGAAACTATCACAGGAAGGAACTGGAGCTGATTTTTTATATCTATTTTGCTTTTCACAATTCTCTAGTTTAGATATCAAGTGAATTACTGAGCACCACTAAAATATTAAAATAAAATGCTTACTGGCAGGAAAAATACGAGGAACTTTTGCAAGCTGGAAATGAAAAAACCTCCAGTCCAAAGGAAGAAATAAAGAATCAAAAGAAGACTTGGACGCATTACACTTAAAAGTGACAACCTATTTTGTCAATGGGTTTGAGCTTGTATGTCTGATTTGTTATTTTAGGGCTAGTTTAATTAGTAATGCTAATTAGATAAAATAAATTACATTCTCATATATAAAACTAAGGAAGCTTCACAAACAAATCTTCATTAAAAAGTACACTTCTGACAAGTTTGGTCAGTCTGGTATTTTTGTTTAGCATATACATTTTCTAATTTAAAAAGCAGAAATGTTCAATTTCCTAAACAAAGTTAATATATTGTTTATTTCCATGTTATATGTTTATGATTGCCAAGTCGGATAACAGAAATTGTAAAATTATGTACAATTTGACATTTTGCTCTCGGTTCTAGGGTCTCCCTCTCTTCACTGTCACCACCAAGTCTGGCAAATTTACTAGCATAAAAGAACAGATAATTACCCACATTAGGTGTCTTTCATTTATTTGTGCTAAGTGCTACAGTTAATAGCAAATTGTGACTAACATCACCCAAACAAATGTTTCTGCAGAAGATAGTGCAAGTTGAAAAATAGCTGCTTATGTCCTTTTTAAGTGTCAGGATCCTGAACACAAAAAAAAAAAAAAAAAGAAAAAGAATGTGTCAGTCATGAAGCTACATGGCACTAATAAAAGTGTTTTCAGTGTCTGCTCAGCCTGAAAATTTTGGAAGAAGTGACTGCTGTGTATTATGGCTGCTCTGTGAAGAGACAGGGCAATGAATATGTCTTGAGCACTGTCAGTATTCCTGTCCGTAGAGGACTTCAAACTCTTTTCACAGTGACATGACACTTACTTTAAGTGGTCACAGCTTCTGCCCTTTTTATAAATTTAAGCCTTGAACTAATTTTGGATCTTTTAAATTTCAGTGTGAGTTTGGGACCCACTGTGTTCAGTGTGTCACCTCAGTCATAGAAACCATCTTTGTAATTTGTTATGAAATCTGACAGGTAACAAGCTAGTAAAGTCACCAATGAATATATATGTGGTCTGAAAGATGACTGAAATATTTAATTTATGAATCATAAAGCATGTTTTCATAAATATAATTATGTTTCACGTGCATACCTTCATGACAATGAATGCAGTTACTAGCACATGAACATGTTCCATGTCTGGCTGTCTCTTCCTTTCTATGAAGGATAATATTACCAATTCTAATATTACCCAGATTTATGCACAACATTTAAGCAAAGGTGGTCTAAGCACATTTACATTTCTCCTTCTCAGATGAGGAAGCATGCTTGCCTGAAATTCATGGATCTTCTTTTGGAAAGGGAATATGATGAAATCCCTGAAGAACCCCTTCCTGATGTCTGGGGTATGAATAAACCAGTTCATGATACAGAAGAGCAGAGTATGGAAGAAATAGCTATGAGACCAAGTCCTCCAGAGGACTCAAGGTAGAAAAAAGAACAAATAAGAGATCAAATCCAGTAGCCTCATATTCTGAGAGAAAACATTCAGACACATAGAAATAGTGTGCTAGTACCAAACGAGTCCAGTGGCCATGGAGGTTATTCGGTACCACCACAAGTCATTGGCAGGGGTAGGAGTGAGGGGCTCTCCCTTTAGGGGAGAAGGCAGTTCCTTCTGGTGGGGAGAAAATGTGGTGGGGAAGAGTCATTCACATTTTCACAGACTTTCCATGCATAAAATTTCTTTGTCTTTTACCTCTTGTTATTAATATTGTAGCTGTTACTGTTTGTTTTCTTATCTCATTGCTATTTCCAGTAAATTGTTCTTATCTCAACCCATGATCTTTGCTTTTTGTGCTTTCAATTGAAGGTGGAGAGGGAGCAAGCGGGGGCATGATTTTAGCAAGACTACTAAATTGGAGAATACCATTACTAAACCATGACATATTTAATAAAATGCATCAGGATATTCTTGATAAAAGACTTAGTCTTGAACTATGCTAAGTTGAAACTTATAAATGTAATAAACATGTGACACCAGCAACCATTTCCCTTTGCTTTGTACCTTTTGATCAAGACAACCTAGTATCAGATTTCTGTGTATTGTCCTTCCATATATTCGCATTGTGCTAACAGGAGCAGGCTCGTACATGTTGTTGAAAGAGAGAAGAATTCAAACACACTCCAGGAATGGAGCATAAGTGAGATGTGACCTGACAGAATGGGTAATTGCCTTTAAGACAGTTGTAAGATTGTTTTCACATAAGGGCAGAAAGTAAGAAAAGGGGAAAACTGTGCACTTCTGTTGAAAAATAAGGAGATTTTAAGATCTATCTATCCTATATATTTTTCTATTGTGTATTTTTAAATTGACTCTTCATGAAAGAAAGACACTTGGTACTCTGACTCAGTGCACGGTATTATATCTACCAGCAGGTAATAGTTTTTCCACCTCACAGTTTTATTCCACTCTGATTATTAGAGTGATTTATTATTTCCAGTTGTGTCACTTTTCTTGCAAGAAAAATAAATCATAGGCTGACCAGTTCTGTGGCACAAAGAACTGTGAGACAGGACAGGCAATTGGTGCTACTCAATTTTCCACCCTGGCTTTTAGTCACTAACTTTTTCTAACCATGTTACTTGTAATAAGTAGTAAAAATATTGACTAGACTTCAACCAGGGTAGTTCACAAACAGGCAGTGCTGGTTTGAAAACCTAACAGAGAAAAGAAGTTGGAAAAGAAACATAGATACTCTGGTAGCATTCCTGAGAGTGCTAGTTGAAGATCTCATAAAACAATCTAATAAAGACCTAATGAAAAGGGGGGTACTTTTGAAGGCCAGTTCAAAACCCTATATCTATCAGATGAGAATCAATCAAAGAATGGTTGAGATTGGAAGCAACCTCTGGGGGACACCTGGTCCAACTTCCCTGCTCAAGAAGTGCTACATATAACCAACTGCTCAGCCACGTGAATATCTCCAAGGAGGGAGATTGTACAGTCACTCTGGGCAGCCTGTGCCAGTGCACCATCAACCTCACAGTAAAAATGTTTTGTGATGTTCTTACAGTACACCCTGTGTTTCAGTTTGTGTCCATCGCCTCTGGTCCTGTTAGTGGGCACCACTGAAAAGAGCCTGGCTTGGTCTCCTTTACACCCTCCCCTCAGGAATTTGTATACATAGATGAGATCCCTCAAAGCCTTCTCTTCTCTGGGCTGAACAGTCCCAGATCTCTCAACCTTTCCACATAGGAAGGATGCTCTACTTCCCTAATATTTTTAGTGGCTTTTCACGGGACTCTTTCTAGTATATCCATGTCTCTTGTACTGGGGACCCCAGAACAGGACATAGGTATGACCTCATCAGTACTGAATAAAGGAGAAGGAACACCTCCTCAGATTTGCTGACAATGCTTTGCCTAATTCAGCCTGGAATACCACTAGTCTTTTCTGCTGCAAGGGTACATTCTTGGGTCTACTATAACTCCCAAGTCCTTTTCTACTCCCAGGTCTTTCTTTCCAGTGGGGTGGCCCCAGCATCTGCTGCTGAGCAGTCTTTTTCCTCCCCACATGAAGGGCTTTGCACCTTGTTGAACATCATGAGGCTCCTTTTAGCCCATTTCTCCAGCTTGTCAAGGTGCCTTTGAATGGTATCAGTCTTCTGGTGTTATCACCTACTCTGCTCAATTTTGTGTCATTTGCACACTTGCTAACAGTACTCTCAGTCCCACCATCCAGATCATTACAGAAGAACTGAACAGGACCAGATCCTGCATTGTTCTTTGGTGTACACCGCTAGCTACCGGCCTCTAGCTAGACTTTATACTCCTCATAACCACCCTCTGGACATGGTCATTCAGCAAGTTTTCAGTTCACCTCACTGTCTGTGCATCCAGCCCATACTTCATCAACCCCTCTATGTGGATCTTATGAAAGACAATGTTGAAAACCTTACTGAAGTCAAGGTAGACAATACCTTTTGCTCTCCCTTCATCTATTAAGAGAGTAATTTCATTATAGGAAGTCATCAGGTTGGTCAAACACGATCCAAGAATATTTCTTAAAACCTCTATCAAAAGTGTCTTTTAATTTTTAGTGCTTAGTTCACATCTCAGAAGCTAAAAGCATTAAAATAAGAACCAAAAAGAATAGGCCACGTAAGATTTAAAGATACAGTTAAGCACCACCACTATATAAACCAAGAAAAATCTTTTTATCATCTTAATTACTGGAAATGAGATTCAAAACTTTATTAAGGAAATGTCATGACAGGAACCTGGTTCTGATACACATAAACCAGAGTTTTCAGGTTTGTGAGTTCTTGCCAGTACGTTGGTAACCTCAAGTCACGATATCTCAAGTATTTAAGTTATGGAATTTCTTTCCTTGGTTTCTTAATTCTCCCCAAATGATTCACTAATTGGCCCTCAGTGTTCAGCAAGAAACATATTCTTAAGCTTGGATGATACTGCTTGATATGAATGTTCATTGCTGTTCTCTGTGCTTTCATGTCTACACTTAAAGCAAATCTTATTTTTTCCCCTAGATATCATTTGAGGCTTGAGAAGTCCTTTGATCAATAGTACTGTCATCTGCAGCACTATAAGTTCAAAGTATAAATTCAGTAATGGAGAAATGAAATGCAGTTGTCCTGGTAAGATTGCAGACAATGAGATATAAATGGAGAAAGGGAGATGGGTGCAAAACAAAACAAAAATCTCAGTGCTGTACTCACTGTTTTTGTGCTACACTGCTACTTTCTTTTAGTTACTTATAAACTATGGCCGGCCATCAGTCTAGTAATTAATCAATTTAACTTGTGATGGAGCAATACACATGAACATCTGATTTCAGTTACCTAAAAAATTCTACATATGAAATAGTGCTTTGTTTACACTCATTCTATTTGGTGATGCATCTATTGGGTTTTATCACATAGCATGTGCGTATTTTTGTAAAATGAGTCAGTCTTTGCAATTGCCCAAAATTCTGCCTTTTGTTCTTTCAGTTCCTTCTTGTGCACTCTGTTATCGTAACCATTGCTTTTTCAATGTACTCTTTGTTCCCTTCACCATAATCAAATCAGTAAAGTAATGATCACGGTGACTTCGATTTAGGAGAGGTGCTTTCATGTCTTGAAAAAATTGTAAAAGTAGTAGCTGTAGATGTCAGACTACAGCTAACAGCACATATTCTATATTTTTACATTTTTATATTTTAATTAATGATACATTTTTTTTCCAGACACATTCTGCTTGTCTTCATTGCTGTATTTGACTTTGCAACTGTTTTATATAAGAGGAAGAAGAATGGGGAAAACAATCTTACTGAGAGCTTTCAAGAAAGCAGGAAATCAAGCCTGTGTCTCCCAGGCTGAAGATGCTAGCAAATTGTGACATTTTAACAGATGGACTCAATGATATTAAAGTTCTTTGATTCTATGATTCCATACTTATCATTCCTATTTATTAAAAAAAAACCCTCAAGATTTTGTCTTTATGGTGCCTTTTATGTTATCCGTTCCTAAGTAACTTTATAACAAACACACAGTTAGTGTTACTGTGTATTGAGGTTCTTGTTAGATTAGGAAAGTTCTCCTTAGAAAAGGAACACTACTCCACTGATTTTAAAAGAGGTGAAGTAAACGTGGTACAGCCCTTTCCTACACCAAGATACTCTCAGCCATTTTGTCCAGTGAAAACTAAACATTCTCTGCTTGATTCTTCTTGCTGTACACATGAGTAAATCTTTCCAGACGAGACCACATTGCATTCTCTAAGACAGTGATGCAATGTTAGTCTTCTCTAGCATATTTCAGCTCACCTTGTAATTTAGAGAGTTCATTTAATATCCTTTAGACACTACTGAAACCTTTCATTACATGTCTGAGGAGCTGAGGTCAGCAATATTCTTGAAAGTTGCACAGCAGCATTTCGGTTTACGGTGATCAATAAAGTCAACACTAGTAAAAATGTTTTGCATCATTTTGTCATCTCCTAATTTAATATTTTTTTTTCCATTTGAGAAGTTTTTAAGTTTGCCACAGCTTATTGCAGACATCTGTTTGTGTTTATCTGCAAATAATGAAAACCTTCTCTAGCTACATCCGGCAAAGGGACCTTATAGTGTACTAGGTATTTTTTATTTTGACCAATGAATTAGCTTAAAATTGCTTTCTTTACCTGAATCAGGTGTTTCAGATATTCCCACCAAGTTTTTTCAGTGATAATTCCCCTTAAAGAAATTCTGAAAGAAAAATAAAAACTAGATCAGTAGCAATTCCATGGTAGGATCAAATCAGGTCCAAATGCTGTTGAAAAGTTCAATGTGATAAGGTCTAGAGGCAACAAAATGGAAAAGTACCTGCTAACAAGATAAATCCTACATATGAGGAGGGGATTTAAAAAAAAAATACAAGCCTAAGAAATAAACAATCAGTAGCAGCTATTCGATTGAAAACAAAGTCTAGGGTTTTTTCATCATTTAATTTCTTTCAAACAGAACTCAAATTGGGCTGTTTGGTTTTGGGTTTTTTTACATAAAATAAGACTTCACATTTCTTATCTTTTGGAACTGTTATGGCTGCCTTTCTCTTAAGTTTATGTTGGTCAGAGCTGCACTTCACAATCTTCCATGGACTCAGATTCATAATAAAGTTTTGGCTGACATGCTCTACCTGTCTGCATACATGTTCTTAAGGCATAAAAAAAGAGAAAGTTCAATCAAATCGTGTTATTGTTTGTTTGCCACAAGCTGAAAGGATACCCACAGTCAGATACTGTGGCTCAGAAAACAAAATTTCACTTGATGTGTCTGAAAAGTCCTGTAGGTGCTCTTAGGGACTTGGACAAAGAATTTGCTTGGAATACCAGCTGAGCTCTTTTCTACTTATACTGTTAGCACTCAAAGATGAAAAAAAAGTGTGAATTTTCAGATTTTCATACAGTAAGTCAAAAATTCAGTGTTTTAGAATAAATTTTGAAGAAATAAGAACATAAAGCATGGTAATATAGTTAGCACATTTGAGCTAGGATCACTAAATCACTAAAAAAGCCTTCAATCCAGCACTGTGTACAAGAGTGGCAGAGGTATTTGAGATACCTCTGTTCTCAGATGCATCAGGCTGAAAATTTGTCTTTCAGAACATAGTCCTTTATTGCTCTCTGAAAAATTACATTGACCATTCCTTCTTTATTTCAAGGCAGCTCAGTGCACTGTTTCAAGGCCTAGTGTGCTGAGGTGGTGGGAGATACAGATTTAGCAGATATTTTTGTGTTAGTGGCAGAAAGAAAATAATGTTACATGGAAAGATCACAGGCTTCCCAGGAGAATATCCCCAGCAGAAAAAGCATACAGCCTGATGGTTAAACTTCTCGAAAAAGAGAGAGATATTTAAAATACCTCAGCCCAAGGAAGATGTTGACTTTAGCTGGTGGATACCTTCAGTACCAGTCTTTATCCTCCAGTCCTGTACAGATATTGTTATATATACGTTATTACATATTACATAATATCCTCTGGCTAATGTGGATAATCTAACCAGGCCATTTTTTTCCTCATGTAGTCCAAAACCATACTGAATAAGGCGTAACAGAATCTGTGAGTAGGTAAGATGCAAGCAGCTTGAGGCCAGTAATTGTACACTCAGACGTGGATCACAAAGCTCCTTTTGATTTGCATAGCTCTCTGTTCTAGTTTCCACCAAACGGTGACCTATTTAAATAAGGAGAAAAGAACATTAGGGCAATACCATATTTAATATGATAATCATAAAAGATACTACAAAGGCCTTTCATTAATATACACTACCTCCTGACTAGTTTACAGGCATCTTGTTCAAGAAACAAGCAGCTCTTCCTGGTTTAAATGTCAATCAAGCAACGTTAGCATATGGTCTTCTTTCATGCTTAGATAATTCTGCCAACATTATCATGGACACTAAAAAACATTATTTTGGAGAAAATTCCCCTTTGGTTCTCAATTCAAATATCTTCCACAACATATCAGCCCATTCCAGTTTCTGGTGTTAGTTTGACTGCACGCATAGCAATCATACAGAACTGTACCAGTTTTTCTGCATGACTAATGATCTCAAATGAGCAGAGAGAGAGAGAGAGAGAGAGACAGCCATGCCAACAACACGCCCACTATCATTTTGCATAATATGTACTTTACACTCACCAATCTGTTCACATGCAGGGATTTTTCTTAAGTCATTGTAACCAAGAATTTTAAAGAGATAACATGTAAGGAAAATGACTGGCAGTAAAAAAAAAACAAGTGGGACAAAATATCATTAAGCAAATGTACTGAGTCCAAATTACTTCTGTTTAGAGCTATTCAAACATTAATTCAAAGAAGGTGGAGACAGTTTTCATGTTCAGACAGTTGTGAAGTTGCTGACTGCACCAATTTCAAGAGCCATCAACTTACATACCATAAAACAATACATTCAGTTCCATCTAGTTTAGGATAAACTGGAATTTTCACATGTAATTTTAATAATATGCTACATTATACATAATATCTCATATGTATATTATATAAATATATATGTATAATATATTTAGATATATAATTTTTTTTGGTAGACTGAATAAGCTCTCATCAGAACACATTCTCTGCTATTAAGCACCACCATGATACAGAAATTGCATTCACCAGTTATAGACATCCATATTTGGAGCAGGAGTTGTGCTGTGACTTAGAGAGACCTGTATGACAGAGGAGTTGCTCTGTACAGCACGACAAAGGTCTGGCCATGCTCCTATTCCAGCTACTCATGACCACTAAAGTTATGGCATATGGCTCTGCAAAGAGAAGCCATAGGGTCACAAAAGTTTTCTGGGAATCTTACAACTTCTTTGAACTTTCTTCTTTAGCTCCAACTACTTTTATTTCATCATTAAAAGAGAGGATCAGAGGGAACCTGTTCGGTGGTATAATTAAATGTGTATGGAGTTAATCCATGTTTAATTTGAGCAGCATTTACTCTTCATCTCATTGTTTTTCCTGGAATACCAGAAAGATAACTTTACCCAGCCACCGCACTGCCATTGTGTTCCTTGCTTCATGTTTGGCAAATTCAACCACAGAACGACAAAATATTTTTAATTTATCTCAAACTGAGGAATTTTAAACTTCATTAGAAATATTTCTTTATTTCAGCCAGCCTGCACTGCACTATGTACCTGGGAAGTTGGTGAGGACAGCATGAAAAAAAAAAAAAAATTGCAGTGGTTGAACATCTACCATAGTTGTTTGTCTGTGGTCTGATTTTTAGACAGGAAGAAGCAAGCTGTGCCCAGAGTGCTAGGGGGTCATTATGACTCAAGCCCAAGGCAGATCCACTTGTGGGAGAACATAAATCTGTGTTTCAGCCAGGTGAGGTCAGCTTTCATTTACTGCCTGGTCTGTGCTAGACACAACTGAGGTTACCCCTCTGGATGTGCAGATTGCATGTGATTGGAAAACTGTTAAGAGATATATTGTTTGAAAGTCAGAACAGGAAACTTACTGAGGGGTGACTGAGGTCTCGTTATTTAAGTGCCTATTCCCTTCTGAGCTTTTGTGATGAACAGAGAAAACCATCTGTGCTCAATTGCTAGTTATGGTTTTATAACATCAGCATCTGCTGATAAAGAAAATAAGGGAATGTGTGCCTGCAATAACTGAAGCCTCATTTACCACATCAGAATTCACTTTCTAATTGTTCAGTTTTATTTTAGTCAGAGTACAGATGTTGTCACTCCTTCTGCCATTGGAAATTTTCTAGACTAAGGCATCATTAGAATGGTGTAATTGTTATATTTTTGTGCTTGGCTACTTTTTTTCCCCCAATATATCCTGGATATTTATAAGCAAATTAAAAGTATAAATTTTGTCCTTCATGTCTCAAATAAAATAAAAGAAAAAAATGTTTTCTAAAAAGTTGTTTTTTTGTGTAACCACATGCTCTCAATCTACAATGATAGTTTAAGACAAAGGAGAGATGAAAGTGAAATCTCATGGAATATCGTAGAACATATGTTTCTTTTGTGCCAGCTGTAAAATATTAGGTCAGAATGTCTGCCTGTATGCTACTGAGAATTCGTGACAAATATTAATATTGCAGCACATGATGTATTAAATCACAAAAAGTCCATTTCACTCAAGAATGTCTCATAACCACACACCTGCACTAAACGCAGTCTGCACCACTTTGATATAATGTAACTATTGGATACAAAGTGGTGTACTTCAGACTAAAAATCCCTGTTAGGTTTGCAGTGAACACAGTGTACAATTTAATAGAGTATGGTAGGATATATTCTTAGTGCCTGAAGTATCTTCTATTGCAGGAACCTCTTTGCCACTGAAACTGCAACAGAGCACTTGCATGGCTGAGGAGAGTCAGTCTGGGTCTTCTGGGCTTGCTGGTTGGGGCTCATATCCAGCCATGTCACACCAGAGATGGTTTCATGGAGAGTGATTCAGTTGTCTCTGTATTGTGCTTCCAGGAGCCACAGTAACTGAAACACTTTGTGAAAAGGCCTGAACTGGCTTGTATAGACTTGTTAGCTAGAGATCCACATGGCAGGTGAGCATCTGTATTTCTTCAGAGCCCAAGCAGTCATCAAAATGTTGTACCCACTCTTGTGCAATGCTGTCTGTACGCACCTGTGCCCCTGTGAGCAGTCTGCACAGCACAGTGAGTCTGAAACTGAATAAACCATCAATGGGTTACTGATTTACTTAATGAGCTTTCTAAAAGCAAAAAGGAATACATTTTACATCTATCATAATCTCAGTCTCTCTACAGCAAAGTCACTTCCCATCATTTTTCTTTGACAAAACAAACATAAACTAAAGAATAAATTGAATAACCTCATATATTTAATAGCTTCAGTAAAAAAACAGAGACTAGTCCTTAATTATATGTTAACTATACAATGAATTAAATGCGTTGGAGGTTTTGGAGGGGTTAATTTCCCTGCAAAGGCTTGAAGATGAGGTGAAATAGACATGGTAACAATGAAGAGATGATAAATGTCAGAATAATACCTTTGTAAAGGCATCAGCAAAGGAAGCAACTGAAGTAGCAGCCTAAAATATTATTTCATTAGAGGATTAGTGTAAACAAGAAAAATACAGGATAATTTAGAGCACAAAAAGAAAATCCATTTTTTATATTATGGCAAGGGTAGAGCTCTGTGACACTCACTGATGAAAGTGAATATTTTAAAAAAATAGTTTGGTCAGTGTTAGAAATGAAAATGTATTGAGATTTCTGTCTCAAAACAAGAGTTTAAAGGGAAGACTTCATTAAAAGAGATGAATATATTAGGTTATTTTAGCAGACTTTTCACCTCCGGATCTCTGTTTCAAACTACAAGCAAAAAAATCATTACAATCTGAAGCTTGAAATAAATTTTCTTTTCTTAGTCCACTTGTTCCAAGTGAACATTTTTCCACATCACGCTTATTATTTCAAACAGAGAGGATCAAACTGACTTTGTTCCTGTATTCATTTTTTACTCAGGAAATTTGTCCTCTAGGACAGGATGTACGTTACCTCTATGAATAGAACTCTTCACATCTGAGTTTTCGTTAAATATCATTTTACAAAAAAAATTTGAAAAGACTGGAGGGTTTCAATGAAAGTCTAAAAGGAATAGGACTCAATGCAGTTCAGTTTAACACAAGATAAAGACTTATAGACAAGAAAAAAATTGGTTTCAGGAGCATCTGTATAAACTGCAGGATAGCTGAAAATAAGGACAAAGAAGATCATAGACACCTTGAGAAAATTTTCTACTTTCAAAAATGCCACAGGAAAAGGAACTTCCCATGCAATGATATATAGAATTGCAGTAGTTTAGAACGTTATAATGGTTTCCATCTCTTCTGTATCCTCAATTTGGTCTTAGCTGGAGGTCAGTAACAATTTAACTTGATGCAACTCTTTCTTCTGCCCCAGTTTAAGGTCTGATGATAAGTGTGCCAAAAAAAACCCTAAACCGAGGTGTTGCATTGCTGCTTGCATATGCATAGACTGTCAAAAAAATTTGTTCAACTGAAATATTTCACTCACTAAAATAATAGGTGAAAACAGTGTGTCGCCCTTAACTTCCTTTCTGACAGTATTTTTTATATTTTAACCCCACATATTCTTGCAAAAGTTTCATGTACCATGTCCAAAGAAGGGCAACAATGTGACAAGGACCACTGTCGGGAGCACAAGTCTTAAGAAGAGCAGATGAGGGAGCTGGGGGTGTTTAGCCTGGAGAAAAGGAGGCTCATGGGAGATGTTATTGCTCTCTGCAACTGACTGAAATGAGGATACAGCTGAGTGGTGTTGATCTCTTCTCCCAGGTAACCAGTGACAGGACAAGAGGAAATGGGCTCAAGGTGTGTGAAGGAAAGTTTAGACTGGATATTAAGAAGCATTTTTTCACTGGAACAGTGGTCAGGCACTGAAATAGGCTGCCCAGGGAAGTAGCGGGATCATCATCCCTGTAAGTGTTCACAAGGCATGTGGATGAGGCACTTAGGAAAATGGTTTAGCAGTGAACACGGTGGTGCTGGGAAATGGTTGGACACCTCAGTTATCTTAGAGGTCTTTTTCAAGCTTCACGATTCTATGATTCTATGTTTTAACTTCATACATAATTTTAATCCCTAGAAAAGTTTGATGTTCTAAAAAGACGGCTGCATAGTCAGAAACAGAAGTGACATATCTAATTTTAATGTAAGGTAACAGTTAAAGAAATATATTTAAATTTGAGTAAAAAGAGAGTTAAGCTATAAAACCCAAAAGAATTTAAATTAATGTGAGAGGATAGTCCTGGGACACAAATAGGAATTTGAATAGGAGTAAATCAAGTGAAATCAAAAGAGCATCAGAGAATTCCCAAAGAAACTGGAAGGGCATTGAAGAATAATAGTTCTGACTGCCCTATATATGACCAAAACATGCAGAATTTTCAAAATAGAATTCAAGGATCTTTAGATATGTTTATTTGCAAGATGACTACAATAAGTCTTTCCCCTCCACACAATGTTTTTTGTGGTAAATCACCCCTAGCTCGTATATCTTCAATAAATACTTTCATAGTACATATGTTAGCTGGCTTAGATCAAATGATCTTTTTATCTCTTGTGCTAAATAAATGCTTTCATGTTCCTTAAACTAGGTTTCTGGTGAAAGCACACTACTCTGCATTTCAGTATATATGTATTCTTAAACCAGCACTGGACTACCATTCCTTGTCAGGTCAAAATCTCTGCACCAAGGGGCAGCTGCAGTGTTCCGAGAATGTGACCTTGCACTGTCTCCTCAGTATGCCTCCCCTCTGAAGTACAAATGCAACTGTAGCTCCGCTGAGGCGTAGTGACACTGTAATGAACACAGCTGAGAACAGCCCTGCGCAGAACATACCAAGGCAAGGTCAAACCTTTTGCTTTAATTTGCGAGGTGGAGACAACTGAACAGCTTTGACTGATTTTCCGTACAGAAGAAACCATACCGAGAACCGAATGCCAGAATTCTGTCTGACAAGACCTTCAGCTACAACCTAAGAATAATTAGTGTATATCCCAACATCTGCAGGAATTCAAGCTACTTACAAGAATATGCTGTCTTCTTTAAAGCAGGAAATAGCAGCATTAGAAACATGTACCCAGCTGCAGAAACACCACAAGCTCAGTCTTTTATCCAAGGGATCACAGTGCCACAGCTACCCAACTTAGCCACATTTAAAGGGCTTGCAAACACCACCCACAAATGCACATAATCATAGAAATGCATGTTGAGAAAATGGAGAAGTGATTCTTAATTTAGAAAAAAGATTCAAATGGATAGTGAGAAGGTTTCGAAATCAAAGAAACAAATTTTATAAGAATTTTGGTTTCAATACATCCTGAGATTAAGATCTCTTGTCCCTCATGAGGGCAAGGGTGGAAGTATTAAAACACAACACATGAAGAAAAAACTCTAAAGAAATTAGTCTGGAATTGTGGCCCAAGTTTGAAAATTAGGAGCTTAGTGAGAATACTGTAATGCTAATACTCACCTCTGCTTCTCATTCTATAGAATTACCCATTTCTAATAACCAACTCCATAAAACAGTCTGGAAATAAGAGAGGCTGAGATATAAGGGGCCTGCGGGATGTTAAAGTTCAAGCACGGGCTGTTGAATTTTTGTCAGCATATGAACATGTACACTTGGCTGAAAATTTGTAATGTTGCAAAATATGTTTTCTGAGGATACTTTAGACATCTAAGAAATGACAGAGGACAGAGTGCAGGGCCCTTCTGCATTATTTACCATAACCTGAAGTCTAAACCTGGCCTCAGTTTGGGTTTATGAGCTATTTTATATTGTCCAGCAACCTTGGAAATGTTGAGGAATACTTTTCTTCATAGCATTCTGAAAAATTCCTGCTTATTCTCTTGCCTTCCCCCAGCCTCCTTTTTAAATACATTTATAGAGTTTTCAGATTTGGTTTTGTTCCAAGAAATAGGAATCTGAGTATTGACCAAAAAAAGGCCAATAATTTCTTATGAATCATAGTTATTATAACTGTCTTTTTCCATTTAGTCATTTGCTAATTAATTGTAATTCAATTTATTCATGAAATTGTAAGGACATATTTCTCTAAGAGTTTTTATAATCTTTACTGTTCAAAAACTTAGGATGTGATTCTGCAGAATCGCTCATTTATATCACCAATTACTGTTCCTATTCTGAAATTTGTGTTTGGTTTTTGAAACTGGTTTTAATGTTTTGAATAGAAAACTGCTGAAGAAAAACACTAGCATAAACATTTCTATCTAAATTAAACTTTCAGGATTAACTAAAACTCATATGTCAATATGTAGTCATGAGTGTTAAGGTTAAAATCTACAGGCAAACGTGGATTTCTTACAGCTTCTTATGAATACAAATGCATAGTTTTACCAAAAGTAACCAAAATGTTACTGAGGGAACTATGAATTAAGCTTCTTTTAATTATTACTACCACTAGGGCTTTTGGATTTGTGATGTTTCAGTAAGAATTTACAAATTTTAAATTTATGATAGGATAAGGTTGAAAAAATATTTTTCCCTGGAAAAAAGGTATAAACTAATAATTCCTGCTTCACTGGATTTTTCTTTGCATTTTTTTTTTTTTATGGAAGCCAAAACAGTACAAAAGGTGTTTTGATAAAGTTCTACATTATGTTTGTAAAGTTTGGCATCAGTAGTAGTACAAATATGTCTAAGGTGAAGGAATATGTGTAGTTACTATACTACTATAGCACTATCTTACTACTGTAGCTAGTAAAAGATGCATGTTCTAGACATGGATGAGAAAGTTTTAGTCTGGAGATGATGACATAGTTTAACTCAAAGGAAAACAGCTTCAAACACATTTTAAAACAGGCAGATCTGGAAATTAAGCATGTGCTTACAAGACATCTTAAGCAGGGCCTGAGCTTTTTATATGATGCTTGCCCTGGTCTTCATCTTTTTAATTACCTCAGAAATACGACATGCCCACAAAAAATATTTTTGTAGAGCATTGATACATATCATCAACAGCCACAAAGCAAAATATACTTGCAAATGAAAATGATGAAAGCAAAATTGTACTCTTCTATATAATTTGCCTTGGGACATGCTTATAGGATTCTGGAATTCAGACTTCTATCACACTACTTTTTGGCAAGGCTGAGGAACAACATGAATGTTATGAGTATTATTTTCATGTATGCTTTTTCCCTCCTGTTCTTTTCAGTAATAGATATAGGCTCAGATAAAGACCTGTGTTTATGCCCGTAGGTGTGTGGACACTATGATAACGGGTGCCACAGCATCTAAGAGTTTGACAGACATATAAATGATTGAGATAATAAATATCCAGATCGTGAGGTATGCACAGGGAAAGCACACTGGCATAAGACGATTGTTAAACTAAGAACTTGGGGCTTTGACATTGTTACAGTGTCAAAAGGATGATATAGGGCCTTTGCAGATGAAAAAGCTCCCAGGTCCCTTTCTGGAGTTTGCCACTCCTAAATACCATGGCTTTGCAAACAGTTGGAGTTAGGTGTTCATATAGGTGATATGAATATGAAAGCCTTTGGATAAGGCACCTTAGGAAATGCTGCACTATTAAACTATAACAGCTAGTGCCTTCCTCTCATTTTATCTGTAACATATTTCCTAGCAATTAACAATGTTTTGAGGAAAAAAAAACACCCAAATAACCAAAAACCAACAAAGTACAGCTATTCCAGTATTATATTTTGATGGGAAAATCACACATAAAGCAGAATGGTGTCAATAATCTTAATGTGGATGTTCATCATAATTCAGTAATGTAATCTGGTAAACTAAACATTGAATCTTGCCTTTTGTTTGGTCTAAAATCTATATTTGAAATAATCAGATACCTAGCCAGTATACTGCTTTAATGTAGGGTGTAAATGAATGAATCCCAAACTCATCCTGCCTGCAGTGATCTCTTGAGATTATTTCTGGTAAATATCAACTGCAACTTCAGGGTGAGATAAGATTCTGATAAGACGCAGTATATTCTACTTTATTTGCCTTAAGGTGGTGATTTTATATCAATCTTTCTTTACATTAATCTTTCTTGTTTACATAATTTGCCAGCACATCGGACACCGTCTTGTCTTTAGTGAAGCAAATAGACATATAGACAACCCGCCCTCCCTCAAAAAAAAAAAAAAAAAAAAAAATCAATGCGTTACTGGTTTCTCTAGTTTAAAGGGAAGAGCTGGAACAGAACTGTGACTTCTTCCAAAAAATTCTGAAGGAGTTATTATATTTACTAACCTGGAAAATCTATATGAAGACTGAAAATATATTTGCATCTGCCATCAATCTTTGTTAAATAATTGTTCTCCTTTTTCTTTCCACAATCAGAGGGCAGGCTATAATCATCGTGCAACGTCTATGATCATTGTGCAACAAACTTAATTTTTTTTTTTGGCAGTCTGGAATACCAAATAATTAAATATTTGTATAAGAGTTTTAATTAAAGGTGAAAGATAGAGCTATGCCCACCACAGATTGCTGAAGAGATTGTATAAATTAAGTAATATGGACTTCTGGACGGGGGTTTCACTCCAAGACTGAGTATAGTAAGTATTTGCAAAAGAACCAAGAAAGATGTTTAGTCTGTGTCTGCTTTGAATGCAAGGTTTAGTCCAACAGGAATGCTTTGAAACAGTTTTGTGATTGGATGAGATGGAAAAGAAAACACATAATTAGTGGAACAAACATATAATTTATGGAAGAGAGAGAGAACCTATGAGGAAGCAGCACGTACAAATGAGATATCCAGCAGCAAAAGGGATCAGGGAGTGATGAAGTTTTGCCAGATATGGTAGCAGGTAAAGTTAATTATTTTTAAATAGTCAGCAAATCTATATGCTAAAAAAATAATGAGTAATCTACACACCTGAGGTTTTAGTTTAGCCTCAGAAACATATTTAATCTATGTTAATCTCATTTGCTCAGTCAAATGCCTCAGGCTTTCACTTAATCCAGAATTCCAGTTAATCTAAAAGACCACGAAGATAGCATCAGGGTGGGAAAAGCTTGGCAGGGATCTAGTTTAACATGATATGAGCTGTATACATTAATGAGTCAGCGGCAAACTTACTAGCTAGAGAAAACATGTAATACTGACAGGTAGACAAATGGAAAATGAGTCGTGGATCTCCTCCTTAGTGCATTATCACAAATTACTGATTTAGCTCAGAAAATGGCCAAATCATTTTGCAAATTGGAGGAATACAGTAGCTTCCTTGAAATTTTTATAGACTAAGAGAGATGTGTTAGAAAACACCCTCATCACACACACCCAATCACAGCCCCTCATTTAACAATTTTTAATGCAGATATAGGGTATATTGTAATTATTGGAAAGAAAAAAAAGATAGGAAAATATTCAGAACAGTTGCCTTGAGAAAGGCTGAACGATGATGGGGGAGGAAGTAGACTGTGCTCTGCATGGGGGCCATGGTGAAAGAGTATCTGGAAATTAGTCTGATAGAAGAAAAATAGAGGAGCAATTAATTTTGCAGTACAACCTCAACACGACAGTAAAAAGACTACACTGCATACTACTGTAACAAATATATAAAATCTACGTAATAAAAATATATGAAGTAAAAACTTCAGTGTAACTATCAGTATAAATATGTATCAGTAAAACTACAGTATACAACTATCATCTTTCTCATAACCCACCCCTTGAAATTGTTCTGCTTGGTTTGGATTGATAGGTTTGGACCAGAAACACCCAATGGAGGGAAATCTGTGAGTGTCATCTTTCCCTCTTTCCTCCTCACCTCTCCTGCCTGCACATCCTAGATGATGTGGACCTACATCTTCCACTGCAAAAGAGCATCTCTAGGCTAGGATAACTCCTTTGTAGATGATGACAAAGTACGATTTCCAGTAAAACTTCTTTGGGAAAATTGTCCCGTCTGTAACCTGGAAGTCTACCTAAACCTTCAAGAAAAGATGGGATCTTATCTGTAGCTTTACAACAATCAGCACTTAAGATTCAGCGGAAGCTGTTTGGCAAGTACAGATAAAGAGGTAAAAGACAGACAGAGTCATCTTTTCTCGGTCTTTGTAACCACCTTGAAGGGGTAATTAAGGATGCTACCGTGCTCCTAGTGCTTTTGTAAACGAGATGTGTGAGAGCTGTTGTACTTTATTCTACTGTTCCTCCTAATTTGGTGAGGAGAAGCGACTTGGTCTAGCATGTAAATATAAATGCTTTGATGTGTGAGACACACAGAAGGGGAGTTGGGGGATTTATTTGTTTTTAACCAATATAATGCCAGACAAATAGCATTCCTACAAATTGCAGCTGCTCTGGACAATAGAAAGACATTTTGGGTTGAGCATTTACAGCTGTGCTTTTACGGGTAATCTCTGTCCTGCGGGAATAATGGCAGGGGTTTATAAGGCCCAGTTTTCCTTGGCAGTGATGGCTGCAGCGAGAGTGCGCCATGACTGTGACTATGGCCTTGGCTGGAAGGAAGTCAAGCAGTGACACAGTTGTTGCTGTGTGGGAGCGTTGCCTGGCTGGAGCTGAGCTTTCAGGGAATAAAGCTTGGAGACCTGCCAATTAAAGAGCCTTTTCTTCATGCTTACTTCAGATAGCACTGGCAGGGAGAAGCAGGGCAGGACATTGGCCAGAGCAGGGGGTGCCAAAGGGTGCTGACTCACACAGCCTTATTCTTAAAGAACAGCCCTTGTCCCGTCCTGAAAATCTATCCTTTGGTGGTGAAGGAGTCATCACTGCAAGACCCTCACCAGAGCTCCCGTTGGGTGACAGACACCGGGATTCGCTGGAAGCTGTGGCCAGGAAGAAGCATGGAAGAATAGTCTGTCAAATATTTTATCGATCTCAGCTTCAGAAAACTATGTTGAAACAAGAGTCATAATTTTCATCTTTTCCTGCCAGGATTCCCATATTAGAATACAAGCACACATTTACATGACATTAACAGATATATACTTAATATTAACAGAATATCTAGATCATCGTATTCTGGCAGAAACACTGATTCATCTAAATGTTGTGTCAAAACACTGGGTAAACTGACTGGTTTGTACAGATGGCCTTTATTTCAAACTCAGATTTTCTCAGGTCCTATTTAACCTGGTAATGGCACTCTGCTCACGAAAGTCCTGACCCAGTGGTGTGAAACTCTTCGAGCAGCAAAACACTGTTTTCTCTCCTAGTGTGGCCTGCTTAGAAATATGGGATCTTCTGCTCCCGAGGTCATCCATCTATATTTACAAATTCTTTCTCTTCATGATAGGTAGGAATGGAAAAACTCAGAGGAATTATGAAAGAGGTACTTCAGAAAATGTGAGATTGTGGACTGTATAGCTGTTCCAGTGAAGGGTGAGGTTAATATGGGGCTTGGTTTGGTGGGAGAAGTTAGGATGACTTCCTTGAGCAAGGTAGGAGGAGAAACACCTATCACGGTATTCATCCACATCACCTCCAGGACCATTGCACAGATTAAAATTTTTTAATTGTTGCAATATGAGGAATAAAACTCATTTTCATATCTCAGATGATTGAATATTACTCCTGACAAGATTCCAGACACTGGTCATTTCCACACCTTTGTGGACTTAGTCTGTGTTCCTTTATTTCATCTATCTTGACGAGCTGCATAGCATTGGATAAAGTTAAGCAATTAATTTTGAAAAACATTTTTCAGATTATGTGTTTCACTTCATCAACTGCAATATAATAATCCATTATTTTTTCTCTTGTATATAATGCCACAAGAATGCTCTCTTGCCTAGAGAAATCGTTGCATTTGCATAACTGCAGTTTGAAAGCAGGGCCTCTTGAGAGTTTTAGAAGAAGATTATGATGCAAAAGTAGATATCATCACATTTTTCAGTATTTTGGATATTAATTTCAGATAAATTAATTTCTTATAATAATTGGTACTGAGTTGAAGTCCTTCATTAATATTCTTTATTTATGATTCATCATGCATACAAACAGTACCAGGAAGCTCTGTCATATCTTCTAAGAAAAGTTTACTATCTGAAATGCTTCAATGATCTTTTACTTTTTGTAAATTAAATTCAAATTTGAAATTATTTTTATCATGTCCCAGAGTCACAATTTGACTCCTATTAAACTAATTGACTAAGCCTGAAAATCAGGCTTTTAGATAAAAGTCACCTTTATTTTCACTGAAACTAACAAAAATATTAAATAATTGTTTAAGACTATTATATCATCTTTGTTTTAGGAATAAAGTACTAATAATAAAAAGTTTTCTGTTCAATTACAAAAGAAAATGGAAATTAATTATTCAAGAAATATAACAGGTTTCAAAAATTTTTAAGGATATATTGCTTTCTGCTGGATTTTTTTGCTAATGCCTGTTTGCTTGTACAATTTTAATTGCAAGTGTAGAATGTAATATTTCTCAGAGGAAACCCTAACCTTAAATAGGAAATGGTCAGAAGACTGCTTTTTAAAACAATCAATTTTATTATTATTACATACAGAGATCAATAAAACTTTAGATCAGATTGCTTTTAACTTCTCCCAGGCTACTTCAGTCACCCAGAAGGCAAAAGGCTCAGCAAGAGAGCACAAGCTCAGCCTGTGGAACTTCCACAACCTTGAACAAAGCATTTTTTCTAGTTAAAGTTTTCCACAAACAGTAAAATCTCTATCTACTATGTCCATACACTAGAACTAAACAAGGTACAAAGTTCTGACAAAAACTGTAAACATGCAATGATGCCACCATTATTTTTGTGACTTTTTATGTGGCATACTGACATCAGTTAACATCCTTTGTATTAAGTTACTTTTCATTTTTGAAAGCATTTCCTGAAACACATGTATTTACACTTATATATTATATACATGTCTTAAGACATGGAACAAGAAAAGATTCATAATGAAAGTTAGAATAATGGTTACTTAGAAACATGACCAACTCTTTTTTCACATGAGGCCTTGTGATTTTCTTTGTGTGATGGTACAAAATTATTTCAGTCAGCTGAAAGTTTCCATTCTCTTCTCTTCCTTGAAGAAGGAAACCATAGGGGTTTTCAGGGTGCACATTTACTACTGCATTTATCTCGGGCAGGAGATAGGAGTCTTAGGTTATCTAGTCACTTCCATTTGCAATATTACAGCATTTTATTAGTCCCTTAGCATAGACATACAAGTCCACTGTGGTGTGCAAGGTTTCCTGGATTTGACATTTAGTCTTCGGGGAGAACATCTCAAAAATTTCAATGCCTCACTAAACAAAGCATTCGTGAGCTGGTGCACAAAGACATTGAGCAGCAGCAGGTCTGTTCTTTCCAGACTAATAAATGGATTTGGATCATTGCTGCTTATGTCTCAGGCACTCCCAGCTCTGAATATGTAGATAAAAAGCTTGCATCCTCTGGGAAATAGGTCTTTGAGTCTGATTTGTATATGGAATTAGTGTGTTAATTGATTAAAGGTTAATCTCCATGAAAACTAAGAGCTAGAGGAACACTGACAGGCAGAAAACACAGATATGTCACTTTGAACTGGAGATTTATTCAGCAATGCCAAATGGAATTTACCAGCAGAAGATAGGAGTAACTACCTTTGAAACAGAAGTCAGCTCATGGAGAAGAGGTTTTCCAGCCTGAAGGAGGGTCACCAACAGCAGAACAACTACCAGTGATCCTCTGTTTGCCCACATAATTCTTTGTTAATTTCAGTTTTTAATTTTTGCAAAAGCTTCGCATGAAAGACCTATTTTGAAAATTTGCAAAATTTGCTAGAGGATTGCATAAAACCAGTCTGACAAACAGAATCTTTTTGTAACCGTTGAGCAAGAAAATACTGTAATATAATTATAAATGCAGTTTTGAGACACAACCAATCTCTCTCATGCCTCAGCAGAGGAAAGTAAAAACATGATCATTAAGCATCTGGCAGGCTCCAGTTGCATTAACAATCATATGACAGTGCTGATGTGCTTTACACATATGAAGGAAATCTAAATACTTTGAAGCAAAGCGAGGTGTATAAACATTACTTAACATGCCCTAGACAGCTAAATATGGCCATTTCACAATGACCAGTATCAAGAAACTGCTGACTGCAACCCTAGTCCATATAATCAGAAAATGCTGGAATAAAATCAGATATTGTGGAGAGGAGAGTGATTTTCTGTGTCTATGATTACCTTAGAAGGTGATTTAATTTTAAAAATGGGAGAATTTTTAATTAAAAGAAGCAATAGAAAGTATGTGAAGTATCATACATTAAGCAAATCTCTGAAGGTGGATCATTATATAATGCTTAGAAACAGTATTAGCAAGCTAGACTTTCATCTTCCATTACAGTTCACCTCCTTGAAAGACAGAGATGATGAAACAACAGTATATGCTTGATATCTTATTAAGGAAAAAAAAGACTCATCTCTTCTTTTGCTACAAGATGAGGGCCATGGTTTAATATATCAATTATCTTGTATAATACTCTCCTGCGTATCATTTTAAATTCAAATTTGTTAGTATATACTGGTCAAAGAGAGGTGTGTTTCACAACATATTTTATTTTGATACATATATATATATAACCTGTTTAAAAATACAGTTGCAACAAAACCATCTATGAATATTGTTAAACATTGTTTCAGTATCATTTTAGTCAAGTCAGTTCCCGAAGAGCTAGTCTATATGCAGTGCAAGAAAAGAAAATTTTTCATTTTTCAGGGCACGAAAAAGATGCATCAGGTAGGAGGAAAAGCTGTTTAGATTAGGACAAAAGAAAGATGAGTCATGTCAGAGACAAGGTCTTCTATGTTTACATTCTTGCCTCACAGTGGCTTGGCTGATGAGCAAGGGCAGGTCAGGCTGCTAAAGGGAGATAGAACGTGTTCAGCTGTGACGTACTCGTCTTTCACCGGCAGCAACCCTGGGAGCTGCCTTCATGGAGCCACCTCCTGAGTAACCGTTCTGTGCTTTCCTGGAAATGGCCCCTCTGCCAGAGATGACCAGTGACCAGAACATGGGTGTTCTGGACCAGTGGAAATCCCACTGAAGATCTTTCTGGGGAGAAGTTGCAGGTAGCCACACTTTCACTGGCTCTAGAGATTTCATGATAATTAGGGATGGAGTTCACAGTTCAGGTCTGTTCTTTATACTCTGAAATCCTAACGTGAGAGTGTAGTGTTAGGCACAACACATGCCTAGCTGTGCATTTTAGCCTGGTGTTCAAACAGGGCTGGGGTATAGACAACACACGCAGTAAATCTGTAAGAACAAAATCTGACAGTGTTCCCTCACGATAGTCTTTTTAGGCTCAGGGCTGACATTGTAACCCCTATGTCCTTAAAGCCAGCACCATAGACAGCCCAAGAAAGAGACTTGAATATAAAAAAATACAACAACAACAACAAAAAAACCCCAGAGATTTCTGGTTAAAATTTCAGGTCCCTGGGAGTTCCCAGATTATACTATATTAAAGGTTACCTCAGAGTTTTCTATTTCATTTTCACCTTGAGAAAGCTCACTGTTTTTACTGTGTTTCGGAGGGAATTAATGGGCTAAGTTTCCGCTGGGGAGAGGAATTGAAGACAAAGCCAGACATCTTTCCATAAGGATTAAAAGTAAAGTTTTTGTCTTATAGTCAGTGATGCAAGGTTGAAACTCTAGTATGACTTTCGAACAAATGGCAAGATCCAGGGGCTTCAAAATGTATTTTTAGAAGAAACATATGCTAATCAAGATATGCCCCACATAGATTAAACAGCATGATTCACAAGGGAACTTCATTAGCCTCAAAGATGAATAGTGTTACAGCTCCTGGGAGATCCAATAAAATAGGTGATTTAAAAAAAAACAACAAAAAAAACCCAACTGCATTCTCCTAGTTAATCCCCATTGGCTTCCAAGAGGGTTGGAGTTTTTTTCCTGTTCTTCCATTACTATGTTGCTGTCACAGAGAAGGGAGATTGCCATCTCAGAAAAAAAGCAGCATTTCTCTCCATTCTGCCTGGAATGGACAGGCAGATCATTAACGTTGTATAATAGCAGGTTGAGCATGTCCTGTCTTCAGCAAAACTTACAGGTGAGGAACTCATCACCCAAAGTGAACTAGACAGGTAGGATCACGAAATGCACCTAAACCATAAATCCAGCAGATTTACTAGAATAAAAGTAGATATTAATTTGCAGGTAATTTGGAATATTATGCCTTGGTAAAATAATGCCTGCTATATCTGAACTATGATAAAAGACAAAAAAAGTGAAAACGTAGAATATTAATTTTGTTCAGAATCCACTGTAAAAAGAGCAATCATTGTTAATTTATGTGATGCAACAACTACTGTATTCTTTTTAACACACAATTACAAACGATATTTTAAAATATTATTTCTGCTTTTTTTTTCTGTATAAGAGGCTATTTTTAGAAAATGAAAACGAAATAGGAAGGAACAACAGGCAAAAAAATTTCACCATTGTGCCAGACTTTGTACAGCTTGTGAATTTTTTATTGAACAGAGAAGCCAAAGGGCAAAGCTGCTGCTGACATCTTGCAGGCTTCATTTAAATCCTAAATCAGCCTCTCCTCTGTGACAGGAACAAATTCTGAGATACCAGAGCAAATTCATTCCTGGAAAAGTTTCACAGAAGAGCCTCGGGGCTCTTGTGATATTTCATTCCTGCACCTGAACTGTGAGGAAGGACACATGAAAGCTATTCAGAAATGACTGGGAGTAGGATGAAGTCCATGTGTCTTCACTGTCAGGTCTAAAGTCAAACTGACTGACTGTCCATAACCCATTTACCTGCCAGAGCTCACTAAGGCCAAGCTGGAGAATATTAACAACTCCTACCTTTCTCTAGCACCCCCCTCAGCCATAGCAGAGAGGATTTGATCTGAAGGCTCTTGTTGGAATGAGAGGGCGGTGGAGCTGGTCCCTGGCTGCTGGCTGGGCTTTGCGCCAGGATCACCCAGTGAAGGAATGCTGCAGCTGAAGCCAGTTTGGCTTCTGGCAGCAAGAAATTAACATCTGTCCATGGACCATTAGTCTCATTAATCCCATTCTCCTCAGCACTAACTGAAGAATTCCTCTATTCTTAGACAGTAAGGTACCTTTTCTGTGTTTCTGTTAAGGAATTAGCAAGGCCTTTCCCTTTAAAGTAATTAGTAGGACCTACAAAGGATCTGAAGTTTCCACATGGCTGCTTCTTCAAATGTATGTGGACATTTTTCCATGAAAGCAGTTTGCAGCTGAAACCCAAACTGAAACCTATTTGCTGATGGTAGGCATTTTTCCTGTGGTTGTTCTCCAGTACTCTGTGATTTGAATATTTCCATCTATATCTGGCCTATATTAAATTTTGAATTTAGAGGTGGACAGCCATGCTACTTCTTTTGTCTCTCTTTGTTTTTTTGGTAATCAAAAGATTGCAGAATAAAACTTGTACATTTTGCTTACTAAGTGTAGAAAATGATAATTTACACTGCTCATTGTTCTTCACCTGAGAGTTATTTCACAGTGTTACATATGCGTTTTCTTGTTCAGTGACTCCAAACAACTTCTCCCTAGCACACACTTTAACTAGTATTCCATTTCAACTGGCTTTATAATGTCTATTTCCTACTGGTTTTCATCTCTGACTGTGTTTCCAGCTCATCAGTAGCATTTCACACTGGTGTGGAATTCAGAAGTGCTTTGGTATTAACAATTAAAAATAAATACTGCATGTTAGACCTAAAACTAAATGGACTTTGCAACAGTAAAATGTAACAAACTCACTAAGTATTCTCATCCTTTAACCTAGTTATTTGACTTGGAGATATTTTTGATAGAGCACATTACTAATGAAATATCTCTTGAAAGAACAGTTACTGAAAGTATAGAACTAAGAGAAGACAATTATTGCATTGAAACTTGAAAAAGAACTTGGAAGGACAATAAAACTTATTGATGAGACACAACCACATTGCAATGTGTTAGAGCTCTATGGTTTGAAGAACCTTACCCTAGAATCAGGCTGCTTAGAACAGCTAGAATTTGTAATCAGAAAATATCCTAAAACACACATACCTCTCAAAATGAAATCAATGAACACACTCTAGTCCACAGAGTATGATTTTTAACCATCCGTGTTATTAGGGGTGGAAATAATTGTAAAACAGAGCAGAAATCACTAATTGTATCGGTTTTCTTTTTTGGTAACATTAAACTTTTTCTCACAGTACTATTTTCCTTATTATTGCTGTGTGACTGAAGATCTGTTTGGAAAATTTTGGATTAAAAGACTGTTGAAAAGTTAGCCCCATGAGCTGCTGATAACAGCAACTGCTGCTCTGTTTACTTGTGCATTGAAATAAAGGATGGAGTTTCCTGCTGTAGATTATGTTAAATCCAACCATTGTTAATCAAAGGAAGCTCCTTTCCCTGATATCTGGATTGAGATCTGATCAAAATATTCCAGAGAGTTACTAAGGCTGGACAGAATTTTAATGACAGTCATTTTTGGCAGATTTCCTCAAGGGCTCCTGAAAATATTAATCTTCAAGGAGAAGAGTTTGCAAAGGCTGGAGAGCTCACAGCTCACTCAGGGTGCTGCAGCTCCCTGGCTCTGTACAGCTCCCCTGAGCTCACCAGCTCACAGCTCAGAAGGGAAAGTCAGAGAGCACCGAGGGGTCTGCACCTGGGCTGCTTTGTGCCATGGAAAAGGCCACATATACTGACTCCTTATCAATAGTAATAAAAATAAAAAACATAATATATTTATATATATTTACACTAACATTTCTGGAAGAGGAAGTATTGACTGCTTTTGTCCATATTTGTACAGACAATAGGCATCTTGCATTAGGAAACTGCATGTGCTACTTCTCACTCTTTTATACATGAATATCACAGGAAGGGCAAAACACTGCCAGAGTGGTCTGAATTTAATCTACTGACTTTCCAGGAATTCTTCAGCTGTAACACAGCTGAAAACACAATTCTAAACCAGGATTTTTTCTTTTTGTTTTAGTTACTGCAATCGGAACTTATATTTGTGATAATGATAACTCAAGAAAAATAGAATCACATGACGCTGTTTTTGCTTTAGGGTACCACAAAACTCTTACTTTCATATATAAGAAATACTGTATACAAACAGTATAATTATTCATATCAAACTGTAAATTTCGGATGATGTTTCACATCACTTTAACCTTTCTGTTAAATAATGAAATGTAAAGTTGATTTTTAGGTATATATCAAGAAAAATAACTGTTAGACTATGGATTCATCTGGTCAATAATTGAAATAGCTATTGAACCATTTAAACGCATAATGCCAATTCCTGTCTTATTTTAAGTAACTTGTTAAAATTAATTTGATTCGGAAGCCCATTTTTCTCTTTATATAAATTTCTTAGTACTTCAGCTTTTTCTATTTTTTTCCAGTTTTCTCTTAATATATTCATATTCATGACACTTTCATTTAATATATTTCTCTCTCTTTCAACTGTTTCAACTTCAGACAATGCACTATAACCACAGAATATAACACCAAGGACTGGTGATATGCTGTGTATATGGGCATACAATAAAGAACTTCATTCAAACTAACAGAGCATTATTGCTAACATCTTTTTCTTAATTTAACAAGAGGCTCAGAAGCATATATATTTTTTTTTATCTGACATTCCAGTGATTGCCTTATAGAACACTTAAAAAAACCCAGCCTTGCCAGGTAAATGAGCTGAATAAAGGCTGCAATAGAAAGAAGTACAGGGGTTCTACAGATAGAAAAGGATTCAGTCTCTGAGGACAGAATACACATATAAATCCATCACCTTTCCTCACTGAAGAATTTTAAACTTTCTTCTAGTTTTCTTGCCTTGGCTTTCTGCCCATGGTACATTTTCAATTCATAGAATGTCTCTAGGTTAGTTAAATATTTATTTTTCAGTCTGTATTCCTTTTTATTCCTGAGAGATAACCAAGATCAAACAAGGTTCAGACCCAATTTTGCATCCTCTTTGTATAGTAAATTTTCATTATATCATTGAAGTGTCTTCTTAATTTACAAATTTAAAGTGAAAAAATATTTTTAAAGCTCAGATAACTAATAGAAACAGTGTGGGGTTATTTTTTAATTTCTTTCCTTGTTTGTTTTTCCTGGGGTGTTTTCTTTTTCCTCACCAGAAAATATCACTAATAGGTAACATGCTCATTAGGGAACATTCAGATTAAAATCTGAAAGTATTTAGACTTCCCATTGAGAGGAAAAGCAAAATTATGCAGGTGTTTCTGTTTTCACCTGAATGAAAATCACTTTGATGTTTTCAGCACTCATCATTGCATATACTGGTGTCATCCTTCTAAAACTGGGAGTTTCCAAAGGACATACTCTCTCTCAGCCTGTGTTTCCTATTTCTGCCTGTCTGACAAGTCTGCATGTACCTTATTATGTATAGATGGCTGCCAATTAGAAAACTGATGGAAATGTAGGAGATGTGTCTTACAGACTTGTAGTCCTCGCTTCTTAGAGGTACCTGTACGTGTATTGAAACTGGGGGCAGCTGCATATGTAAGCACCTAGCAGTTGGCCTAAACAGTATTTCAGGGCCTAGCTTCCATCAGTTTAACTCTCTAAATATCTTTCAGGATGTGGGCTTTAAAGACTTCAAATTTGTTTTGTTCCCTTACTTTCTTAAAAATCTCAATTGAGTACTACTGTGAGATCAAGTTTCCTGCCCTTGCTAGCAATAAATATTTTTAATAGAGTAATTTACTCGAGGATTTACACTAGTTTCTACCTTTCTAAAATTCTAATATTAAATACAGTCTTTGAGTCATCTACATGTGCCATGTTGGGCCTACTTTTTCTTCTGGAGAAGTTAATTTAAGAACCCTGCTTGACTCCATTAGATGCTAGAACTGTTCTATAATAATGTGCATGTATAGCAGGCCAAGGGAAGGTGCCTCCACAATATCTATCACAGAGCATGTACTCTCTGCCTAATGGCACTGCAATAAATATCCTGCAAATTAATGGGACACTAGCATATGAAATAAATTTCTATATATTTGCCTGCATTTGTGTTACTACATTTTAATGATGTTTCCTTATTGTGTTATTGTATAATATTGTATAATATGACGTGATTAAAGATTTTCATTTAAAATTGCCATGAGAATTAATTGATTGTCTTTATCTGTTACTTGGACAAACTTTCCTTAAAAGGTGTAGGAAGCATTTATGTTTCCCCCACATGCTATCTGTTCCTATGATGAATCATTTAATCAGAAGGCAGCATTATCCCTGCAATATAAAAGTGTAAGGAAGGCAGGTCTCTTCCTATTCAGGGTAAGATACATGCAAGAATCACAGCAATGTGAGAAGATCATGATGCCTGGGAAAAAGCTTCAGGGCAGAAAAAAATGGGTGGAGAGAGGAGGTAGCAAAGAAATGAACATGCATGGCTCTAGGGTTTTGGTTTTTTTGGTTTTTTTAACTATTTCATTTAATTCTACCAGGAGCAAATGATGACTGAAAAATCTTCCCAAAAATCTATTGCTGTTTAAACACTGTTGGGAACAATGCTGAAAGTAACACTTTTAAATTCCAATAGGGCCTTTCTAAAGAAGAAAACAACAGCCCAATACATTGAGTAACTTTGGACCAGATATCTATGAGTGGAGCTACTACATGGTTAGGAAAATAATTTGAAGCCTGTTACAGAACAAGAGAGCATTTATTTGTGGGAATATGGAAGTATTGGCAATAATAAAAAAAACCCCCTCAAAACAGAACAGAGAAAACAGTCTTTTAAAAAAACAAGAAGGAAATTTACATATATTAAAAAAATATGTGCAAATATCAGAAATCAGCTAGTCAGTTTAGAGAAGGTAGGTAGTGATTCAATTTGTACCCTGATATTTGAGAAACTGGAATGAGAAAATTAATTAACAATTTGTCTATTATAATTAGGTCAACTTAACCTGGAAACAATTTCTTTTGGCAGGAAAGAATGAACTAGTATTTCGTTGAGAGCTCTGGAGAGGATTGTGTTCTGATACATGAGAAACTGAGACACTCAACAAGAAGCAAAGGCTTTGGACCTAGTTATGATTTTAATTACACCAATATGAATAAGACTAATCTTTCTAATGTGTTTTCCAGTGACAAAATCACATCATAAACAAGTCATTCAACCTTCAAGGTCTACCTGGAAGAGGTCAGCATTGAAGAGTAAAGAAAATTACTTACACTTACAAATTGTACTACTTAGAAGAATCACTATGGAATTTAGAATAACGAACAAAGGCAGTTCATCATTGCCAAAAGGCATCAGAGAAACTGAATTTCCTATAAGGGAAAAATAAGAAAAGAGTTTAGATACTACTTACACTGTTTTCATGCTCACATAAGATATTTCTCATTATTACCTTGATTATGACATGTTAACTTACATAAATAAAAAAATTATATCTGAGGTAAATGTGATAGAATCAAAATTAAGATGGTAGTTTTTGTTTGTTTGTTTGTTGGTTTTTTGTTTTGTTTTGGTTTGCTTTGGTTTTTTTTGATTGAGAAGTTCTAAAACAGCCTGAAGTGACATGGCTCAGGATGATTTTCTAGGTAATATAGCCAAACTCCATAGATAGCACAGCTAGAGATCTCATAACTGTGTTAAAAAGAGAGAAATTTTGACTGTTATTATCCATGGCCTCTGAGTTAGTTTAGGAAATATGATGTGTACAGGGGATTGCAGGGTTTGAGGGATTTATCATCAAAAGGAGACTGTATCTTCATATTACATGAGACCCATACAGCTCCACTTTCATTGTTTTGAACTCTGAAAAAGTCTGGGTGTCACAGTTTTATGACATGTTGCCTATGCTTTTTTTTTTTTTCCCCCAGCCTCATCAATTATTTTCTTCACATTTGTTTTTCTCTGTGAGGTCTTGTTTCCCGGCCATATTGCCAAAGGCTACTAGACTGTAACATGCCCTGCATAAGAATTTCAAAAGCATTGCACTCCATAGGAAAACATGAAAGAGTCCTTCATGTTCTTTGGAATAATAAACAAAAACAAAGGAAAAGATTGTGTTCCTCTCTCCCATGCTACTTTGAACACATGCTCAAAATGCTTACAAACTGAAATACTACTACCCAAAGCAGCCACAACAAAGAGCTGTAGTGGAACATTTACAGAAATGATGCAGAAATATCAGTTTATCAATTTTCTTCATTTTCCATGAGCTTGGAAGTCCACCCCTTGTGACCACATTATTCAATGAGTAATCTCAAGGAGAAAGTTTACAGATTTTATTGGATACCTTCATAAAACGGAAGTGAAAGTAGTAAATTCGAATAATGTATTCATGTTCATAGTAGCTAGAGGTACATTCTCATTTTTAATTGCTGCCCAATCCACAAAAGCACTTTAAGCATGTGCTTACTTGATTACTGTATTAAAGTTTTAAAATTAATGGTCCCATTTCGGTTTTTACCATTGACTTCAAAGGGAGCCAGATTAGGATTTATACAGATTTGGCTAGTGGTGCTGCTTGTTATTAAAAAAACCTTCTTTCATGTTGCATAAAACTTTGCCAGGCTTTAACCATTTAGGCTGAAATTCCATATGCTTCATAGACGGGTCAGGCTGAATTCTTCTGGAAAAATCCAAACAAAACTATTTAGCTCTTTTCAAGAGCGAGGACTGACTTGGCAAGAAGACTGGGACAGGTAAATCAGGGAATGTGAGTGGAACTGGGAACGTCTTGAAGAGAAAACTCAGACTGGCCGTGGCCAAAACAGTCTTGGGCTACAAGGAAAAGCTGAGAGAGAGAATCAAGAAATGTTATGTCCTTAAAAAAGGACAAGACTGAGGAGCTGGAGATAAAATGTTATGGATAGGACAACATGACTGGTACAAGAAACCACGAGTGGGAAAGATGCAGAACTGGGAAAGAGGCATTAGCTTAGAGAAGCTGGAACATAAGGATGGACTATAATCCTGGAACAGCCTGTGTTTTTGGAGGACCATCTTCTCTGGAGCTTGGAGCAGAGCCCTGAGCTCCATAAACTCATTGTTCATTCCTCTTGTGGGTAAAGGGCCTTAAAAGCCACCAGCAAAATTTCTCATTCTCTTCTATGACTTGCCCATACAGAGATTTCATTAGCTTTGATAAGCTTAAAACCTGTTTTTTATTCCATTGGTATTAATAAGGGACATAAATATTTCAACTTGAGTGACCCATACATGTGTCAATAGGAAACCACATCACAGAACTTCATTTTCCCCAATTTCTCCTTCAAAAAATTTTCACCACCCTCCTGACTTCCTTGGTAAAAAGAACATGATTTCACCTGTGAAATATCAGATTTAAGGGCAGATCTGGGATACACTGCCCTTTTGACCGTCTGATTCCTGTTGCCACCTAAACTTTTTCTGGTGAGGAATAAGAATCGTACACTGAGAGACCAACAATAAAAAAAAATATAAGATACTTTTTGCAAACCAAGCAGGAAAAGTCAGGAAAAGAATAGAAAACTGAAATTTTAGATAGTAGCCCAGATCATTCCTAGAAGTTCTGACATGACTTTGAAGAAAAGAGTGTATTATTTATTTGCTTCCAACTTGCATGCCTTCTTCCCTATCATACAGGGTGAGGGAGACTGCAGAGAAAAGCAGAATAAGAAAGAGGAACAACCACAAGGAGCTGGGAGCACACACCAAACCACTATTAAAGATCAGAGAATGGATGTCACCAGGATAATGGAAGGAAAAAAATACCTAGGGACCAGCAAGGACTGTGTCATTTATTGCATGATTGACTGGCAGACAGCCAGGACCTGTCTTTAGGGACACAGTGGACAAGCAAGTGCGACTTTTATTCTTGCTATTCTTATTCTAATTCTTTTTATCTGCATTGTAATATCTAATCCAAAAATAACTAGAGATTTGATAGGGTTGCTTTGATAGACTTGATTTCGTTAGAATTTTTTTTTTTTTTATACTTTAAAAACCTTGGGTTGGTCACCATAAGCAAAGGACCTAAGCAGCTGGCTGAATGATAGCAAATCTGGGGTTCTGACATGATGTTGAAATAGATGTTTCAAGGGAAATTAGTGATCTTGCATTCCTTGACTCCTAAACAGACAGAGATTCCAGAGGAAGAAGCTTGACAGGTCTTCTCTCTTTCTGAGAAACAGTAACATCCTACATCATCCCTGTGCTGTGCACAACATGTGATTGCAGTGCTGAAGCTGCATTGCTTTTCTTTCCCTCCAGCTGGACCGTTTTTTCTACCTGACAACCTAATGTCTGAGACTCAGTGAAATGTAAATTAAATCATTGGAGGGCAGGATTTTGAATTTGTATCATTGACCTTGTATCATTGAGGGCTGTAAGTTACTGCTGTGAGTCAAGTGCTGAACTCCTGTTTTACATGCCATACTAACAGAAATGTTTGACCTTAAGCTCCTTCTGCTTCAGCTTCTCCTCTTCCAAGAGCGACTTTTAAGAAGACATTTTTAAGTTTTTGTGAGTCTTATGTGTCTTTCATTGATGCTTCCCAGAATGAAAGGAAAGGGAATGAATAACTTTTATAATTGCCTGCATAGTGTGCAATGCATAGAGCAGGTGGCTACACAGGGAACAGTAGAGAATAATACCTGAAACAGTGGCACATTATGTGATAAGAACTTTACCTGCACTGCATAAAGGAAGGTCCTGCTGAAAAATAGTATGTTAATGTGATTGGTGCCTGCATATTATAAAGAATGAAGTCAAAGGAAGTGAATTCATTTTGTGAAAAAAACCTAACCCTGGAATGCTTAATATTTCAGTAAAATTACACGGTTTGAAGTGCTTCTCTTGAATAATATATCTTAGAATAAAAATTATGTCTCCATAATCTCCATGAAGATATAACACAAATATGAAAAAAAAAGGAAGCTATTTAAATCTACCAAATGTAAATCACTGAAGAACTATTTCCATCATCCCAAAAATTTACAAATCTTCTTTAATATACAGTACTTGCACACTGACAAAGTGAAAAGACAGCACTGTTTTTTTTCCCACATAAATGTTATAAATTATCATTTAACATAAGTTTGTTGCTAAAAATGCACAAAATAATTTTATTATTTTAAGAAAAGGAAGTTTTATCTTTGAAATGCTGGGTTTCTTTACAAGTAACTGCTATTTTATACAATCCCAGAAATCTCAAAAAAGCTGTTGTTCTATTTGCCATTTACAATGTTCTCTGGATTAGAAGGAAGAAAATCTTCCAGAAAGAGACAGAGTTAAAAACCTCTGGTACCAGCAATAACTGTTACTGAGGATCTTTTCATTCACCTAAGTGGGAATGGGTAGAAAGTAATGAGCAGAAGACCCTTCTAGAACTAAGTGTTCTCATTAAAACTCTAATTCTACCACTGATTGAATGGCTGAGTCATCCTGGCCAACTCCATTTTCTTCTTCTGCCTAGCTTTACCTAGGAAATAGTAATACTAACATGTTCCATACAGTGTTGTAGGTTCTCAAGATTAAAAGCATTAGAAGAGCTATGCCTTCCTAAAAGCTGTCACTGAAATGGTCAGATATAATTAAAATGCTTCTACATGTAATGAAATTGAGGCATTCTCATTTTTATCTTTTTTTTTTCCTTATTCATGCTCCCCAATACACACCTGCACATTATTTTTGTGTGTCCAAAACCATGCTTATGAATCTAACCCACACTCCTGTGGGTCCAATGGCCTCCCCAGTATGTACCTGCAAAAGATCTCAGCTCTCTCAGCAGGCACTTGAACATGGATTTTCTTTTCAGCTAGTATATAAGAAGTGAAGTTTTCAGAACATATCCCTAGTCACTGCTTAATAGACCCAAGTCACGGTCACAAGTGTCAATGACTCTGATGTTAGTACCTTTCTCTCTTGCTTTTGATTTGAAAATGTTTCAAGATGTGATTCTATGTTGATAACAAATGCCAGGAGAACCTATTATATTTGGAAGAAATGGCAATTCTATTTCATTTGTTTCCGCAGCAGGAAACTCCTAATCATGCCCCAGATGATGCATCACAAAGCAGAAAATTTAAAGCAAATCCTAAATGCTCTTCCTAACTCATACCCACAGCTCCTTGGCAGTACAAAACTAAACAGTACTACAAATATAGTTGAGAGGCCGTTGCATAACCCCTGTGCTCTTGGCAAAACCTCTGCTGTTGTTTTTGGAAAACGACAGTTGGTAAACACCATGAATTTTTGTGCAATAGAGATTTCCGCACGAGGAAGCAACAATTGGCTGTAAATCTGAGGGTTATTTTATTTCATATGTACTCAATACTCAATGCTCAGCTTACCTGGGGTCCAGGATCAGCCATGGAGCAGGTACAAGACTCCACATATGGGGAAATGCCAGCTTGAGCTCTAGAAGGAAACCAGACCAGACAGAGATTCTTCTTCCTGGGCATTGGCATTGCCAGCCACATTACACAGTTTTTCACCCTCTTGTGAGCTGAGAGAGCCCTTTTCTCCCTTCCTCTCCCACATCCTAGTACTAGCAAGAGTATGGAGGGAATTTCAGTACTGGTGCACCTTCTTTTACCACTGCTCATTTCTTCTTTGTGGTACAAAATCCATTCTCAGAGAGTCCAAAGGAGACTTGCTCTGCTGTATGTCTGGATTAAAACTGACCCAGATTTTTCAATGTAAAACTTTGCACAGTACCTTCTTATTAAAAAATCTCCTTCTATGGGTTAAGATCAATATGCGTAAAGTGAGTAGCAACTGAGGAGGTTAGGCAGACTTTAAGACTGAGTATTTTTCAGTATCTCACCATTTTTACTTCTTGCCCTTGTGAAATGTTTTTTTTCTTAGAAATCTGCATTGCCATAACTAGTTTTGAATAGTTATTCCCGGATCAGTTTTCTCTCTAGCACTTTCTTTCTTTGATGTATTTATAAAATACCTTATGCTCCTTAATTCTTTCGCCTGACAGAAATAGTTTGCTACAAATTACTTCACTGTCAATGTTCCTGCAAAATTTTACACTTCTAAGTCACATACAAATTTTCTGAGATTTATTAAAAACACCCAACAATCTATGCAAAGACAAGGAGCCCATTATTTAAAAAAAAAAGGGGGGGGGCCACAGGGGGGAAGCTACCAGAATTTTCCATTTTTAGCAAAAGGTGCATAGCATAGGCCTGCAAATTACACAATTTCATAAATTACTCGCTCTGGACTACTTGCATCCTAAACTGGGAGAGCATTATGTTGCATCCTGTATAAAGACATGATACTTTCACACAGAATACAGAGAAACTGCTTCTTGGTGATTGTAGCATCATATAGTATTTCATCATTACTATATTTGCTGTACCAGCCTTGAAATTGCTTGAAGATTCAACATAATCTTCTCCAAAGTTTCAGTCATGCCTATTTGAGAACTACATGTATCAAGTTCCCCGCCAGTTACACGAAGTCAGATCACTGTTTCCACACTGACAACCGTTGAGCAAATCTTTCTTTTTTCAATGTCTCATGGCTTTTGCAGGCTTCATGGTACAGTGTCCAAGTACTGCATCTAGGCTTTGAGACACTATCAAAGCAGCAATCCCAGTTCTTCTTTTGGTCTTTACTTCTCCTTTCCCAAGAATATTGTATCATTTGCCAAGTTAGGTAAGGAAAGGTGTATTTAAATAATGAGAAAAGTCATGCAACTCTGTATGAAATAGCTATTCTGTAAGTAATAAATTGAGCTTAAATTGCAGATGTTCTTATGCTTTCACATGTAATTTGCTTCTCAGCATGGGTGTGTATATTCAGAAATCCATAGTTCTGCATGAAAGCAGGCTGTTTTCAAATAAGTTTATTTAATAAAAGGCTATTTGAAAAATTACTTTCCAGAGGGTACTATCAAAAAATCACATTAGCACCAATAATCTATCAATTTAGCTGTATGGTAAATTATCCAATTTCCATTACAACTGATGGAGTGCAGCAATTAGAGGATGTCTCATATGGGACAATATGAATTTTATTAGCTGAAGCCTTTGCTGAAACTAAAGCTGAAAAATTCACAGGAGCATTCCTGCTTATTGTGATCTCTCACCTTAAATGAGATCCTTCATCTTACTTTTGTCAATCAGAGTAAACGCAATTATACTGAATTTTCTGAGACTCAGCTGTCATTGTATTGAGTCCTTCATGTGTTAAAACCTGAACAATACATGATGAATTGCAGTTCAGTGTGCCTGAACCTGCTGTCCCAATGAAGTTCTGTAGATAAGTTAAAGGTGGATAGATTCTGGTAACACCTGTTTTTTGAGCTCAGAAAAGTGATACTTTTATGGAAAAGCTTTTGCTTTCTTTTGCTTCACTTTGGCTCTTTTAACTAAATTCTCTTTCCTTCCAATACAGATATTAGAAGTATCAGTAGATAAGACAACGAAAGGGAGATCAGGTATTGATGCTAAATGAGTTTCAGTTAAGTAACTCCTGGTGAAATAATTTTCATAAAATTCTTTGCACACCATAAGTGAGGAATACCACGTAGGAGGGAATATTTTTGTTAAAATAAATTAAGAGAGATCAATTCTTCTCAATCTTTTACTGGCTAATGTGCATTGCCCACAGTTCCATCAAGCATCTTAAAGCATGATTTTGGGGTTGTTAAAATTTCATTCTTTGGTGACTAGAGGTTGTCAAACACCCCAGATTTTTCATCCTTTATTACTTTTTCAAGTTGTTTACCATAGCCAGGTATTAAGTCAGATATATTATCTTTTAAGTGTTCTGAACTGCCACGTTTCTTATTCAGGCATAAGTTTTCAGATGCTATTCTTCTGAGAAATACCTTTAGATCCTTTTTCAGCCATGACCAGTGTGTGATGTAGGGAGAGCTGAAAGTAAGATGGGGCAGAAAGATGTTTTTCCTACCGTTTTCTGGGGTGGGGTCATCTGAAGGATCCATTGTGTATAAACTTCTGGAAACATTCTGAAAAAGATGAAAGACTCATTTTCCCTTGCTGACACAAGGTTTCTTTTTTTCTGTGCAAGCTTGAGAGAGCAGATCAATACTTTGTGATATAAAAGGGTATATGTCAATACTATGACAGTGTGTTCTCATATTTTTGACATTTGCTCCAAGTACATGTAATGTACCTCTTATTCCATAATCTTACAAACAACTGAGAATTTAATAAGCTATATAAGTGGAAGTGCAAGTCAAACATAATTGCAGCATTTCTGTTTATGTGCTTCATGATTTACAGTGAATATATAAAGGAAAAAATGCAAAGTCATCTTTGCAGCTACCATTTTACAAGTTAAAGCAACTTGACTGTGATTACATGAAAGAAAGTTTAAATAAACTAAATCAGGTCAGATTTTAACCCTAATAAAATAAGGCCAAGAATTACTTTTAGAATTTTATGTACTATACTTTCATGCAGCAGAACTGTCCCAAACACAAACAGAAATAGTAAATGGAGAATTAAGAATTAAAATTACATTAGTTTGAAAATTTACAACTCATTCTAAAAAGGATGAGGCATGCAGCTAAAAGCTAAAGCAGAAGATAGAATCAATAGCTTTTGGCTTTCATATTTGCCTTCTCCATCTTTTGCACAGGTGAAGAAAAGAGGCAGAAATTTCTTCCCTTTTCTTATTTTATATGGTGAATTATTTTCTTTTTGCATTCATCCATTCTCCCTGTCTTCTTTTCGTCTCTTTTAAAGTGTTGCACACAGAGTACTCCCACTCTCTGAGCCCTGTGTAGTATCACAATTTCAGCAAGAGGAAGCAGGAAAGATCTAATGTGTGCCAGGACTTTGTCAGTCTAGTTCCCCAGGACCTTTTTCCTTCTCTTCCTCTCTTAAAGTGCCCCATGATGTGAGACGGAATGGCAAAAACTAGATAGGAGGGAATGCCTTAACACTAGCAGCATGATAGACTCATGCCTAGTTCTATTTACTCCCTTACTCTGACAGAAACTTCACAACTTTGAGTGACTCAGTCATCCTGAACGTAGTTTCTCACATGTAAGAAGACACTATTTCTTTGTCTGCACAGACAGCTATTGCACAGGCAGGTAAATCCCTACATGGTTTGACATGAGTGATGCACACTGCGGAGGTGTAGGCAATATTTCTTTCAACTGCCAGAAGAGAAAGTAGTAGAGAACTCACAGTTTGCTTCTTTTGTGTTTACAAAATTTTTGGTTAGGCCCTGACTATGAACAAGTCTGGGGATGTAATAATTCCAAACAGACAGAAATGCCCTATGTTCTTGGAAACAATGGTGCTTTATTGTAAGGAAAACATTTCAGATTTATGTTTCAGTCCTCCTCTTTCCTTTCATCATTTTGCTTACAAGGGTTTTTTTGAGCAGCTGTAAATTTTAAGGACAGATTTTAAGACATAAGGATCATCTGGTTTGATCTTTGCCTAACACAAGCCATAAAATTTCACCAATAATTCCTGTAGGGGAACATATCATCTTCCCTCAAATTGTAAGTGAATACTGTCAAGCCCAGTAACCTGTGGTTTACTAGAGCATAAAGACATCCTGTCTCAATTTAAAGAATCCTGGAGATGATGAATTTCCTTCTTCCTTGGCAATGGATGGTTACTGTCACTGCAACCAGCTGTTTCTAATTATTGTTCTGAACCAAAACCAAATACAGGGCTGCCATATGATACTGGTGAGTATGGCCTGGGAGTTTGTCACACCCACAAAAAGGAACAAAATATTCTGCTTTCTATCTCTGCATACGTCCTTTGTCTGCTGGCCTATTGTAACTATGTTTTAAGGGTTTTATGCTATGGTTGGCTCCAGTTCAACCCTTACTTCACTTTTATCCTGTTTAATGCTAAACCATGGTTAAATTCACTCCTTTCTCCAGCCTCACAAAAGCGGTCCCAGACCACAGAAGAGAGAAGGCAGGAATTATCTGGCATGTCATGGGATGTAACAGACAGTGCACTGTGTGATGATGGTGCTTTTTACTCATATACGAGTATGTTTTAGGAGAAAAACTGTGGTAGCACAATTCAGTTGTGAAACTCAGAGCTATCTGCCTTGTGAGCCAAGCATCTGTCAAACATAAACATACTGACTTCTGCATAAATCACACTAGGACTTCAACTACCAGGCACTGCTGGTCATTTCTAAGCCTGCTTGACTGCATCTGACTCAGAAGATCATGGAGCAGCACTGTGTCAACACGTAGGATTCCAGAAATATTAGTGTTGTAACAGGGAAACTTCAAATTGAAGAAAGATACATACAAGTGCAACAGTCATAACAAGTCCATTCCCAATGTATTTCCATACTCTTTAGACTCTTAAAAAAGAAAGGAGCAAATCCCCTAACCTCTCTCACAATAAAATCCTACAGATAGAGTTTCTTTATTCTCTTTATGAGCTGTTAGATTTTCCATTCTCATTGTTAATCTATCTGTAATTGGCAAAATCATGTTTTTGCCTTAGTAATAGATGTTTTAAAGTATTGCTGCAAAGTGTATCTCAACAGTGTAGTAGCTGCATTAACAAACCAAGGTGTCTAAATCTGTGTGCACTGATGAGGGTCAAAGTGCTATTTAGGGAGAGTCAGAGTCTAAACAGAAGAGAAACCAAATGTTAATTAAAAAAGTCATATTGAAAAAAACAGAATTATTACTTAGCAAAATAAATATTAGTTAATATATAGTGTATAAAACCCCATATTATATTAAAAAAAATAAATGGAAGTTAGGCAGCTAATGCTATAAAATTGTGGAAAATTAACAGGGAATCACAACTAACTGTTGTGCTTTTATGCAAAAATATTGGAATATTAATCTACACTTAGAAAACACATGAAAATATTCTTTCCTTCTTTCAGTCCACTGAATTTGCTTATAGCACAAATGTGAACTACTGTATCACTCTTTCAATATATGAAGGAGTGCAATACTTACTGAGGAATTTACAGCAATGAAACAGTTACACAAGCACAGGACTTGGCCTTTCTCTAAATGCCTATGTTGCATAGCTCAAATATTGATTTAACTAAAGACACCCTCAGCCTGTAATTTTAGACATCAAAACCAAATATACGAAATATGTCTTGGAAAAGAGCACTGAAAGCAGCAATAGTACATAAGTGACTATTCTGTACAGAAATGAATAATACTATTTTTAAAGAACACTTGAGCTAAAACTCATTTATATAATTTTGCTTTTTCAAAAAAAAGATAAATGAAAAACAACTCAAGATCTGCTTGTTAATGCTAAATCCTTCCCAAAGAAAGGGGGTACCAAATTTTTTGCATAGTAAAATAATCATCCAGATGGCAAAAACAACCCACCCTGAAAATAGTGAATGCTAAGATGAAGGCTATGTTTCTTAAGGTCATCATCAGTAACAGTTTCATAAAAACTCTTACAAGCTCTCAGCTGTAAGGATACCAGAACAGTTTAGTGAACTTTTGCCAAACTCTGTATTGCTAATCTATTATTCTAGAAATGTGTGACTGCAATACAGTCCTGGGTTTATGATTGACCTGGCCCTGTTTGACATGAAAATACCAGAAAAGAAATAGCAGTTCACTTTTTTTTTTTCATAGAACTCCTCTGCTTTCAGAATTCATTATTACATAAATATAGATAATGTAGGAAATATTTTAATGAAGACATTCCTATATTACATAAAATCATCTTGTGATTCACATTATTTTTTTCATACGTAAGAGCAAAAGTTAGGGCAATTTATTACATAGAAACTATTAAGAGGCTAATCACCTTAGTGGACTAAGATTTAAGTAGTAACCTCCTTCTCCAAGACAATATGTACATCTATTTTTTGAATATTTAAGCAAAATAAAATATGAAACTACTTAATCTACAGTTTAAAACGAATGCATGGACTCAGAAACAAGAACTTGAAATACAGCTGTTCTGAAGCAAGATAAGAATGGACATAACAAAAAAGAGCATGATACTTGATGTTGGAAGACATTATTAATAAAATCTGATCTAACCACTGAATAAGCCAAAAAATTGCAGACACGAACATAATGAAATGTTGTGTGGAGCTGAAAATACATAAGATAGGTAATTATTTAAGGTAAATTATAGAGAAAAGTCAAATCAGAACGGGAAAAAATGGGCAAATAAGGTTTACATTCACATAGTCAGCGGGAATTTGCAAAAGAATTAAAATTACCATGTGTATTTTTCTGTCACTATAGTCTAATACAAAAGGAGTCCACACTACTTTTAGGTCATGAATGACAAAAACTCTCCAAATCAGAAGGTCCCTCTCTGTGTCCACCAAAACTTCTGAATACAGATAGAAAGCTATTAACAACTACTTCCTCATAGTAAATAACTTCCTAAATAACTCTCTCCCTCTATAATCTGTAACAGAGTTGCTGGCAGGTATTATTCTCAGGAATGCACTGGTAAAGGGCTCAGATACTTTTGGATCTCATATACTCTAATTTTTTGCATTGTGGAACAACACAATTTTTTTAAATCACAGCAAGTGACTGCATGACTTTCTCCATAGTTAATATTACATGATTTATCCCGCCTCAATACTTAGGATTACACTGAATTTATAGATTAAACTGAACTTCTTGTACCAGCTAAGTTTTTATTTTATTTTAACTGCATCCTAGCAAGACAATCACTGTATTGTTCTTAGCAAATTAATCCCCTCTACCCAGAATCATTATCTCCTGAAAAATGGATGTCAGGGAATGAATTGAACATCACAAGTTTTCAAATACTTTAAAATTTTAACCAACAAACTAGTTAAGCAAGATATGTATATAGTCATTGCATAAGCAAAAACCTGCATTTGCATGCACAGATTACATTTTCCCACCCTTATGTGAGATTCAGCTGACAAGAACGGCAAATTCAAATTCTTGCTGTAAATATTTTTGAAAATTTAATGATCATATGTTTTTTTAACAAATAATTGATGCAAATCCCCTTAAATTCCAGATGAATAGTAGAAAACTGACTAGAATACTAGTCAGATTTTTTTAACCTGAAAAATACATGTAGCATAAAATGTAGGCATTTAATTCATAATTCAAAAAAAGCAATACACCACCCGGACATAAGAAGCTATAGGTTCTTGTGAAGGTTTCTTGAACTAAACCTGGAGGTTTATAAAACATATGCACAGCTCCCATTGAAATTAGTGACTGGATTCCAGTTGGGCTTGATCTGCCAGCAATGCAAGGCAGCTACAAATCTAATTTCAGAAAATCAGTCTGTAATCATCTGTCTGAAATGCAATATTTGACGTAAGGTATATTAACTAAATATTAGAATCTGTTAAGTATTAGGAAGAAAATCTTGATGTTTGTACTTTATATACTGACAGTCCTCTCTTTGGAAGATAATAATTTCAATCATGGGCAGTTTTGTTTGAAATTTTAACATAGTATAATATATTCTGAGTTGCTTATTAAATTAAAAATAAAAAAGCAAACAACAACAGTGAACTTCAGAGTAAGACTATTACATTTTACAAAATACTATATCACAAAGGCAGTATAATGTTACCCCCCCTCCCCCCCTCATTTCATAGCCTTTCAGGAAAAATTAATGGGTTTAATATATGGAAAAATCATTTTATTAGAGACATTGAAAATGTAGTCGTATTTGTTTTGAACTGTGTTTATGTTGTCATATAGAGCCCTAAGAAAGATAGCAAATAGCAATTTATTTCTGGAAGTTATAAAAGGCAAATAGTGTAGATGTCTTTTAAATGCCATAGTAAAATACCCAGAAGGATAAACACCACAGCTCTAGGAAAAGAAAAAGACTGTGTGTGTGTAATAATTTTGAACATGCCACTGTTGGAAAAATGCAGTCATTTATGTTCAAGGTAATTAAACTGGTGAGACAGGAAGAGGTGGTCCAAGGTAAGTTTAGAGAAAAAGTCCTTTGGATTGGAGAATTCTGTTCTAAAATGCATGTTTCACTTGCACTGTAAATGAAAACGCTTATCATTACCAAAGATATTTTATTACAAAACCAGAGTTTCATGGGATGAAAATGGAAATTAATAAGTTTTGGGGGTTTCTTGGTTTTTTTTCTGTTTCTTGGGTTTTTTTTTAACAGAATGAACCGTCACAAGAATACTAAAAATTTAACAAGAAATGCTCAGATAAGATTAAAGAAAATGTATGCCACACTGTGTTATGTTGATCTTGGCTGGACACTAGTTGCCCAAAGTTGCTATAGCCCTCCTCTCCTCAGCTGAGCTGGGGAGAGAAAATACAACCAAAGTCTCTTGGGTTGGGAGAAGGACAAGAAGAGCTTTCCATCCCAGACAAAACAGACTCAACTCATGGAATACAATTTAATTTATTAAGCAAAATATTTATATATAAATCAAATCCTAGTAGGGTAATGAGAAGTAAAACCTAAACCTTAAAATACCTTCCTCCCATCCCTCCCTTCTTCCTCGGCCCAACATCACTCCTGATTTGGCTCTAAGTCCCCTCTCAGCAGAGCAAGGAGTCAGGGAATGGGGGCTGCAGGCAGTTTATCACACATTGTTTCTGCTTGTCCTTCCTTCTCTCATTCTTCTCCTGCTTCAGTATGAGGTCCCTCCCATAGGAGACTCCTCCACAGACTTTTCCACTTTGGTTGCAACCTTCCATGGGTTGCAGTCATTCAGAAACAGACTGCTCCAGCATGGGTCCACCATCAGGTCCCAAGTCCTACCAGCCAACCTGCTCCAGCACAGGCTCCTCTCTCCACAGAGCCACAGGTCCTGCCAGATGCCTGATCTAGATACCTCAAGGAGACATTTCCTTCTTTGGATGCATCCAGTTACTCTCTAGCAGCATCCTCCATGGGCTGCGGGTGAGTATCTACTCCACCATGGACCCTCCATGGGCTGCAGGGGCACAGCTGCCTCACCATGGTCTGCGCCATGGGCTGCAGGTAAATCTCTGCTCCAGCGCCTGGAGCACCACCTCTCCCTGACCTCGGCATCTGCAGGGCTGTTTCTCTCATATATTCTCATTCCTCTGTCCAGCCACTGCTGCCTAGCAGTTTTTAACCCTTTCTTAAATGTTATCCCAGAGGCCTTGGCCAGACATGGCCTTGTAGCAGTCTTGGAAGCAGCTGGAATAGGCTTTGTTGAACATGGGGGAAGCTTGTCACAGAAGCCACCCTTGTAGTCCCACCATTGCCAAGTTGCAAACTTAATGCAATCACACAAAATCATTCAAATTACTATTTGCTTAACATTAGATATAGCAATACTTTGCTGGATTAGGTGCATGGATCTGAATCTTTCTCCAAAATAAAGATTAGGCAATCAGAAATAGCAATTATATGATTTTGAAATACTGATTTGTAAAATTATATTTATTTACGTCTTTACACAGTTGGAAATATGCCAAAAATAGTAATTCTGAGCATGTAGAGAAATGTAAAGTAGTCTAAAGTTGCAAGCTGAAGCTCTAAACTGTGAATTTCAATCTGTCAGTATCATGCAATTGAACCTCTGTTAATAAAACATACATATGTATGTGTGCATAGAACAGAAGTCAGCCAGTAGAACAACTGCTGAATGCACAATCTGAAGACAAATATATAGTCTATACATTTGAAGTGATAAAAGCTCTTAGGGAGCGCTCATTTTTAGGGAGCAGGAAAAAAAGGCAATAATTTTCTAATTATATTGTAACTTTTATGAACATAAATGGATGGTAAATACTGCGAATTTCTATATGACCAAATGATAATTACATTTTATATTTGAAATAGTCATCAAGGAACTGAAGCAGGCAATTAAATTTGTAAAAGTACATAATGAAGTCAGTCAGAAACATGAATTTGGGGTATACACTGTTCCCTGGAAATTGCTGAAATTATATTGTTTACAAATATATAAGTGAGACTATTTGAGTATGTAGAATCCAAAGAACTTCGTATTAGGCAAGGCCACTCATTTCAGCAATGTTACCCCGGTTGACAGTCACTGAAGGTCTCTGCCTAGATTCATATGAGGGACTAGCCTTTCCCACCCCAAAACAGTCATAATACAAGCTGAGTCTGGCACCTTTCACCACAATATTCCTCTAATGCTGAAGAAAAGCAGGAACACTGTGACCAGACAAAGAGGTCGTAGCATAGTGGTGTGTGTGGAAGGACATTTCTTTGAAGGGTGAGCATTTGAGTACTTGAAGAGCAGCACAAAGGAATTCCTGCCTCTTCAGTCAGTAAACATTCTTCATCTAGAGCTCAACTTAAATGCCTGCATGCAAGTGCATGTAGTATGGGAACTTGTAGTGGGTTTGTTCGCATCCTTTACTTTCTGTGAGATAAGAATTAGAAGAAGGGCAAAAGCAGGCTCAAAACTTTAAGGAATATAAAGAAGTTTATTACTAACAGAATTAACAGTAAAAAGAAATAATAAGAAACTAAAACAAACCCCCCTTTTCTTCTTACACCTCCTTCTTTTTTACCCAACTCACACAAAGGAAAACAAATGTGATTTAGGTCAGTATTGCAGTTCTTAAATGTCTCTTCTGTATTTGAGGAAAAAGAGGTTTCTTCTGCTTAATGTGGTTTCCAAACTGCCACTAGCAAACAGACTTGCCCAGAAATCTGCTGCCGTGAAAGAATATTTCTCTCATGAATCTTGCAGTCTCTTCATACTGCTGTCATGGGCTACACATGGGATATGTCTTTTAAGGATAAGCAAATTCCAGCCTGAAAAGCAACAACTCTCTTCACAAAATCTCTAAAAGTCTCTTACAGCTCCTAAGTGACCTGGCGTGGCCAAGTTTCTTTTTCTGCAGGCTGCACACAGAATTCTCTTTTCCCCATGTCTTTCACAGAGAAATAAAACAGTTTGTGATATTACAGTCTCTTACCACAGCACTCAAGAAGTCTCCTTAAGCTACGCGCAAAAAACACGCCCCCGCCCTCTTTCCCAGTCACCATCTTAGCTCTGTGTCATGTGACTTACTTTCTCTTTCTCTTTGACCTTGAAACCTCCATGTTGAAGGGCTGATTTTGTTCAGGCTGTACGGTGGGGGGGAGGAAACTCGTCAGTCCCCAAGAGCCACGCCAGATAAATTCAGTTGTGCAGCAAATCATGGCTGTTTTCAGCTGCCTGCAGCTCTGGGATAGTTTATTCCTGCAGCAACCCAGGGGGCTGTGCCGCTGCGCTGGAGGGGAAGAGTGGAGGACGCAGGGGCCCCAGCCCAGTCTGGCAGGGGTCCAGCCAGGCCCGGCCCAGCCACCCCTCTGAGAAAAAAAACCAGAAACCAGAGGCCCCAAGTTTCCCTCGCCCGTGCTGCTTTTATATGCAAAATTGCGAGAAGCGATTGGTCTAAAACTCTGTCCATCAACTCAGTTTCAACCTACCACAGAACTAAACCAGAGGAGTTCGAGAGGTGTGCTATGATCTTATTGGCGTCACAAAGACGTGGTGGGATGGCTCTTATGACTGGACCATTGAAATGGAATAATACAGGCCCTTTAGGAGGGATTGGCAGGGGAGACAAGGAGGGGATGCCGTGCTCTGTGCCAGTGACCAGCTGGAGTGCATGGAGCTCTGACTTCCTGGGGACAGGTGAGAAGCTGATGAAGAGACACAAAGCTGTGTGGTGCAGTGCACATCCTGGAGGGAAGGGATGCCATCCAGAGGGGCCGTGACATACTGGGGAGGTGGGCCCATGTGAATCTCATCAAGTTGAACAAGGCCAAGTGCAAGGTCCTGCATCCAAGCTGGGTCCCTCCCAAACACAAATACAGGCTGGGCAGAGAATGGACCAAGACTAGCTGTGGAAAGAAGGACTTGGCAGGGGTGGTGGATGAGAAGCTCAACTTGACTTGGCAATGTGCAATCATAGCCCAGAAAGCCAACACATCCTGGGCTGCATCAAAAAAGATGTGACCAGCAGGTCGAGGGAGGGGATTTTTCTCCTCTGCTCTTGTGAGACCCCATCTGGTGTGCTGCGTCCACCTCTGGGCTGGAGCACCTCTCGGCTGAAGACAGGCTGAGAGTTGGGGTTGTTCATGCTGGGGAAGAGAAGGCTCTGGGGAGACCTTATAGCACCTTCCAGTGTCTAATGCGAGCCTACAAGAGAACTGGAGAGGGACTTTTTACAAGGGCATGTAGTGACAGAATAAGGACATTCAAACTGGAAGAAGGTAGGTTTTGATTACGTATTAGGAGGAAGTCCTTTACTGTGATAGTGGTGAGACACTAGAATAGGTGGCCCAGAGAATCTGTGGGTATCCCATCCCTGGAAGTGTTCAAGGCTAAGTTGGATGCAACCTTTGTGCCACCTGGTATAACGAAAGGCTTCCCTACCCATGGCAGGGGGTTGAACAAGATGATCTTTAAGATCCCTTCCAACCCAAATAATTTTATGCTTCTAGGAAATAACTGCCCTCCTGATTTTCCTTTCATTTTACTTTGAAATTTCACATTTCCACACTCTGGCTAGAATTTGTCTCTCCTCTTGTGCAGGATTTACTTGATCTTCCTTTTTTTCAGTAAGTATTCCATAGCCCATGTAAAATTTTATAAAATAAAACCAAATTTGAAGATGATATGCCAACCAGCTTAATGGAATGACAGGAAATGATCCAAAGATTTTAATTGTGTATTTCCTTGTGGGAATTTAAAACTAAAATAAAATATAGATAGCTGAGACAAAGGAGGAAGTAAGGAGCATAAAGGTTCATAAAGAATACTTTTAGCATCCTAAAACCAGGTTGAACAAGTATATGGAAAGTGTAGAGGCAGGTAAACAGCAAAGAATGCACACAAGTCTTTAATCATCTTGTATATTCTAAATTCTGAAAGAAAAAGTTTATTTGAGATATCAAAGTACAAACTTCCAATAAATGCTTCAAAACACTGGATTTTTAATATTGTTTTATTTTTTAAGAAATACTCTCTCTCAACCTATTTTTCCCATTTTCTTCTTAAAACACACTAATACTCTTAAGACCTACAAGTTGCAGGGGGGTACAATCAACCACCTAGTGTGGATAAAGATCACTTGAGAGAACCTGCACAAGTTCCTATGAGCAAAATAAATCTTGTAGAATATGAGTGGAAATTACTTTTTCCCCCCACGGGTCTTGTACTAGCCTGCACAGCTGTGTATATTACTCTGTTTCAATTCTCTACCCTCTAAGTATTTATATATAAAAAAATGACTCAATAGAAATTGTAACTATTGGTAACTAAACTCATAAGAACTCATAGAATACATTAGTCTACTCTCAGCATTCAGAGCTCTGGGCTTAACTACTTGTCAGAGTGATACCACAGAGGTCAAAAGATGCAGAGTTGCGTTAATAAATTATTACAGAGATAAGGTATTTCATACATGTGTTTCCATCAGGAGCTGATGAGTCTAAATATTACACATTGTTATTGAAGCATTCAAATAACATTGTATGAAAAAAATACAACACAAAATATATTAAGGCAACTAGCACACTTTGCTGAAACAGAAAATATTTATAATAGCCAGGATTAGGAAAAAAAACCCACAACAAATAAACCACAAAAATTTTCTTTTTAGAAAAGGCCTTTTTTCTTTTCTTTTCCTTTTTTGTTTTTCTGCATTAAATATGTGCTAATGAGCAGTCCTAGCACTTTGGCCATTTTAGAAAACACATGGTTGACAGACATTTAGGAGAAGAAAATTATAGAAAAAGGAAACCATGTATCTGAAAGAATTTTATATTTATACCTTCTAGGTACTGTCCATTCGTTTACTTTGTAGGCTGTTAATTCCAGGATCTCTTTGATATTTGCAGAGCTGAACTTTTTTCAGAAATATTGTAATTATTTCTCCATTCAATTCTTTTAATCAGAAATATTAAACAGACTGATCTGCAAAATATAAATGTGGCACCCCAGAAATTATGCATGTACTCTCTATTAGCAGAGACTCTAGCACAGAGTTAGAAATCTTGTTTGGTAAGTGAGGAGACACCTTAGTTCTACAGTTTTGCTTTGGACTTACAACAATGTGCTGGAGAAGGGTTTGAGATAAACTACTACATCCTAAATGAAAAAATTTGACTTAACCACATAGTTGTAAAATCCACATGTTTTGCATTCCTTCTTTTTTTTTTTTAATTTTTATTTTACCTGGAGACCAATACTTTATTAGCTATACTATCAGTTTTAGCTGTATCCCAAAGTCCTCACTGAGGAAGTAGGATTTACTCCAAAACAATATGAGATGGGATTTGAAAACCTACTTGCTATGTGAAAATAGTTGCTAGCTGGCTATTGTGAAACAGTGTCTAGCCAGAGACTAAAATGTCTGGTTCCTGCCTGTTGCTTCTGTTATCCTTTTTTTGGTAGTCATGATTTGAGGAGGCTTAAGATACTGGATCCAACCGGTGAAATAGGCAGGAGAAAGTCTTGCTGAAAATGCCTCTGGGGTTAGGTGTGAGCCCGGGATTTGAGCGTCTCGCACAAGCAGGACGTAAGCAGTTCTGACATGCCTGCTGGCAGGAACTACATGGACTTAAACATCACTGGGGCAACTACAGGCTAACAACAGATAAGTAGGGGGGTTAAGGATCTTAAAAGCAGATAAAAGCTGCTGAAAGAGAATTAAAATTTAAAACCCATGTGTGTAAGGTAATTTTTAAAATGGGATTTAGGAGTTTTTAAAAATATCATCCTGATATTATATATACATTAGATTTAAAAATACAGCATAAATGCAATTATATTTCTTTTGTTCTACATTATCATAAAATCTATTTTTTAACAGATTAAATGCTCAGTTATATATTCCTTTACAGCACCTTCATAGCAGGGAAACTCTATTTGCATAAAGCTAATGTAACAGAGCAGAAAATCAAGCTCTCGGTCTAGTTTTCTCTAGTCTCTTTCACGTTCCTAAAAAGTTGATGCAGGAGTGGACCCAAAGTTCAAAGGACATGAAATCTCCAAGTATCAATATTACAAAGTCTAAACTGTCTGTCTTGGCGTAGCAAAGCCAACAACTTTGCACCTATTACCAGTTAACCCATGCATTCTAGCACAAGTATACTGTTAAGGACATAAATAGACACTGTTTACTTTGCTAAAGCAGTGCCAGAGCTTTAATATCTTGAAGAGCTTAACTTTCAAGACAACAGGTTTACTAATTCTTATAAATATCCTCCAAAATAAAATTTTCAAAAATGCATAACTGTTTTCAGCTATGTTGACAACAGTACCATGTCCCCTGCAGTTATTTCAGAGTCCTGACTGTGTGTAGAGCTGATTCCAGTGTCAGAGTCTGTGTCGTTTATGTCCAGATTAGTCACTCTATGAACAAAGTCAGGAACAGCAATGCTGTTACTGGAGATGCCAATGCCCTTGGATGGCTCTTCATTTGATTGAAGCCTAGTTTCAATGTTGTCTTTAACATGTAGTAAATTAAATTCTTCTGTAAGAAGTTCATATTCTTTTTCCTTCTTTTGAAGCAGTGAGTCCCTGTATGTAAGTTCTTTCTGGATGCAGCTCAGGTATGAGTTGATTCTCAGACCATCTTTCATACTTTTTTCCAGCTCATATTTTACACTTTCCAAATCTGAGGTTTCCAGTTCAGCATTAGCTGCTCCTTCTGTGTGAACATCCTCTCCATTTTTTTCCATGCATATACCGTGTACCTCTCTTTCAATTTCAGCACACAAGTTCTCTATTAATTGTTTGTGATGTTTCAGTCTCTCTTCAACCTGTAAAATTCCCTCACTTTTGCTCAAATAGTCATGCATCTCTTTTTGATCATCTGGCCTACTTCCTTGCTGCTCAGCCTCACTTGTATTGATCATTAAATAGGAGTCCTGCACATAATTTTCTCCATCATTGGCCACACGATCCAGATGGAATTTTGCTTCACATTTTTCAATTTCCATATCTAGTTCTTTCATTCTAAGGACCTGTTGGTGAATGGTATGATCTTGAGAAATGATCAGATGAATCAGTGTCTCCATATTATCTCTCTCTTGCTGAACACTGTCCTGCTTAAGCTTGGCCAGTTTCCGGAAAGTCTTCCTCACAATTTTCTTTTGCTTGTCTATTGGCAACATCTTCATGTAGTTTGCTGGACTGAGGTCCCACTGCTTTTCTACATTTTGTACTACCTTGGCTTCAGCTGTCTTCCACAATGGAAACGAGAGGAAAGCATCTGACTTTACCAACACAAAATGTAAATTAGACTGCTCTTCCCCCCAGGCCTTCCAAAGTCTCAGAATCTTTGTCAAGGGAGGCAGTACTCGCTCCGAGCCTCTCCATTTTTCTACAATGCAGTAATCACTAGGTTTTCCAAAAAGGACTTTTTTCTCTCCAAATGTTGTCTGATGTTCCTCAAGCAGTGCTTGAATCACTTCTGAGCAAGTTGTGCGCTTTGTCAAGCCACATACAATCTTTTCCTCCTGGCAAACCCAAACCACAATCTCTCTTTCATTTGAAGCCATGTCCTTGCTGGGAGATCTGGAAAACAAGAAGAGGCCAAGTATAAATTACATATCAATGGCAGAGACAGTATGAATAATTACTATAATTCTGATATGACTAACACATTGAAAAACTCCTGTATTATTGTACAAGACCATATACTTGCTTAAATTGCATGAAGAAATGTCTTTGGATTAAGTAACAGCTTTAATTGGCTAGTGCTTTAATATTGTTACTAGTCCAGCTGAATGAGAATCACACACAAAATGTGTTTTATCAAATCTTGGTTTTGTACACATAGTAAGTGTGTAGTAACAATCAGTGATAAAGTTTGGCAATCTGCATTACACTTTCAGACTGTCCTAGGACAGCATGGTTTTCAGATCTTCATATTTGTTCTTATTGCAGAGACTGCACAGACATTTCTAAGCTCTTAGAAATGGCTTCTGAAGGGAAGAGTGCACTGTACATAAGATTGAGGAAAGATGGCTGAACACCACCAGTGAATCTGACAATAGGATAAATCTATAGCTCTTCTGACACAGCTGCACCCACACAAGCATAAAAACAATTGCCTTCAATTTTTTTTTCACAAGTAAGTGTCAAGAAATTTGTTACTCTTCCTGAAGCACCAAATAGCCTGAATTCCCGTGAGTTGTGAGAGAATACCAGCTGCAAGAGAATACATGCACATTTTATCACATTTGAAATGATAAAGAAATGCAAGAAAAGGAAAAAAGTTATTTTTTTTACCTTGTTTATTTACTTGTTTGTTTATGAATTACAATGAATGTGCTATTAACCTGGTACCTCCTTATACACTGAGGTACCTAACTCCAGGTGTGTGAGATCCCATTACGGATCCTGTAACTGTCTAATCAGTACAATCAGTAGTGCCCAGACAGCAATTCTGTTGACCAAAGGTAGAAGTTCACTTTACAGCTAATTCTTCATTTTGCCCCCATCTGGTGCTGGACTGCTGTGGGCCTATGTTGGGAGAGTTGCCTGGATATTCATGTTCTCAAGACTCCACATGAATAGTTTGCTTCTTGCCCAGACCTGATGATTTGACCTCTTGCATAAAATGATAAAACAGTAAATTCCCCAAGGAAAAATGCCTTTCTTTGGATTTTCTGGTATCCCTTGCAGTTAATTTGAATGAATGAGCTTTAACCTACTCTGATGGAGAAAGCTTGAAAAGGAAAATAACTATTCAGGCAATATTCAAAGGGCTCCATACAGCATTTGTTTCTATCTAGGACTACTTATTCATAGAACTTTTCTAGTCTTCTGAGTTGTACTAGGAATGGAGTTTTATTTGGCTTAATTATGGTTGTATCCTATGATTAGTAAAGCAATCCAACTTGTTCTTTTTTCTTAATTATTACACAACATGACAGACACACTGCAATCCAATAAATTGAACTATGATTGACTCAGCTCTAGATGCCACTCTGACCAGGAGGCAAAAGTCCTTAAAAGAGAGGAAACTGCAAATGAATACTAATAAAACTGACAGGTCTAAGTTTATTACTATTATCGCACAAGAGAGCTCTGTCCAACTACATTGCTTCAGGTCTTGGAACATTCTCTGTAAAATGTGTGTTTTGGTAGATGACTCTGAGTAATAACATCATTTGCCCTCTCCAACAGCTCCTCCTCACAGACCAGCATTTTACAGTAATTATTTTTTGAAACTGGTGCTCAAAAGATTAATAATGTTTTCAGAGACTATTTCTCAAAATAAGAAAGCATATAGCACAGACAGAGAAAATGGCAAAATGGCACAAAGAAAGAGTAATATTCAAGTTTAACCGGGGGGGGGAAGGAATGAAGGATGATATTAGATTAAATGGCATTACTGTGAAGTATATCACGTGCTAAAAAATCAGTATCTGTAAGTCTTTTGAGATTCACAATATACAAGATGCTATTTTTTTTTTTTTTGGGTGGACACATTGCCAGTTAAGTGAAATTCAGGTAAATAGCCAGTTGCAACATAAGTCCACTGTGACTAAAATAACTCAGTATTTGCTTTAGACCACAGATATGAAAAGAAAAAAACCAACATATAAACTACAGAGTTATACTATTTTTTATGCATAAAATTATGCCAAATGAATTATCAAAAATACAGTGTCTCAAACCATGTTCACTACTGATACATAAATAATTGATTTACAAATATAAGTGTATTACCAGTCATTGAATATAGATTTATAATAGTACTGACAATTAAAAAAAAAGGCATAAAAATATAAGAAATACCATACTGGGGACTCTGAGGCAGTAAATTCAGGCTGCATCTTTCCTGGTTTCTTTTGCAATCAAGAAATAAATTTCAGGAAATGAATGTCATCTCTTCTAGCTTTCTTTTGAGTGTCTTATGCAATTTGTTTTCAAATCAAAACTCTTTCTATTTTTTGGGTTTTTTATTCTTGTTTTTGGTTGATTGGCATATATTCTCCTAGTCAATATTTGCAGTATGTAACCGATTATGCGGATTAAGCAGAAGCTTACTGTCTCTTCTCCTCCTGGCTACTTTAATGTTTTCTTATTAAGCCACTTTCTCTCTGTTATTAGAAAATCTTCAGATAAATCAGCAGACCCCTAGACATCCCATCATTATTGTACCGATAAATACTTTTACTGTACTTTCTTATATGGAATTCCCACAGAGTTCAGCAGGAGTTAAGCAAACTTCTAATGGAAACACACCGTATATTGTAAAGCAATCTCTACAGGATCCCTGAAAACCATATGGATGTAAAAATAACGTCTTTAAATTACTTTTTCAACCCTTTTTTAGCTGTTTATTGCCCCCTGTGACTTCTTCCGTTATGATGCACCTGTCTACCCAGACTTTACATTAAGTTTTTTTGGGGAAAGGATGGTTCTTTACTTTGTCTATAGCATATAACTAGTAGTAACACAGCACAATTGCATAATGTATGCACATGCAGGTACCCAAAGAACTCAAGTAGCTTGTACATGAAAATATGTACTTATAAATATATATGCATATAATGTCTGTAACCTACATATTTTAATTATATTGTCACATTTTACAGAAAAGGAGAGAAGAAATTAAAAGAAATTCTGAACATCTCTGTAATTCTTGGATCAGAGCAGAGTGGTAAAGTACAAATTCTTTCCTTAACTTTTCTATGTGTTTGTCTCAACATATTTTAACTTAATTTTTATTCAGTCACTTCACTCAATTTTTGACCTTTACTTCTAACCAAAAAGAATTAGTCAGACATTTATAATCTTACATTGCCCTGGAATTCTAATATACTCTAAAATATAAAAAGTGGTTCTTTATTATTTTCCACTTAAACATGGTAAACTGGCACCTTGCCAGGGACCTTTTAAGTAAAATTTATTGTATAATTCTTTTATCATGGTTAATTCAGGTAGCTCCAAACAAAAATGAAGCATGATTGTGTCAGTCACAGAATAACAATTACTAAAAACTTGCTTTCAGGATGCAAGAAGCTGCCAGTACTAGGAAATGTCTTTTGTTAAACTGTGCTTTCCTCATAGAAAGTGAAAAGCCAATTCTGCATATATAAAGTGGAATTTATCCAAAAGTTAAGATTTCAGCCTAAATTCACCATCAAAAGTTCCTCTTTGTCAAGAGAAGATAGGAGACCTCCAAGAAGAAATCCCTACTGCCTAACCCATCTTTGATCATTGGGAATAATCATTAGATGAAGCTATTTCTCTCTTTCATTAACTACAAGAGACCTATATGGCCACCTTCAACAAATAGCTCACTTTCAGTTAGCTGAATTCAGGTGAGATTAATCCAATCAGATTGATTCAGGTGAGACTAATCCAATCAGATTCTGGTTTATCTGACAGAAGTGTAACAAGAATGGTTACAGCAGCAGTTGATTTAGTAAAGACAATTAAATGTGGGACCTACAGATCATAATTTCACAGCTTAGTTTAGACCTTAACCTTTCAATTTAGCCAGTAATTTATAAGGAAATCCATTCATTCATTTCAATACTAAGGAAGAGGTCTTGAATAAATGTTGGTCATTTACAGGGTTTTGTTTTTGGTTTTTTTGGTTTTTTTTTCTTCTGAGATGCAATACTGAAAGTTATAATTTTCAGGAACAAGATCTGCTTTTAAACAGTCATTTTAACAGAGAGGCAACCTTCTCATATTTACAGGATCCTTGGCTTTCACACCCTGCAGTTTTGAAAAGGACACAAAAGAGCTAGCATTTTTAATAACCGAGCAGTTAATGAGAGTGTAACAGCCAAAGTGTTTTTCCAGTTTAAGTGTTTGGTTTTCCTGAAGACCACAGTAACAATTTCTTCAAAACTAGCTGGGCAACTTCTTATACTTTTTCAAAAATGTATTGCTGCTGTAAACAGGCATTGAAGCTTTCAGTTCTGGCTTGAATTCTGTTTCTTTGAATTGATCACTGAAATGTTCTACTTGTACATCTAACATTATAATGTCTTGATAATAACAACAACATGCAAGTCTATCCTTTTTTTTTTTTTTTTTTTTATAAAGCCACTAATTACTTAGGAACAGATGGGAATTTAAACTTCATAATGGTCAAAAGCACGTTTCCAATCTTTTTGTTTGTTTGATTTGATTGCTATTTTCATGCCTTCTGCTGCTTGTTTCTCTTCAAGGTGACCCAAAACCCCACCCTAATCATGCTCTAGACCTCACACAGTCTTAATTATGTCAGCACAAACTGATTGTTGTATGTCAGATATACAATTTGTTAATTTATGCTTCAGGCCTAGGGGAAGGTAATGCATTCCAGCACCATATAGACAAAACAAAAACATGTGCTTATGTCACACAAAGTCAAAATATGAGATAGTTTAAATGCCGGAAGGGGCACTTTCGGTATTCCCTGACTTTAAGGTATGTTTGGCACAAACATATACATATCAAACACATAATTTTTGCCTTTCTAAAACAATCTTTCTAAATATGCAATATATATAGTTTTACTACCAAACGTGCCAATTAAATAAAAAGATCCCCCTACTTTTTAAAATTTTACCTCCATGTATACAAGATGCTTCTTTTTCTTTACTAATTTCTGCAAACATTCTGTTGGGACTAGATCACTTCCATATGATATTGTTAGCAACTTAATGCAGTGTTTCTGAAATATAATGGACACTAAAAGAGTATTTTACCTTTGTTGAGAAAAAAAAGCATAGATAAAGACCTTGTCTACCTTCACTGCAATTAACTCTTTCTAGACTTGCCCTCCCACCCCCCAAAATTAACTCCTTTTTCAATATTACCTTATTTCTTGACATACCCTCTGCCAAGAAAAATTGAACTGATTAACTAAAAAATACTTAGGAAAGGGATTCAAACCTGAGATTATGTTTATGACCAAAAATTTTACTAGTTGCCTCCTCTCAGTCATTGAAATAATTTATATGGAATTAATATCTGTTGGTGAAAATAGATCGCACACCAAGCAATACATTAACCTTTTCCTTGAAAATGAATACAATTCTTAATAATTTATAAATTTTCCATCAAAGAGTTCATGCTGGAAAGCCATTTGTGTAAAATATCGTAGTTATTTTTTCACCAATTTATTGGGAAAATCATGTTTTATTCTAGGACAGCCTAAGACCTCTCAACACCACATACAGTCTAATCTGCAACAAATCGGATGACAGTTGTGTTTTATAATTGAAAGACTGCTGTGATGGGGTCCTCAGCTGACCAGAGTAGGTAGGTATGTAGGTATGTTGCTTTCCTGACCTCCCCAAAGGAAGATCAAAGTGCTTCTAAACTTCTAAGCAAACCCCTACATTATGTCAAGGTACCACCCAGAACAATTCACTTTCTTCAATGGAGAAGCCAAAAAGGCTTTAAAAGACAATCCTGCTGCTGCCTACTGCATCCTTGCAGTGAAGTCCTTGCCTAGAGATTCAGGGTCTGCCATCTCAGTGCTTTCCTAGAGTCCACTAACAAATATAAAACTTTTAGGGAGAATCAGGCAGGGCTGTGCTCCCCGCATTGCTCAGCAGTCCCTACGTTCTTTCTTAAGCCATATGCTCCCAGCTCCTCAGCAGGAGGTTCTGTGCCACATCTCCCACCTGCCACATTGCACAGTGGGGACCTATTTCCCAGCCAGGCCTCTTCAGTGGTTGAGCCACTTGCTCTCCTTTGAAAGTGTGGTGACACAATGGCATAGATCATCCTGGGAAAACAAGAGATGCTAAACATTCAATAATCTAGTGTTTTCAAGGGGCTGGTCTTTGAGTGTGCTGATGGGGCACATAAATATGCCTGTTGGGAAGTATGTATTTGTGCTATGGTCTTCTCTTTGTTCAACACCCACAGATGCTTCTTCCATGTGCAAGGGCCCAGAGAGCACTTGCCTTGTTTTTGTGCACTTGCTAAAAACCTTGTTATCACAGTGCCAAGACTATTAATCTCTGTTATCTCTTAGAGCTGAGCTATAACTATCATCAAAGATATGACTATCTATCAAAAATGTGATAGTTCTTAATTATATTTACTTGCTGGAAATAATAAGAAGCCAATATTACAGGGATACCTACTTGACACAAATGACCTATATTTGTAGCACAGGGCATATGCTATGTGTAATTTGAGAGCTTCTGATACCAGTGACTCTTACATGTCAGGGTATATAAGAGCTAATTAATATATCAGAATCACAGAATATCTCAAATTGAAAGGAACCCATAGGGATCATTGACTCCAACACCTTGCTCCTCACAGAACTACCTAAGATTAAACCACATGACTAAGAGCAACATCCAGAAGGTCCTTGAGCTCTGATAGACTTGGTGCCATGACCACCTCTCTGGAGAGACTGCTCTTGTACCCAACCCCACTCTCACTGAAGAACCTTTTCCTAATGTCCAATAATTTGTGGCAAGGGTGCGGGAATGCTGTTTCTACCAGACCTCTGACCTAATATGAAGTCAATAACTGAATATGAAGTCAAAGCATAGAAAATACGGGCATCATCACCTACCATTTAGATAACATCGCTTTTATTGTTTTTATTGTATTATTGCTTTTATTTATTGCTTTTATTGTTTCTTTTTCAAAATCTCAGCATGTTACCATATATATGTGTGTGTATACATAAATGCATATATGAGACAATAGATGATCATTATGAAAGAAAATATCAACACATACTATGTCTTTTTGCAATTTTTATCTGTGAAATTTGCAAAAAAGTAAAGCTATTGGTGCCATGTATTGCAGCTCTTGCTCCGAAGCAACTCTTACTTAATTTGATCCAAAAGGATTTTTGAAAGTGAGTTTAAACATTAAAAGTATAGAGAATACACAATCCATATGAAAGCTAGGGTCAGAAGTATTTCAACCTTCAAGGAATAAATGGATCATATTGAAAGTTCATATTAAGTTTATTCACATTACCCACATTTAAATCACCCTTTCTCTCAGCTTTCTGTCCCTTTCTGTAAAGTTATTCAAAAAGCAATGAAGGCCAAATCTTATACTTGGTATGCCTCCTGCCTAACTAGATTACACGCTTCTGAGTTTCCTAAGGGCAGCAATGAGGAAGTAGCTACTCTCTCACTACCCAATGAAGCTGGAATTACTCCAAAGCCTTAGGGATTCAAGTGAGCCTATTAACTAACTGCATTCCCATTCCCCTTCACGAGCACCTAAAAACAATATTAATGGAGGCACAGTTAATATCCAGTTAATGTAGGACACAGAAATTCCATACATGACATGTCAGAAACTTGGTTCTTCTTCCCTTCTGCATCACATGAAAGTCAGGGAAATGGCCACCTGAAAGGTATCATGGCAAGGCAGAACTAATACTTTAACTTTAAGAATAAAACCTTTTGATACAGACAATCAGTGTAGTCCTGGTTCTGCAGGAAGACTTTGAAAGAACACCACAGAACTTCTGAAAACAAAATAATAATTATTATAGAGAGAAGTAAATTTGTCTCTACATCTGTTTCTGTCGATGCCGCACTGAGGATGGGTAGAGAAACAACACAGAGTCCAAGGCTCAGGGATAAATGGAAGTGATTTAATAATTTTTTTAAAGGCTTTTATATGTTAGTTCACAGAAGTGTGTTAAATGGCATAAGATAATTGGTCTTTTGGCCATCCACCCCTTGAGGGGATTGTCCAGATTCTAAGACACCTATTTCTAAATATTTTCTAGTTAGAACCATAACAATACTGCAAAAACAACCTGCAGGTGCAAGAAGTTTACAAAACTGTAACATTGTTTTAAATAATTTGCATGGGAAAGACAGAGCTCTCACAAAATGCTGCAGAGAGCTGAAAAAATTCCCTGCTGAAGCTTTTTCAGCATCCATAGTTTCTATATCCATTTAATGTTGCTCTATGATAAAACTTCCTCTTTTACAGAAATGTACACAGGCATTTACTAAAAATAAAAGAAAATTAGGCATCTTGTGAGCCATATGATATTTGTCAAACATACACATATATACAGTAGTTTGGATGCTCTAATTGAAATATTTGAGATATTTGAAAAAAGAAAACAATTTAAAGATAGTCTATTTTTATTACTAGCTAGTTACAACACATTTTTTCCTGGTAAAAATTTATGTTCATTTTTCTGTTCTTTTTTAAAGGCATAAATTTTTAATTCAATGAGATATCCATACTGTCAGGAAGCCTCTATGAAGCATTTTAATTAGCAACAGCTATTGCAGATTATGTCCTATATGAATTAAAATTTATGTACTTAAAACTAGAAGTAGTTCCTTCATCTCTTCTGCAGAGAAATGTCGTCACCCTAGCTACTGTACAAAATTGCATACATTATAATTCAGCAATGATCTGTGGTTGAAATTTCTGTTCACCTAAACGCTTTATACTATATTGGTGCTCTATGAAAAATTTCAGTGAAATAACTTTGAATTGCAATGGTATATTATTATTTTTTTTTTTAATAGAATAAAAACATAGAAAGTATGACAGTTTGAAGAAAATAATTGTGGTAATTTTATTATTGCAAATAACTCATTCACACCAGATTGCTGCTGACTTGAAACGTCAGACTTTGGTAAAAATCCCATGGGAAATCATGTGCTTCATTCTAATAACTGTACTGCTTGGAAACAGGTGTCTGAACAGGGACCAATTGTTAAGAAAAATAAAAAAAGGAAAAAAGCCCTGACAGTACTTAAAATGAATAAAAAGGAAACTAAAGCAGCCAACAAGAAAGACCAACAAGGGCTGACAGTAGTAATTCTATCATCTCTTAAATGGATGGATAGCAGAGTTTGTACTACATAGAGAACAAGCCAAGAAATTGCACTAACTCAGGATATTGCACTAACAGAAAGACAGAAGTAAGAGATACTGCAAGAGGAATGATACACCTTGGTCACTAGAAAAGAGTGATGGTTATGATGGGTTAGCCTGAACACTCCCTTTCTGCTCTATGTAATAATGACAGGACTCTGCGTCGTTGCTACAGTGGCCGATACTATTTTGCAAAACCTCATTTGCCAGGTCCAAGTGCAGATTTTCAGCTAAGCTGACCAAAAGTTTACTAGGTCCTCCACTTTTTAGCTCTGTCCTATACCATGTTTACTCTTCCAATCACTTAACCTGCAGGCAAGTGCAAAGGTTGCGGTGGACTGCCCCTGCCCTTTCTCCTGTCTTACCTCTGAAATTTTCCTCTACCCCTAAGGGTACACATTCTATAAATTACATCTGCTTTAAGTCTGCCTTCCTGTCAGACCAATCATCATTTCTCCATTGTATAGTCAAAGTCACAAGCTTGGTAAGCGGATATTAGTCAAAAAAATGTTTGGAACTCCAGCAAGCATGGTGTGCATACAAAATGCTATGACAGGTAACACGTTTATCATACCAGGCCTGTATTTGCAGTAGCCTGACACAGTGGAAGTGGAGGTTTGAGAAAAGAAGAGGAGAACTAGCTGTCCACCAAAATATTTTCCACGATGAGTAACAGTAACATCAACAGTTTACTTTACTGGGAAAACATGCTTTGATGTGTATATTGCAACTGCTACTGAGGAAGCAGCTGTTATACAGGAATGGAAGATCCAGGAAAAATTCCAGAGCCAAAACAAATACTGACATAGTCAGTGATAGTTATTCTTTAGATCATGATGGGGGGGATGGGAAGATGGGGATTTTTAAATTCCTCAGTGTTAATAGGCAACATGAGAGGTTTAGGAACATCAATACAGAAAATGCTACATCTTGATTTTGAGCTGTGGGTAGTTCTTACTAGTGAACAAATGAAAATGCCACTGGTACTTTTCATCTACCACAAGAATTTTGCTACATTGCAAAAATACAATTCTTTAAATTGCTCCTGCGTCTAATTTAAGTGCCTATGCATATTTAAGCACTGGTTACACTATACAAGCTTTATAGAGATCCTATTAATTATGTACAGAATGTGTCTAAAATTCCATCACTTTCAACAGTATATGGGAAGCAGAATAATTTATAGCTCATTTGGAATGCAGGCAGAGTTGCTGTTACAGTTAATAGAAATTTATGTTATCTAACTTCTCCCATTAGAATTTTTGTAACTGCCTTTTAGAAGCACCCTGATTGTTTATGAGCTTTTGAGATCAAAGAAGTGAGGGGAATTCCAAGAATTGAGAGTATGAGGGGGTTTTTGTTTGTTTTGGTTTGGGGTTTTTGGTTTTGGTTTTTTTTTTCGGTTTGGGTTGGTTTGGTTTTTTTTTCTTTTTTTTTGTGGTTCCATGAAATTCAGTTCAGCTTTTGTTGAGAGGCAGAAGTATGCTGCTTCCCTCCCCTGCCATTGTTGACATTTTGCCCAGTGAAGAAACAAACACAAAGCATTCTGAGGTTGGGTCTGAGCTGCCAAAACATGAACAAAGCTCACTTTATGTAGACAGATGATAATACAGAAAGTTAAATAATGGAATGCGATACAGACAAAGAAATAATAAGACTTCATGCTACTTTTCCAATACTCCCTGGTCTGAAGGAGGCTGGGATGGTTACCTTCTTACGAACCCTTACATGCTGTGCATGTTTTTCACCTCTTCTCTGCTCCTGGTGGCACCCTATGAGACAGGGGCTCTTCTCATTCATAATGAATGGAAAGTCCAGATGGACCTGGTTTCTTTTTGCCAATCCTAAGGCTGAACTCAGGCTCAGAAAACAATATAGGAAAAATACTCGTTTATGTTCTATGGTGTCAGGCAAGAATAGTAGCAATGCAAAGGAAATGGTAGAGAATGTCCAGGAGCCTGGAAAGGGGGCTTCGTGCAAGAGCAAGTCTTTAGAGCTGTTCAACCACCTCATCAATCATCACACTTTCCTAACTTTTTAAAATCTAATGATTTGTCAACACAGCTTTTTTTGTATTTTAGAAAATCTAGTCTGAGTATCTCTCTACAGTTTGCCAAGAGTGAGAAAGATAGGATGGGCTTTAATATTCTTCTGTATGTATTGTAATAAATTTTATAGAGTGAACCACCCCACCTTGAAACTATATTGTATGATCTTTCCCATTTCATTTGCTTTCATTAAATCATTTTGAAAAAATATCACCTCAAAGGATGTTCTATCAAGACCGCATTTACAATCAATTCTTTCTTTTCTTTTTCTTTTTTTTTTTTTTTCTTTTAAATTTCTCCCTCAAACTTTCTGGAAGACAATTCAGTGACAAATGTGTTCCATTACTTACAGTATCTGAAGAGCTGAAAGGAAAAAAAGATGAGATAATGAAGTGGACTCTTATATCAATGTTCATTCTAAAGAGCTAAATTGAGTATTAGAAGCATAATTATGCTAACGAGAAGAGTGGACATAATTTTTTTGAAAAGAAACCTGAAGGATTTTTAGTGTCCATTGTCAGTCTGAGATTATTTGTGCAGCTTATGCTTTCAAGTAATTTTCTGAAACTGCGTATCAATGAATGCTTCAATATGTAGTTAGTCAGCCACAGGCTGATAGGGTCTCTGAAATATAACCACATCTTTTCTGAAGAAGCCACTGAACAAATGAAATAAGTTGTTAACCTCACCAACTGTGCTCTTCCCAAGCAATGGATATGCTGAAGAGGGCATAGGAGATTGCAAAACTAGCTCTAGCCAGCTGAGCAATACAGATAGGAAAGGCAAAAAGGGAGGAATTGCTGTCTGGAAGCAAGTTTAAGATTAAGATTACCAAGAGTAATGGAAATTTATGAGATTAATGCAAAGGAGAAAGGTGTACACAAGAGAGAGATACAGAGAATGGTGTCCAGTAGTTCCCCCCGCCCCAACTCCACCACCAAGCAGCCCTGCCCCCCAATTTTTAGCTGTGAGAAGATGAAGGAAGTTGACTACAGGGGAAAGACATTCCATATGATTCAGATGAAAAGCCACGTGAATCCTAAAACATTTGAACGATTGTGACTTAAGCCCAAAACCTATTCTATGATAGACATAAAGAGTTCAGATAATGTGTTTCCAGCTGGGTCCATATGAAGAGGCTCATAACCATGTCAGTTGTCCATCAGAACCCTCCCACTGAAGCTGAGCTTCTTCTCTGACCTCCAATGAGTCATGATGAATTAAGCCATAAAGATAAAAGCCTTGTTAAACCATCTAAGATAGCCATCTAAAAGTGATTTAGGAAGTTTAGGAAGAAACTGTTCAAAAATTTAATGCAGCTGAAACGGTGGTTACTCCTGGAAAAAGATTTGTGAGGAACAGGGAGAGCAGGTATAGGCCACAAATCTGCAGTGGGCACAGCTGAAGCTGAGCACGGCTACGTGACTGTGACCAAAGACCAAGGCAGGCCTGAGAAATAATGGTGCTAGTTTTGTGAGACGCATCTACAGCAAGATAGTGATTATCCCAAGCAGGCTGTGACACTGGAAAGACACTGCAAACTACTTGTTGCCATTAGTTCACAGAAAGTCAGACTGAGTCAACATTCAAATTAACCCTATGTTTCTTTATTTCACATATCCAAATGTCTTTGCAGGTGGAGATCCTTTCAACATATGAGCAATTCAGATGGCTCCATAGCTCAGGGAGGATAAAAAGGCCTTTTAACAGGTACTTCAAAAGCTGAGTGGTTACCACAGTGACATCTGGGTGAGGGCATGCTTCCCTCTGCCATGTGAACAACTCTGTCATGTTGGGAGAAATACACCTATTTAGATTTCTTCCATGACATGTGCACATTCTGTTTGTCACTTCTGACTTCTAGAGAAGTCTGGTGTGTACTCAGGTTTGTAGTAAGTAGATGTATAAATATGCAATCTACAGAAGTGGCTGTTTCTGAATGTATTGTTTATATATACAATGATTTTGGGATTGTAATTTATTGTACATTTGTGACAGTGTATCTCATGAGCTATACATATGCATTCCGTGATCACATACAGCACAAACTCATCTGCCTCACTTAAATGCATAAGAGACAGTACTCTGTTTTGTCAGAGACACAGAAGGTACTGGGGCATTACAGACATTGAATGTTATAATTTTCAAGTATCTTCTCTGCTGTTGAAATTCATAATGTTCACTTGGACATCTCAATTTCCACAGAAATTACTACCGAGGATTCAACTCCTAACAATGAGGTTTGCTGACACCAGCAAGTTCAGCAGGAACTGACCTAAAGCAGTCAGAAACATGAACAAAAGGGCAGGACTTAGATGCTGTTAAATCATGTTCAAATGTTCACTGCATTAAAAAAACCCCCCTAATATTAATTAGAACAGCAATCAAAAACCTGATTCCCTTCTCTCACTGAAGCTTTCAACACTAATTCTTGTCCTTGTCTGCCTTACTGTAATTTAAGCCTGCACAAAATGGTACAGCTTCAACATTAAATACTGAGAGAATTTCAGTTTAGAATAACTTCACAAGACTTTCCTGAAAAATGCACAATGAGGGAGGCACAAAATGCATGGTGTTCAGGACCAGCGTAAGACATGATAGGAGTACAGGTGGCTGGCAGTGCCACCAGTGAATTTAAACATCACGAGTTCTTAAACATTGTCTTAGGTGACTACTGTTACCTTTAGGCACCAAAGTCTCCTTCATAAAACCAGCCCTTATTACTAATGTTTGTTCGATATGTGTGCATTTTTATTTGTATCTTTTCTCCTAGGTGTGGTACAACCCTTTTAGAGGACACTTTTTAAAATTTAAACTTTTGATATATGTCCTTTAGCATCAGATATTCAATTCCTTTTCAGGCTGACATTACTGAATTTATCTCCACATACTCTTGTAGGGAAGGAACTCCCTTTTACAAACAAAAGCTCAAAAGTTTGAAGCCAAAGATATCCACTCATTTAAATTCCCACTCTGTCTGACTGAATTGATATCCACAGACGTGCAAAACAAGACAACCATAAACTTCCTTTGCTCAGCCCTTATGTAAAAGAGTTTACAGGACACTGAATTAGCAAATGAGGAAAACACAGTGAGTAACCATTTCTGTAAACTGTGGTTTATGGTACCTGCCCAAAATCAGGTAGGAATTTTGTGGCAGGGTCAGGGAAGACATCCATGCCATTAGGATGGTTGTCCCTTAATCATACATTATCTACCTGTAATTCACCTCTCCGTTCATGTTTCCCTTTTTAATTTCTAAAATGAGTGGTGCAAAAGATGGTTAATAACCTGCTCTACAAATCTGAGCATGCTCCATGAAAAGTGATTGGGTGGAGCTCATATCATCTACCTTAAGCTATTTAAAAATGTAGATGTGCAGTCAAAGATAGTTTTCTGACCTTCCTCTGTAATCAGTGGCATAAAATAGGCACCTCCAAAAGGGTGACTAATCCCATACTGACAGCCTGTCTAAGACTGAATGAATTGCCCTCCAGAAGTGTTTAGATGTATCCATTAACTACAAAGAGTACCTTGATGACTAGATACCTTAATTTTCAGTGGCTCAAGTAGAGTAAGATAGAGCTTGACATTTGTGTTTTACTGTGCACTTGAATCTCAGGAGCGATATGAGTGTCAGCAAAATTACTGTGACCGTCCACAACTGCAGTTCCAAAAATAACTTAGATCTTTGTCTGAAACCTGTAGTGACTTTCATGGGTAAACAAACATTATTAGTTATCTACCTAATCCTTAAAGTACCAGGAGTCTGGGAAAGCGCAGTAAAGTCAATACCAACCCCAAACTGCTATTAGAAAACTGAATTTGTGCAGAGCTTTTCAGTAAAACAGGACATCAACAACAAAGTGGCCCTGAGAGATACAGGCAATAAGCAAGTTAAAAAAGTATACTCAGGGCCTTAGCAATCAGGACAGAGGAAGTCTGTCAACAGTTAATGTCCAAATGAAACATCAGTTAAGAACATCAGTTTACCAATTATGAAGCCAAACAAAACATCAGCATCTGAACATCGGCACAAGATCCCACATTTATAAATATCACCAAACCACTCTTTGATCAGTGAGCAAAATCTGATACCTTCCTATGCCAAATGAGGTGTATTTTAGGTCATCAAAACAGTGTCCCAACTATTGCTCTGAAAAATGTTGTAGCTTAAAAGTGCTTTCACAGTGGAAAATACCCTCTGTAGAAATAAATCCTTTGAATTGAAGGAGGTTGGGGAAAGCAAACTAAGATGTTATACATGGATGATGGAATCTATTAACACAAAGCAAATTGCATGTTCAAGACCCAAGGGCAGACTCTCTTAAAATTAGTAGTCTTCACTCAACTGCATTATTCCAGTGAGGTCATACACCCTTACAAGCTAAAGTAAGGTAAACATATTTATACCTGACCAAAACAAAGGTCTAATAGATTATTAAATGTTCATAAACCTGATTTTGTCCTTGAACATGAGAATATTATGCTTTTTGCATATTTTTTTAAGCTTTGATATTTTTCTGTTATTAAAAGGAGGAAAAAATAAAATCTGCTTTTCAACAGAGATTATTATATCTACCATTATGAAGGGAAATTTGTAACTCAGAACTCTTTACATCAATAGAAGAGAACAAATAGGGGTGACGAATAACGAAAGCAACTTAATCGGATTCATGATTTCGACCCTTGATATAAACAAATTATATATTATATTCACAGGAAACACTTTCCCTCTCTATAAATATATTTTCCTCCTATGATTGTTCTGCAACTTACTAATTAATGTGGAAAAAATCATAAAAAAAACCCACAACCCAGAAAAACAGAGGTTTACATCACCTCCAAAATTACAACATAAGAAGTAAGTTGGTGGCCTGGCTTCTTCTAATGCTGATGCTCAAAAATGCATGTCTAGGAACCATCTAAACTACAATTTAAATGGTTCAAACTGACAGAGGCAAAAATGTACTCAGGCAGACAGAAGTGAGAATGAAACAAGAAAGGTGGTGAAAGAGAAACATCTTTAAATAAAGTGTATAAATAAAGTGCATGAGAGATGTGCCAAATACACATTGGAATTTTTTCTTTCAAGTTTTGCTCATTTCCACACGGCATCAGGACTTGGGTTTCATAGCATTAAAAATATAATTACATGACAACTTAATTATCATTACCATCAAGAACTTTCCTTTCTGTTTTTTAGTTTCTACTGGTAATTTTCTTTTCTTTTGTTCACTTCACAAAACCACCTCAAAATATATTAAGATGCACATGGCATTTCTTTATTTATTTCTCTTTCTGGAACATTAAAACCCTCCTCACAAGACATTTTTAACATTATGGAAAAATTTAGACCATTGAGAAATTCCTTAGGAAATCACATAAAATCAAACTTAAACAATCCACAGTGTATTCTCACTTCCCTGCATGGCAGCTAGGTCTAGTGGACTGTACAAGAATTAGAAAAAAAGAACTCACAGGTTTAATTAATATCTCTCCCACTAACTGGCTTTCACACTCTGCACTTCTACACATTTTACTCTGTCTAGTCATGTCCTACTTATTTTCCTGAGGCATGTAAATACTAACACCCAAATTAATGCTAAGGAAAACTAAGTAAGCTTATCGGTTGTTTGAGGTCACAAACAAGTTGGTATCGTTATCACTATTGCAACACCTGCACCCTAAGTGCATTTCTGGCTAGGTCAAACCAGGAAAAGACAACGTGGTTAATCCTGGAGCCTATTTGAGTCAAGTTTCAGAAACGTGCTCAGAAAAGTATACTTTTGGACAAGGCTTCCTGAAAATCTTTTTCTCTTGTCTGTTTTTTCCTGTGTGATACCCGAGGAATTTCTAGCATGGAAACACTGTACAGAAGAAGTCATCATCTTCAGAGTATCAAAATACATGACAGAAACAACAGAAGTGACAATAATGGCCCAGTTACCTATGCACATGACTGGGTACCAGGATGTCCAACATTCAGTTCTAGGCTTCATCTAATGTGTGGTCTTAAAATTTTTATACTGCATCATCCTTTCTGTCACTATTAATAAGGATTTATCAACATACTAAATATAGAAGCTGGGTGAACTAATTAAGGCTAGTACAGCATATCACATGTTGATGTTTTCAAATAATAATGTTTCAGAACAGCATTCTAAATTGTTATTATTAGTCATATAAAACAAACAGAAAACTTTTTTCTGAGCATGGATAAATCAAGAGGTACTACTCTGTTATTATCACTGACTTTTATTAAAGTCAATAGAATTTTTAAAAGTGCCCATCTCTGAAAACTTACTTCTGTCTACTGAATTAATTACACATTTAGCAATGTTTCAGAGTCTGTCTTCATGCATAATATTAGTTTTTCAACAGTAACATAGGAAATGACCACTGGCCAGCAAGATTTTTCCTCTCATTACGTGTTTACTAAAAAAATGGGGGTTTTGTCTGAAATGTATGTCTCAGCCTGACTCTACACTATACTAGTGTTTCAGATTAGCTTCAACTTAACCTAAGTCATGCTCTTAGATGGTGTAGTATTACACTTCTATTACTCATTTTATTTACTCCTTCAGGATGAAATTGCTGCCTGCCCTCCCAGAATAGTAGATAATTAACTCTTTAGAAATAAGGTTAGTGTTTTGCTAGACAAAAAGCTCTTCCTGAAAGTGAAGTGAACAAATATGTACAAAGATTATTAGAAAATGTATACAAGCATTTTGACCCCTGAAACAAATCTTCCAAGCCAGACCAGAAAATAAATTATAATGTATGAAGTCTGGCTCAAAAAGGAGCAACTTCTTTGATAGTTCACTAATGCATTTCACACTCAGGGAAAAGTAAAAAAAAAAAAGTATAAAGAGAATGCATTCTACCATTACCAAATAAGCACCATCTTTTCAATCTAAGAATTTAACACAGGTAGCACCACTGATTCTAACACTTTTATCTACCCCCTCCAACATACATACCAAATACCTTGTAGTCTTGTACCAAAAAGCACCTTTATAGCTTCATATAGACTTTTATCCGGGTGTGCTCATCCAAGAGAAGTATTAGACATCTCACATGATCCCATGAGACTTACAGTGTGGGTCATACACAGTTCATTCAGACAAGCAGCTGATCTCCAAGAGCTTTACCAGTCCAAACCTCAATGCTGAGCATTTTCAGTTTTACTTCATCAAGGTTTAAAATGTACAGCAGTGTACTCAGCCATAGGTAGAGCAGAAGAGATGTTCAGAGTAATACACAAATCACTGTGCTAACTAGATGCAATGAGAAACTACTGGAGGGAGGGAGAAAGGGAGGGATCATGGAAATGCTAGGTCAGTATCAGATAGATGAAGTCTCTAATCTAATTCATTACCCTGCACTGTAATATAAAAACTGAGAGAGTAATTGAGTGTGTCTCTCACCGGGGAGGGGCCTCTGACTGTCAGGACAGGAAGAACTCCCTCTATACCTGTAACATTGAAGGGAGGTACATAGTTTTTCTTTCTACCTCTGAACCAGAGATGAGGTGATTAAAGAAAGGCAGAATTAAAGAGTAGGCAAAGCCTTTGCCTCCTACAGAGAAACACTATGCCAGCTCCTCTGGCAGTGAGGAAAAGTGGAAAAAAATGGAAAACAGTAAAGAGTAAAAGGTGGAAAAAAATACAGGAAGGAAAAGCAAAACCAGTAAACACATTTAAACTTTAATAGATTTGTAACAGAACTGTTTAACTGTGAAACACTACTCTGAGTTCAGAATTGTTGCATGCCAACAGCGTATACAAACGTTTGTAGTAAATATAGGACCATCATCATGTACACTAGCAAAATGTATTTCTCGAGATGTTGTGCACAACAGGACAGCCCTACAGCATCAAGATGGATTATCTCTACCCTGTCCCTTTTAGTTTCCCAGCTACCACATAAATGAAACAGTAAAGCTTCAACAAGTGTGGCTAAGGTTTATGTGTAAAACCCAAGGAAGTGGTCTCAATGGAAGAAATAGCAACGGGATCAATTTTCTCACCGTGACATAGATCCAGATATCCTTGAAGTATTTAAATAAACCTAAAGGCCCATTTTCAAAAGAGCTCAAATCTAGCACCCAAGAGCAGAGAAGTCTTAATCTTACCAAAAATCAATGCAGCATAAATTCCTGTTCTGCTTAGCAACCAGGAAATCTAATACAATGTGAAACCCTGGTACTTAAACATTGCAAGTATACATGTTCTGTATTTCTCATATTTGGATAGAGAGCTGTTTTGTCTCTGTGCAAAACAATGTGTTAGACCAATACTAGACCTTATGTGCAAAGAACTCAGTGCCTTTTCTCTTCCTCCACCTTCAGCTAAGCATTTTCTGCCCTCACTACACTTCTGAAGTGTGATGTGAGCTGAGCATTCCTCTCACTCTCAAAGTAAGCATCTTTAAGAGATTTGCATAAAAATAAATCCCCTTGAGTTTATTCATGTTGCAGAGCCTTACTCCTGCAGGAAACTTTCCTTTTTCCTTTGTTGCCTTAGAGGGTACAGCCTGTCCCTGCTGCGCACATTTGGGTTTGTAAGTGGGTGGGGCGTCTTGGAAGTATTGTTCTCCTGGGGACACACTGACAAGCACATACACATTCTGGGGACTGTTATTACTTCTGGTTGTCACAGAAGGACAAAGAATAGTGTAAAAACTACTTATAGTTCTTAAAAAAGATATCAAAATATCACTATTGTCTTTCTGTCCAAGAAACATATGTTGGACTCACAATCCTAGAGGCCACTCCCCTGAAACCAAACCAGGGTTTACAGTGAACTATTGCCTACATAGGCCTTGTGCTGTCTCTGTATGAGTGACATTTCAGCAGCACAAGAGAGTAATACTGACTGAAGGTCTTTCAAATACTAACAGTAGTTCAGCACGTTTTGTCTTCCTGAGGTTTAATCTCAGTTTCTTTCTCTAAAGAGTCGTGGCATAATGGACAACATCCCTCACCTCTTGCTCAGACACAGACTCAGAGTAACCTCTTTGTTTAAACTCTGAGGTCTTAGGGGTAGAGACTGACGATTTAAAATCTGGATGTGAAGAGCCTGCTATTAAACAGGGCCCTGATCTGGAACCTCTGGGCAATGCTGCAAGACAAGCACTAATTACAGTGGTGTCATCTTGTTATCTGAGCAAATGACTGTAACGCCTTCATTTTCCTTCTGGCTCTTCTTCCACCTACCTTTGTTGCCTCAACTAAGCTTTATGTCCTCATGTAAACATAGATTTTATTCCTCATTTGCTTATCTTATAACTTTCAGGAGTTTTATTTGCATGTAGCAAATGGTCATTAAAAACTTCCAGAGAAAAAGCAAAAAAGCTGAGTTTCCCAGAGAGGTGAAAGAGCATTAGGCCTTTTAAAAAAAAGCGGCAGCAGGTTAAAGATATACATATGTGTACCTTTTTGGTCCTTCTTTACAGGTAGTTAGACAAGGTAGTGAGCCAAAAGTTCCAACTTTACAACTACCAGCTGAAACACAGTGAAGGATTTTAAGCTCACATCTCAAGGTTTCAAGTGAGTTCACCAAGATACAATTAAAATGAGACAGAATTATTGCGTAGCTCTTCAATCATACTGCAAAACCATTTTACTAACTGCATAAGCAAAGTTTAATTCTCAAAATTCAGTATCAAAGCTAACATTAAATATGCAGAAATTTAAATATCTGAATAGATAATAACACATCTTAAGAACTATGTAGTTTGCTTTGTTCTTGACCCCTTCCCCCTACATTTCTGTGGTCACACAGCCCCTTCTTATTGCCACAAAACGTCTCTGCCATTAGAGGCATTAATTTATTTTTGGGGATGGGAGGATAAAACGAAAAGAAAGTCCTAGATGTTCACAGTAATGGTTCCTTTGGTATTTTAATTTTTATTGCCTATTTAAGCTTTGGATTACGGCTTTCTTTTCCTGAGGAATAAAATGTCACATCAGCAAACACAGTGAGATTGATGCAATTAGTGTGAGATATCGTAAATACCCAAAAGAGAAACAGTTCCACCATTGAACACAGTGGAACTGTGTTTTGTGATTTAATCCTGATTCAGGTAAGTGATGGCAGGAACAAAACTTCTATTTTAAGAGTAATAAATTTACAGCTTTATGTAAAAGCAATTTTGTATAAAAGTTCATATCCACCTTTCTAGATCTTCTAAACATAAAATGGCCACATGAGAATTATATCAAAGTTTCACCGTTTTCAGACACATTAGCAAAATACACTGTTTAATCGGTAACCTACAACATGAATAATTCTAAAACAGTATCTGATTTTTAAACATTGACTGTTGCAATCTAATTTATATTCCATATAATATACTAACTTAATATTTTTACACAATCCCAACAAATACAACCCCCCCCCCCCCCAAATAATTTTCAATATATCAGATGTGAAAACCAGAAGCCAAACATGGAAAAGAAATGGGACATTTTTACAAGACTATTTAGAGTTCAAATACATTCCCCATGGGAAAGATCATCCTTTGCATTCTTTTAAATACAAACTAAATTTCAGTGAAGAGCAGTAGGCAAAATGGGGACGAGATTACAAGTGATTTTTGAGTTTCTCACTGAGGCAAAATTTCAGTGATCTGTTTCTGTTCAGCTTTAGCTACATGGGCTCAGCCACTGTATATTCCATAGGGTCCAAGCAAATTTACTCTTAAAAAATCTAGAGCCACCCTAGCACCTAGCATGATTACATAACCATTTTTCTGCTTTTTGCAGCCCGTGTGTGGGGCATGTGGAAGCATGTACAGCAAAAGGAGCAAAGTCTCCATAAAGAAACTTCGCCGTAGCCGACCCAAGGACCACAGCTGTCCCTCTGAAGAATTTTCTAAGCAAAGAAAAAGTATATGCAGTACAAGCCCATCCCGGACCGAAGGCTAAACAAGAGAAACATCCCCACCCCCCTCCCCACGCTGAGAGCTCGATGCTCTCCTACCTCCCAGGCTGACAGCCAGAGGACAAGATAAGAGACGGGTTCGCTCCGAGGGAGTTGCAGGCTGCCGCTCAACCTCCCAGGGCAAAGGGGCTACGGCGGGCGGCGAGGGGCCCGGAGCCCAGCCCTCCCGTGAGAAACTCGAGGAGTTTTGTCCCGGGGCGAGGGAAGGGCTCCGGGTTTCCCCCGGCCGCCGAAGGGACGCGCGCGTCGGGGCAGCAGCCGGTTCTCCCGGCCCCGGCGAGCCTCACCTTCCCAGCGCGGGGCACCGCCACTGCTCGCCTCGCTTTACCGGGGAAGGCTCGAAGTCCGGAAGAGCTGCTTCCCGCTCACGGAAAATATTGCCCAGGAGTCAAAAGAGCCAGAGCGAAGAGGGACACCACAGGTCCGGGGGAGGGGTGCAGGGGAAAAGCCCCTTCCCTCGGCACAGGCCGGCCCGCTCCCCTTCGTTCCCCCGGCCCGGCTCCCGCTCGCAGGTGAGCCCCGGAGTCCAGCTGCCGGGAACGGCACGGTCCGGATAACACATCCTGCCTCCAGAACCAAACAAAAAGTATGAAAAAGAATTCATCCCATATCGCCCTACCTTTTCCTCCCCATACCCACTCACTTTACCTGTTTTTATGCCGAGTTTTTAATAAATTCCTTCCAAAAGGAGCCATGATCCCAGCGGCATAACAGCAGCGGTCCCCAGACAATTCGAGGGTGTTCCCTTCTCCCCTATTTTTTTGCCTGAGCGCCTTACAGCTTGTTAATAGTCACCGAGCGTAGCGATGAGCTGGAAGTTGTGCAATTTACTGCTAACTTTGAACTCCAGCTTGTTGCTGCTGCTGCACCTTTGGAGTCCTGCCCAACTGCGAACTTGAAGGAGGTGTTTAGAAGCAGGAAAAAGAAAGGGGAGGGGGGGAATACGCACTTGCTCCTGTGATGTGAAGTTATGCACAGAACTCGCTAAACTTTCAGCCTTGTCACCCTCAGGGCAGCAGGCGGCAAATGGGAAAGAGGGGGTTTTGCTCCCATGTGGAACTCTGTAAAGACACACACACACACACACACACACACACGCACACACACGCACACACACGCACACACAGAGAGACACACACACACACACACACAAAAGCACTGAAAACTTTCCCCGGGAGGCTGCAGCCACTTCAGGTCAAGTCTCTCAGCTTAAACACACACGCGTTAATGAAGGGCAAGCTACAGTTGCCACACCAGTTCTCAATGCATAATAATCTGCCTTTTCAGTACCTCGGTACTTCTATACAAGGTGTCGAACGAGTACGGGGAAGATGAAGGGGAAAAGACCGCTGCGGCCCCTCTGCTCTCCCTGGATTTTTAAGTAAACGAGCTATTTGCATGAAAGGCTTCACAGACTAAATGCACCTTCGAAAATGTGGCCTAGCAGAGAAGAAGTGAGGCAGCAACACAAAAGACTGGATTCATACTCTGTTGTTCCGGGACCTTTTTTATTATTATTTTAAACTGGCTTTGCCAGAAGGGAAGTGAACACACACCATGGTTCCTGTTCACTGGAACCCCCTGGGAATGAGAGATTTGGAGTAAAGCTTCAGAAGCAAAAAAAGCTTTTTTTCTTTTCCTTCCTCCAGTTTGGAGCAGAGCAAGGGAAAGAGAACCAATTGTGCCCAAAAGGCTGATACCAGCAGGTGAAGGTCCCAGGGCAGGTGGGAAGTCCCATGCACAGCCCTAGCACACCACAGCCCTCTACTTTCTGCAGTAATTTAACAGGTACATATTAGATATAAATAATGCCTTTTTTTTTTTTCCCCTCACAAGACAGATTCTTTATGTGGCTGCCCAAAGGTGCAGCACAATAGGGAATTGTTTTATCAACGAGGGCAATGATTAAATAGCAGCCTACCAGAGTAAGGGCTTATCTGAAAAAAAGGCTTTTTCTAAATTTCCCTTTTCCACCCTTGTTCAAGAATTCAATTTTCCTGAAGAAAACAAAGCAAAGGCTCATTCCATGGTTTACCTATTACTGGCAGCTCTAGGAATACCCCACATATTTTCAGTTCAGTCCCACGCCTCTGAATTCTCTGAACTGTAACTACAAAGAGAGGGACTGGAGCCTCTTAAAAGCCTTGTTTGTGTATTCATTCAAATAACACAAAAAAAATAGGGAACCTGAAATGAAATAACTTTCAGATTTCTTATCCTGCTGCCAGGGTAGGTTTGAGATAGTCTGATTTTGGTATTATGAACATAAACACACATTAAGCCCACAGAAGTCTTTCCTTTTGCTTTGAATCAGGCTATATATGGCACAAAGAGGGGATTTTCTTATATCTAAAGGACTGGGAAAATTTTTTGGTCCCTAAGAGGTGTTCAAGGCATATTTGGCATAAAAATCAAATCAGTGTAGAACTTCCTAGAGAATAATTAATATTCAAATAACTATTTATATTGGCAAGTTAAAATGAAATAGCTTTATCTACCAAATAATATTCACTTTTAATTATGAAAATAAATGGGAACTTGAAGATATTTTTAGCTGTTTTTATTACTTCTGAATAGTCATCTCACAATTTTAATTTATTCAGAAATTAAAATACCATGTAAATTGTTCCTCTTCCTCTAGCAAATGCAAAATAAAGTTCAACCGAATATATGTAATGTGGGTCCCTCTACACAAGTGAATCAAAATGTTTGTTACATTCACGTAGCTTTGCAAAGTTGTAGAAAAGACTCCAGTGTAATAAGCAGACATTTTCCTCTCAACTGAAGGAAAGGAGAGTCTATGCACTTCCACGATTAGGCTAGCCAAAACCAGGAAGAAAGTACTTGAGTGTATAATAAAGTCTTGCAGGGTAATAAAGGAGAGAATCCTAAGAATGAGGAACATAGCTCTTTCCTAAAATCAAGAGCAAAGGATATTAAGTATACCATAAAGGAGTGAATACATGCAGTCTGCTCTGATATTCAATTAATCCGTAGAACCCAAAGAAAAGTAGCATAGGGGGCAAAAAGTCTTACTTAGTTCATAGAAAAACAGACAAAACCACATAAAAATACATGGATATTGCTCTTAGTAAAAGAAGGGACTTGAATTTCCTTTTCTCAGCACATAAGCTAGTCTCTGAATGGAGTAGAAATAGTAGCAAAACTTTGCAGAGAGACAGGTTAATTTTGTAGGCAGTGTTGACACAACAGTTCAGTTAGCTTGTCCTTAAACTTCCAAAGTGCCTCAAATTATCTGTATCTGTATGTACACGTCCTTAGTTTTCTTTAAACTGCAGCTCTGATCTTCCAGGAATATTGTACTAACATTCCATGCCAGGGCCCTGGCACTTCCCAGCATGCCACATGGACATAAAAAGCAACAACCACTCAAGATTTTAGTATGCTCACCTTCTAATCGTACTTTCTGCATGCAAAAATCTAAAAGGTGACTTGCTGGTAGCATCATATTTTTCATCCACAAGCTCACCAAATTGTTCTCTGTCACAGTATCTTCCCTCTAGGAGAAGTAATGAATGAATTGCAGGCAGTCTGTTTTGCAGGACTCATTTTTTGAAAAAAAATACATATGTATGGATCTTGAGACCATGAAAGACATGTCAACAATTCACTCTTGTATTTAAAGGAGAAGGAAAGGAAATTATAAGCACTAGAGTATCACCTGTCATCTTCCAAAGCAGCTCATTCTGAGTGTTTTATTCCTCTCTGCAAAAATACTGCAGCATAGAAATGCTTTAAACCCCACCTTTAACTCAGGTTTAGAACTCAGCTTTAACTGCATCAGTCTGTGGGTATAGTTTCAAATTAACTTTGTTAATGCAACAAGGAATGGATGTGCTAGTGCTCCCTTATGCCCTTTCTCACCTCTCTTACCCACCGCTCAGCTCCAGTGCTTATCTTAAACAGTCTCCAGGATCTCATCTGATCTCCCTGTAAGCTGATGTAATCTATTCAAATTCTAACCCAGCAAAAATTCTGTTTATTCTATTTTGGCTGATTGCTGAGATGAGTTGGCTTACCTCGGGATCAGAAAAGTTCAGTCAGACAGTGTGATTTCCAGAGTTGATGCAAGGAAGGAATACTAAGAGAAAAAAGAGAGGAAACAAGGGAGAACTTGGAAATAGGGGGAGGGAGGAAGACCTCCTTTGGGTGAGTGGTAGGGTTGGCAGCTTAACCTATTCTAAGAGTGGGTTTACAAGAAAGGGCTTAATCTCATCTAATGGCTTGCTGCCCTTAAAAGTGGGGACGTCTTACTGCTTTCTCCAGCCACAGACTTCTGACCCTTCCCTTGTGCCAAATCTGATTTTCTAACAGGCTTTGTGCTCACACCATTCAACTTTTCAAATGGATAGAAAACGGACTTGACATTTGAGAGCAAATAAAGAGCTTTTTGTGGACTAGGTAGTTAAATTGACTTATTGAGGTATCAGGCAATGGGCAGGCCTGGTATGTGAGGAGAGAAATAGGGTGATGAGGCCAAGAATGTGGGAAGAGAGATGTGGGAGGAAGATGTCTTGTCTGAGCAGCCCTGAGCAGCTGGATTGGCACAGCCACATTGTGTAACCTCATTCTGGCTGCAGCAGTGAGCAGCTCAATGGAGACAGCAAAAGGTACCTTAGGAAAAGAAAAACTGCCCATTCCTTGCTCTGCACATAGGCTGTTTCAGGTACCTTGGCTTCCTCATTTTAAACCTCGTAAATATTATGTCTGCTTGAGTCAGCCAAATATATGAATGAAACTAGACCAGATGGTCCAGTAGTGCAAGAGGGAAAGGTCAATATTGGGATTATAACCCACTGAAAGGCAGAAAAGTTGGTGATCAATATTCAGAGAGGTGGAGGATTTGTCCGCTCAACTTACTTGAGGAGATTTGCGTAAGGAACTCAAGAGAACTAGTGGCTGATAATAAAATGGCAGGTGAGGGTCATGTTGATGAATGTGGAGTAATATACTCAGAAGAAAATCTAAACAAACCTTTAAATTAACTGTCACATCTTGGAAATGTAATTTATCTGGAACAGTTCATGAAAAGCCTTAGGTTAATGTTCTATGCTGTTAAAACCAAAACTAAACCAAAACAAACAAAAAGAGAGAGTTAACAATTAATGAGAGAGGAATGCAGAATGAATTGGAAAAGGCTGTTATGCCACTGTAAACTTTCATTCTGAGTCTACATTTTGAATAACCCAGGTAGCCCATCTGAAGGAGGACATGGAGTACATGGCAGCAAGAGAGTTTTAACGTACAGACTAGTTTCATGTGTGAAGAGAAATTAAGCAGAGAGATAAGACTCTTAGTTCTGAAGAAAGGTGAATATCTGATTAACTTGTAACAGCCCTATGATAATCTACATCATGGAGAAAATAAACATGAAACAATTATTTCTCACAGTGTAAATATAAGAGCCTGCTGAAAGAAACAATCATAAAGCAAGGTTAAAATAAATACACATAAAAAGATTGTACTTGTAAGTAAAGGACTTTTAGTTAAAAATAGAAGTGCTATCTGACTTCAAATAAGGACAGAACTGCCATCTAACTGCAAATTTTGGGAAGGAAAAAGGTAGGAATAGTTAAAGAGAGAGATTAGGCAAAACCATGGATCTCATGGCCAAGTCAGAAAAACCACTGTATTCTGTGTCTTTATCCCTTCAGTCCAGCTGTTTCTCAAACGTCTTTTTCTTTTCCCTTCCTTTCCCTACAACTCATTAGCTACTGGCATAGCCTAAAGTACAGTAAACCTCACAGGTTGCTGTTCACTTGCAGATTGGGTCCACATGAAACATCACCTGGGGTGCTGTGCCCTGCTGTAGAGGACTTCCATGTAAGGATTTTCCTGTGCTTTACTACAACAGTGAACAAAACAGTCAGCTTGATCCCTGTAAGCAGGTTTTTATTCAGTGTTGCAGATACAGAACTGGTTTTTTATACTCTACAAGCCCCAGGTACTCCTAAGCATAGGCAAGCAGAATATCCCCAGATACAGAGTCAAGTCCTTTGTCTGCACAATCACAGCCCAGTCTTCATCCAGCCCCACATCTCTTTCTCTCTTTGCTTTCATTAGGTGCTGGGACAATGTCCTGTGACTGGATTTACCATTTTTCCATTTCCAACGCTCTCCTCCCTTATGTATTCCTCCTCTTTCTGTAATGGTTTAAATTTTTGTCAGTTAGGTACTTGAAGAGTCTACAGTAAAAGGCTGAAGAAGATTAAGTGAGCAGAACATCCTTCTGTCTGTAGTGGGGTTTGTTAAATATAGTGGCCCAAAAAAGCTTTCAGCTCTCAAAGTCTTTGAATCACTGAATACTTGATGCTGGGAGTAAAAAAGCCTACCTGATATTTGCCTTGCTTTTGCACTCTTCCCTAAGCATGCGCTTGTGCCCACCTATCAGATACACGATACGATGCCAGCAAAGTACTTGAGATGCTCTCCTAGAGCAGCTTTTCTGTTAATGATTGGTTGTAAGGTGAAAATTAACCTTCTCCTTGTGTCTTTTCTCCAGCTCTCTAGCAGTTCCTTTTTTCTCATTGTAAATTTGATAAAATTGCATTAAGAGACATGAACTGAACTCTCAGCTCCTAGAGATTTGCACGTTTATCTTGGAAACAGCAGTCAGGGTTAAATGATTTACCTAACACCCTATTTTACTTTTCTTTTTTTTAATCCTTCTGTGAAATATATTATATTATTACTTTTCATAACAGTTTTCACAGTATGTTGCAGTAGTATCTTGTGGCTAAATTCTTTGGTTTTAAGTGCCTGACTTGTGGCATCTAAGCCAAAGAGAGCAGCTTAGATGAACTATTGTGTCCCAAGCTACCATACCTGGGTTGACAATGCTTGGTGTAGAGGATTTATCACCAAACCTAAAACTGATCTGAGTTCACTTCCAGCAGCCCTAGCTCAAACTGTATCCATTGAGAAAGACACTTTGGAAACATGCTAGGTACATCAAAGAAACCTTCTGTGACTAGAAGGTTTTAGAAGTTGAAGAGACACAAAGAAAATATTTTTCCTTTTTTTCAGAATTGTGACAAATATACTTTCCTGATACAAATATAAATAGAATTCTGAATATCTTTAATAAAACTTTTCCTATATAGCAATATTTTTATTTCAAAAGATATATGCTAAATTTGCATAATGTGCTATAACCTACTGAAAAAAGCCACTTATGCTACCTACATCCAAGGATAATCAATGGCAGGTCTTGCGGCACTAGAGGAAATGTGATCACAGGATTTGTAGATAAGCAGCCTTTAAGAAGGACAAGGACCACCTATCCACCAGACAGCCTCCAAGGTAAGGAGCCTGCATGCCCCATGTATAGAGTTTACTTCTCTTCCTGAAAGATATATTTTTAATTTGTTTCTTAGCACTGTCACTGGAGTTAAAGATAAACTATTGACACACTCATGGTCAGATATGATTACTCAAATACACACATATACAGAGGAAATATTTTATTTTTCTTGTGGCTGTATTACAGAAGTTTTTTTTTGCTCAATTGAGCTGGATCAGTTGGTTCATTATTTATAGCTTCAGGTCATTATTTAATATTTCACAAAAGGAATTCATTTTTAGGTAATTTAAGTAGATTTTACAGTATTTAGAGAAACTGACCTTTTCAATTGGAAATTATTTTCAGAAAGAAACAAGCCTCTGAGTGTGCTCTTGTCTGTTGAATGAAAACATCTTTTAGAGACAAACATCTGAAACAAATGTCCCCGGGAGGTGTACACTATTCCAGTCATTACAGAGAGAGTACTCATGTTCTTATTTAATGCCAGTCCCTAAGATCCTGTCGGTACCTGCACCCATTAAGCCTATCACTTTGCAACTTTACACCAAAATCCTTGATATTGTTTTCCTGTGTAAGCTTCCAGCATGCCTGTTCTCGTCTTCCTGCACAGAGAGACAGAGATCTCCACGTGTCGTCTCTCAAATGGGCCAGACACACATTAAAATACAAGTCCTCTTCCTTTTCTAGATTCCAGCCCTGCATGGAAAATACTCAAACCCTACTTAAATGGTAGAATAAATCCATCCCTGAAGCCTGGTTTTCAGAAGAACAGAAACAAATTTTTGTACTCGCCTTTACTCATCTTTTCCCATCTAGGAAAGCATGGAAACACCACTGAAAATTCCACAGTGGCAAAAAGCTGCTGTTTCATGATCTTATACTGGCACTATAACAGTTCATGAATTATTTTTAAAAGTAATTAGGGCATCATGAAGAATAAGGAATCTTCTAATATACAACATATGAAAATTCTAGGCTGAAGCAGCTTCTAAATCTATCTCTCTCACTCAATTTCTAATAATAAAAATCTTAAAACCAGCAGGGTAGGAATCTGCATATGATGTAATACCTGGAGACAATTAAATTCACATTTCTATATGCTTTTGTTGAAGCTTTTTCATTGAAACCAGGGGGAGTTTTGCCTGATCAAGGTCTTCTTGCGCAAATGAAAAACTGCAAATGTGTTAGGAAAGACTGATATCTGGGGCAGTGAATCACAAGTGGTTTGTCTCACTTAGAAGTAAACAAAAGGAAAGCCAACCGAAATTTCTTGAGACGGTTTGTTAATTCCTATACAAAAGTATTTCTTACTTTCGTTCTCACTGGAAAGATTTATTGCACCAAACATTAGCTTGAGAATAAACCTGGCGTTAACTTCAGAATGAAGCAATTAAAATAAAAACAATTTAAGACACAGAAATTAAAAAAAAAACAACAAAAAAATATATTGAGCTAATATATACTCTCATCTATGTATACGTATTGAGTATTTATATACTCTCCAGATAGGGCAGAATATTTTATATAGCTTTCTCTAGTGTCTTTTTTTATTTCAAGTACAATGATACAGTCAAAACTGAGTCGTTCAGACATATGCTCTTTCACAGATTTAACATTAGTTCCAATAAGGGACGTAGGTCTCTAGTGAAAGTTTTAGGCGGATTTGACACACCTGAATGTTTCTGACACAGATGCCAGAGATGGCATTTCAGACCAGCTATCATCAGAAATATTTTCAAAGGGCAGAAAACCATGTGGGCTGCATGTTTGCATCCAATAGACCAGCACAAAGCAGCAGGATGAGGCAGTTTATACAGCAGAGGTACGTATGCCAAGACATATATCTTCTCCCGAAGATATTCTCATGTATTGAACTGGGCTATAATGCCTCGCATGGAAGGATACTCGGCTCCTTTTACACGATTGCTCCTGTGAAACTCTTTTGTGCCTCTTGGTCAAGTACATATTTTTTCACAGCTAAATTGTTAATTATTACTTCAGCAAGAGTATTCCCCAAGGCCCAGGCACCTAAACTCGAGAAAATAATAGGAATGTACTGCAGTGGTTTCTTCTCTATTCTGCTGGTTGATGGTATCCTAATTCCTGAAGCAATATAAAGGAAACAGTTATTTAGTAAAAAGGTATAGAGACTTTTGACTAGTATTGACTCAGTCCAAATCCACAAAATTTTTAGATAATTAACTCCCACTGATTTTAATATTAATGCATACTTTCACTATTTAAGCCTAGCTCCCTTGTGCTAAAAGATGTAGCACTAAACGGAAGACAGGCAGTCCCTGACTGTGACTGTGGCTTACTGTGCAGGCCTGTGTGATGGCTTCAAAGCCTTACTCCAAAAGGATTTAGTTGATTGGGAGCATAAACCTATGACCAGGACTGCAATAAAATCAGCTATATAACCACAAACCGCGTGATCTGGCAAGAAACTTCTGCCATTGAATTTTATATGCAAAAGGACATATTCTGCATTGAAACTATGGATGACAGCTAGCAGTAATGTGTTGTGGAAGGGGGAAATGGAATGGTTGCTACGCATGGCAGAGAAATGTTCTATTCTCCTCTTGCCTCAATTACTGTTAGAAACACACACAGAGTCTCACCCTGGTACAAGGGCTGTAGGCTGTGTTGTGATGATGCTGGTGTCTGCACACTGTAAGTATTTCAAAATACAACTGTCCTATTGCATGAAAAGGTAATGTACAGTATCACCCAGCACAAGCTATCAAATGAAGTCAATATTATATCATTATATATGTTATAAACAAATGTGTAAATAATAGCCAACTTCTTATCTCTGGATATGCTGGTGTTGGCTGGGATAGAGTTAATTTTCTTCACAGTGGCTGGTATTGGGCTGTGGTTTGGATTTGTGTGGAGCACAGGGCTGATAACATAGAGATGTTGTTATTGCTGAGCAGGGCTTACACAGAGCCAAGGCCTTTTCTGCTTTTCATACTGCCACACTGGCAAGGAAGTTGGGGGTGCTTGGGAGGTTGGGAGGAGACACAGCCCGGACAGTTGACCCCAATCAAGCAGAGGGTTATTCCAGACCATATATAAAGGTATATAAAGTGGGGGGAAGAAGGAAGAAGAGATGGCCATTTGGAGTGATGGCCTTTGCCTTCTCAAGTCGCCATTACATGTGATGGGGCCTTGCTCTCCTGGGAATGGCTGAACACTTGCCTGCCCATGGGAAGAAGTGAATGAATTCCTTGTTTTGCTTTGCTTGCATGTGTGGCTTTTGCTTTCCATATTAAGCTGTCTTTATCTCAACCCATGAGTTTCCTAGCATTTTCCCTTCTGATTCTCTCCCCAGTGCTGATGGCAGGGGAGTGAGTGAGGGGCTGCAATGGGCTGGGCTGCTGGCTGGGTTTAAACCATGACACCAGGTTCCTGAGAAAATTTGTTGAGTGGTGAACTCCGTCAGTGCTGTTCTGTACTTAACACGCCTCAAGTACTGTGTTCAGTTTTGGGCCCCTCACTACCAAAAGACATTGAGGTGCTGGAGCATGTCGAGAGCAGGGCAGCAAATCTGATGAAGGGTCTGGAGCACAAGTCTTACGCGAAGCAGCTGAGGGAGCTTGGGCTGTTTAGCCTGGAGAAAATAAGACTCATTGCTCTCTACAACTACCTGAAAGGAGGTTGTAGCCAGGTGGGTGTCAGCCTCTTCTCCCAAGTAACAAGCACCTGGATGAGAGCAAACAGCCTCAAGTTGTGCCATGGAAGGTTTAGGCTGGTTATTAACAAAAATTTCTTCATGGAAAGGGTTTTCAAGCATTGTTACGTGTCTCCCAGGGAAGTGATGGAGTCACCATCCCTGGGGGTATTTAAAAGATGTGTGGATATGGGACATGGCTTGGTGGTTGACATAGCAGTGCTAAGCTGATGGTTGGACTTGATGACTTGAAGCCTTTTCCAACCTAAAAGATTTAATGATTCTAGTAAGAGTTGAATCTCTGAAAACCCATAATCAAATGTATCTTCCACTCGAAGTGAGGCGCTGCTCTGTGCTGCACAGCCCTCTTCTGAGGCTTTAGACTGTAGGGTGTTACTTATATCTGATGGACCTGTGTAAGCCGGCCAGAGGTAATCTACCATATCTGCTTATTTTTTCACTCCTCCACACCTAACATCCCATAGGTATATAGGGGTGGTCTCTAACATTATTCTTTGTGCATCAAGACCTCAGCTGGCTATTCACACAGCAAAGGGGTCTCATCTATGTAAATAAACCTATTCTTTTTAGTGATATTCATTGAAATAGGGTCAGAGATGTTAACTTCCCATGCTTTAACTTACTCCTGAAGTCATGGCCCTATGGAGAGAGACCATTGTAGCTGCAAGTGTACAAAGGTACCATCTACTTGTTAGCCCTAACAGTGAATGTCAAGCTGTCTCATCAATTTCCAGTGAATGTCAAACTGTCTCATCAGTTTCCAGTGAATGTCAAACTGTCTCATCAGTTTCCAGCAAATACAGCTCTCCAAGGGAGACTGGTGACAATGAGGAGAAAAGCTGGAAGAAACTGAAGTTTGTGTTTGCACTAAGTATTTATTCCTGATTCTGAAAATTTTTAGTTTTACCTAAATCAACAGTATGAAATACTACAAGGCAGCATCAGGTCAGTGCAATGCTCTTCACACCTGCTTGTAATCTTTGACTGCTAAATATTTTCAGTTTAAGCCCTAAATATTCCATGGGTATCTCAACTAAAATCTGCAGTTGGAATTCAGGCCTGACTGTTTAAATCAACAATCCATGTTCCTCTCAGTGTGGATACATGAAATTTACAGATACAGACAAGCTTAAGTTTTAGCATTTGAGTCATGCTGCTCATCTTCTTAAAATTAGGCATGTATGGAGGTGTTTTCAGGATTGGGGCTACATCATTGAGTGATTAGAAAACAGTCCCCTCTGGGTCTCAATTAAACAAGGCTCCAGTAGCAGAAATCAATGTACTGGGATAGTGATTTGAAGCTGAGGTCATGTCTACAGCGCAAGGCATGGCTGACATCAGCGTGTTAATCTGGGGTGTGAGCGCTCTGTGCTCGCTGAATCCCTTCGTTTACCTGCAGTTATAACAGCGCAACTGTTCTCTTGCCAGTCTAACATATTTCTGCTGGGAGGGGGGGCGGGGGGAGAGAGGGAGAGAGGAGTCAGTACACCAAGGCTTGATGCCATTATGATATGGATGGTGATCATAGATGTGGAACTACTATCAGGACATATACCCAGAAGGGTGCACTGCTCTGGATGGCTTTGATGAGGGATAAACACTGCAGCTCTTCGGCATTGCCTGTGATAAGCCTTAACAGTAAAATCTAGGCTGCTATAGGCTGCCACAGATGACAAACTTCTTTTCCTAGAGCAGTATATATTTATAAGCTGCATTCTAGTTTAGACATGGCTATAGTTAATTCATGTATATAAAGCACTGAAATTGAAAGGTGTTATGCAAATGCAAAATATTTTTCAGATGCAAACCCTTCTTTTATTTTTCAAAAAGGGTTCTTTCTTTCTTTGTCAGTGATGTTTTTGCTTATGTTGTAAATGATTGGTTGCCTGTGTTTGCTGTTGTAACATGTATTCTTATTACTACTTTGTTTGTCTATTGGGATGTCTGCTTTTCAATCTCCAAGGAATTTCTTAAATACTATGCATGCAAATTTCAGTTCACAGATGTGCAAATTACATAGATGCTTTCCATCCCTCATAGGTAAAAAAGCTGGAAGTTGCAGAGTGATGTATACTTGGTATGTGCATGCTGGCACAGTACTGAAACCGCAGTTCCTTGAATCCATATTTTGTTTCTGAGTATCACTCCTAAATCCAAAACAATTAGATTTAACAATGATTTTTAAATGATCTACTCATAAATCATCAAGCCAAAAACCTTGTATATTAAGAATAAATTTAAAACTGGTGCTTTTGCCCTGCTTAATGAAATTTTCTGAAGAAGAAAAATAACTAATAAACTGAAAAAGGGAAACACTTCTAAGTGATTCTTACTCTTTTCTTATGTTGAAGTGGAAGAACTGTGGAAGTCTGTCCATGACTCTTTGAGGCTACCTTTATTTTAAAAAAGAAAAGGAAAAGAGTAAAAAAAGATGAAAAAAAGGAAACTAGTTGTTTGGAAATCTCTTAAGGACTCCTGGGGAAGAACTCGTATCTGGTCAAGATGAAGGTCTCAGCATAATCTCAGTGATTTATGGTAATAATGACATATTGTCTCTTTACTGTGTACAGAGGAAATATTCCTCAGTATTTTTAATTCAGAATCTCTTCATGGCTGTGTGATTTTAAATAATTAGTTAAAGTGAATTCTCTTTTGGGTACAAGGAAAAAGCACAATTCTTTGAAAAATTTGTGAAGGAGGCAGGAGACGATTTCAAAAGTTTCACAGTGTGGAGTCCAATTCCTACTTATATGGCATAATTGAACCAGTGTAATAGAACAGTGCATACTTATGTCTTCGGTTACCATGTTCCACGGAACGCTGAAGAATAATTGCAGACAAAAACTGAATATCAGGGGGTAAAGAGAGTCAGCCCTCTGAATCCACATCAATTTCATTTTGCTCTTTCAGGAATTGTCAATAATCATTGTTATCAGTCCAGCAATAACATTATTAAAACAGTAATTTTGCACCTTTTAACTATTTCATCAGTTTAACACAAAATTTCAAAGCATGATCAGTCTGATGAACAGTGGATTACATGAATATGCAATACTCAACAACGTTATATCAGGCTTTTCACCCATGTCTCTTGTATATATTATACCCTGGAACCTAAATTAAAATATTCATAGCTCACTGGAGAGAAATGAAAAATTGATTAACTTAGGTATTTGGGGAAAATGTGTAATCAGAGAAATGAGAAAGATGCAGTCTGGCCTGGGAATGAATTGCTGAGAGGTGAGAGTAAGGAGGAGGTGCCCGAAGCATAACTCCCATGACACACTGTGGTGACACTTCTAACTGCACTGTTTGCTTTCTCGTACAGAAGGATTTTCGTAAAAGGAAAAAAAAATTAAAAGGAAATGGAAATTAGGAGTAGGAGTGACGATTGTTTTCTTGGGCCTTTTTTACCCAAATTGACTTTAATTAAACAATTTCCAAATAGTTATATGTATGTATATCCTAAAATTTTTGATTTTCAGTTGTTTTAACAGTTGGTGTGTAGATGCATACATGCTGCGTTTATAGTCGTGTAAATATGGAATCTATTTTTTCATGAGAAGGGTTAGAGAATCTCTAGGTCCTGGAAATTTAATGGCTATACTTTAATGGGAAAAAATTAAAAGAATAAATTATACTTCAGATTATTCTGCTGAAATGATACTTTTGAATTTTCTGTGATTTGAGGATGATGATCCCCTCGGGTACTGGGATGGTGTTGCTGTTCCAAACCCCAAAGCATAAAAAAAAAAAAAAAAGCTCTGCCATGCATGCATACTTCATATGTAGAAGCTACACAGAATTCCACTTTCTCAGTTTTAGACCCCAGAGCTTTAAAACACAAAGGGTGAGCTCACTAGACATTCAAGAAGTTTCTACTGATTTGTGGCTCCTTAAAAATGTGGCAAAAATTTCTTGCATTTTAAGAAATTCTTCTGAATCAGGCAATAATGTGGTTGCTTATGTGTTTGGGTTTTTTTTCTATATCAGTAAGTTCTTTAATACTGCTCAGTCAACTTCTCAAGGATTCCTTAAAGTGCATAACCTCGTAAATGTAAAAATTAAGTTGCAGAACGACTAAAGGAGATTGGCTTTGAAGTAAGAGGATGCTTAATGTTTTGCTTACTTAAAAATGATCCAGTGTGTTAAGCACCATCTGCCTTTTCCTTCTGAATTCTTTTCTGATATCCTTTGCAGCAGAGTTGCTCTCCAGAACTTTCAACAATTGAATACACCATCGAGTTTTGAGCACCACTGTGCTGACCAAAGAGAATAAATCCTCTACACCTATTTTTAAGCTCAGGGAAAGAGATGCTGAGAATTCACAATGCCTGGAAAATTCTGCTGCAGTGTCTGACTACATTCATGATTTAAATGTGCTTTGAATACACTTACCTGTCCATCCTGTTGCTTTGCTGGAGCTTGTTCCTTGACCTGACATGATAGAAATTAATTTGAGTCATCAGTTTTCTGCCCAGCACGTTAACCTAAACTGCTGATAGCCAAACTGTTGTAGGGGCAAAGCAGCTTAATCACTACAATTAAAATCAACTTTAAAGATTTTGAGTGAGTATCTTTAGCCAGTTTGCTGTATGAAATGTTTTCTGGATGACCACCTCCAGAATGATCCTTCTTGGAATTTTCATACTTGTATAACTACTACTAGGTTTATCTAAAAAACATTAAAAAAAAAATTAAAAAATTCTCAGACATAAATATATTTAATGGCAAGATGGAACATCTTGAATTTTCTTCCATGCATTCTCACTGTGTTTATTTCTATTCCAAAGGCATAAGACTGGTAACTGGAACAGTGAGAGTTCCTTGTTATAATCCCCAGTACCTTCTACTGCAGGAACATTAGCAGAATGGTACTGTCCTTCTGTTTGGTGATTACAGCTGTTGTGTTTGGTATTATCCATATGCTATGATGGTAGTTTTATGACAAAGTAAATAGAGGTTTATGTATCTTTTCTTCCATGAATCTGCCATTTACCTGATTGTTTCGTTATCTTCAGATGCCTCACAGTTGTGAATTGACCTGATTTATAGGCCTGGACAGGCTGTCTAAATTACATGCTGAGAGCAAGTAAGGATTAACTGAGTTTCCCAAACTGACCGACACTAATAAATAGTAATAAATATTTTCTTTAGCTAAGAATATTTAAAAATAGAGAGAGAGAGAGAGAGAGAAAGACAGATCTGCAAAGAGGTTGGCTTTTTTTCCTTATAAAAGCTTCTCTTCTTCATTGGGAGAAGTGTGATATGAAGATGACTTGAAGAAGTTGAAGTGATTTAGGAAATTAACTGTTGAAAGGGTTAAAATTCCTATTATACAATTCTTTGTGAAGCAGTACAAGGTGCAGCTGTAGGAAAGGGGTAGAAAAAGTAAGTAACGGAGCATCTGAGAAACAGATGACAGCTGAGTTCTATTGAAAAAAAAATAAAATTGTCCAAGCTCAGTTGAGCCTGATCCCGGGGCCTCGAAGATAATGTGTCAGGAACATAAAAGATGGTAAGAAAGCAAAGAAGATTTTCGACACTGAAGTTTCTGCCTTGTCAGTTTCCAAGAAAAAGAAAATGAAAACAGGCCAATGGCAAAAAACCATTACGGTTTAAAACATACCATACATTTGTCCCCTTCAAATCACTAGCAATTATTACCTCAGGAAAAAAAAAAAAAAAAAAAAAAAACCTAAAACAAAAAAGGCAGCAATTAGCTGATCACATGTTTTAATGGCAGGAAAAATGGCAATTACTCTCTTCCTGAGGAAAAAAATTCATTCCTTTAAATTCCAGTTACATAAGAATATGGGTAATTAGGCTATTGAAGAACTCTGTGACAGAAAGTGGGCACTAGAAAATATCTATGAATTATGATTCTCATTCACCGAGCTTTCTGAACTATTGAACACCCACAGAGCAAAATTAGCTGCAGATTGGTCTTTCTGTATCATGGAAATAATAGAAAATAGGACTAGAGGGAAGTGCGAGTGTCTACCTCATCTAACCTCAGTGCTCAGACAGATGAATGATAGCTGAAACTTTCTGGAAGACTAGCATGTAGACTAGCCCATACAATGTGAGAAAATGAGTTTTGGGGGTTTGAGGTTTTTGTTTTTTGTTTTCTCTCTCAGTAATACAGAAGGGCGTGTTCCCAACTGGATACAAAAATCCGTGTTCTTAAAACATCTAATACCACTGCAGTGCAGTCAATTTCATTTCTGTGTGTATTTATGTCACCATAAACCAAAACAACATTAGAATTTAAATTCTGTTGTGCTGCAAAAGTTGTTTCAGGGAATAAAGAATTCAGTTAATTAAACTTTTCTCACCAGGTGTTCCTTGTGGCAGGATTTGGAAAATTCTGCGTGTTTCTGCGACACCTATTCAGTCGCAGAGGGTACGGGAGGAAAACAACATCCATCTCTGCTCTTTGCATTTTAAAGGAACATTTCTGCGGTGAAGGGAACATCCACGACAGAAGAATCTACTCGCAGCGTGTGTTCCTGCTACGTGTGACACGTGTATTTGTCCTTAAATGTATTCAGAGAGACAGAAATGTTCTGCATTGTATCTGTATCTATATTCAACATACGGAGCATTCGTCTGTATCTGAGAAGAAAAAAAACCAAAAAAAACCACACAGCAAAAGCAGGAGAGCGATGGAGGCTGACGCCAGTCTTCAGCTTTGCATTTTTATACTCACACGTTAGAGGTTACCCTGCCCTCACCTTCGGGTCATTTCTCTGGGCTTGGCGGCTCAGGAGCTGAGAGCCGGGAGGCAGAAAACGAACCGGAGCAGATACGGGCTCCCGGGCACAGACGGCGGGCAGGGCATGCGGTGCAGAGAGGGGGACCCCGCGTCCCCGCCCGCGGCCCCTCCGCACCCCGCACCCTGCCCGGGGCAGAGCGCACCCGTCCTGCTGCCGCCCTGCCTCCGCCTGGGGTCCCGGCGTGTCCTGCTGAGTTCCGACCTCTGGGTGCTGTACACGGAGCCTGTTCTGTGCTAGTCGTTGAGGAAGGATACCTAGTGGAAAAATCAACAGGGAAAAGTGCATCTTGAGAGAAATGTCTCTTAGGAACGCTCACTCTCTTGAAACCGCAGCGGGTGGCTTGTGGCAAGCGCTCCTCAGAAGTAATAGGGAATCTCGCCGGGTCGGGTATCAATTTTTTGCGCATCTGTGAAAGACTCTATCAAGTGTCTTTCCCGTTATCTTCCTCCATCTCTCCCACATACAGACTTGACTTTTTGTTTCTTCCCCTCTTTTTCCTGCTACCCGTGCCCGATGCAACACTCCTATCCATGGCCAGGGTTATACCCCTCCCGTGCCCCGTGTCACGCATTCCCTGCCCATCGCCGGTTTAACATCCCTGCCCGTCACGGGTGTGCGGTTCTTTCCCTTGCTGTAGGGAAAGGTTCTACAGATGAAAGACAAAGGGCGTCAACCGCACGAGGACGGCGGCGCGGTCGCTTCCCACCCCTGGCCCCGCGCCGGAGGACGGAGCACCTGCGGAAACTTTTTTTTTTAACGATAGTAATGATAAAATCCCAGGATAACGCCCTGTCGGGAGAAGCCGTGTGGGGCGCGCCCCGCGGCCGTGGGTGCGGGGGTTCGCTGGGCGCCCCGCGGGGCTCCGCGTGCGTCAGGCGGAGAGTGGCGTCAGCGGCGGCGGGCGCGGAGCGCGGGGAGGGGGCAGCGGGAGGGGGCAGCGGGAGGAGGGGGGGAAGAGGGAGGGAGCTTCGTCAGGAGGCGATGTCGGCACCGCCGTGACATCACCCCGCGGCTTATATAGTTGGGGAAGGGTCTGGGTGCCCCGTCTGGTGCCTGCAGCCGCCCGTCAGCACGGGTGCGGAGGACGAGGAGCGGCGGGGCTCTGTCTGTCTGTCTCTGTCTCTCTGTCTCTGTCTCTCTCTCCGTCTCTCCCTAGGATTTATGGACTTTACTTCCTAGAGGGAGGCGCGGCAAGGATGAGAGTCCAGCTGGTGTGCGTGGTGCTGCTGGCCCTGGCCTCCTGCAGCCTCGGCTCAGGTAAGTCCCCGCCGCCGCCTGCGCCGGGCGCGCCCCGCGCCGCCCGGCCCCGGAGCCCCTCTGACCGCTCGGCATTGACTCGCTCCGGAGCCGTAAGAGGGACCTAAAGGAAGGAGGTGAAGTCGCTTGGGGCTCCGCCGGCTGTCCCCATTAGGCGCCCGGGAGCTGGCTCTGATAACGGGCTCTGGCCAGCATCATTTTTTTGTATCACTCCTCTAACTTTCTCCCTTCATATAAGCCATTCCTCCTCACGGCATCCATACCATGGCAATTAGTGTAGACTAGTGATTGGAAATACAAATCAGTGCAGACCATCTGCTTGGTTGTGCTGTGGTTCATTGAATATGATGTATTTCCAAATTATGATACAAATTGTAATTTCTGCAACTCATATGAATAGCTGCTGTAATCCAAATCAACATGAATATGTATGCCCTTTAGTCACTTTTTAGAGAGAGAAATATAATTTATTATCTGGAGAAAAAGTTGCTAACAACCAATCTGAAATTATGACCAAAAAATGCTGGAGCAGAGGCAGATCACACAATAAGAAGGTTAATGCAAATGCATTTCTTCTCCAAGAGCAGTTGCTTTAGAAAGCTCAAAAGGAGGACCATATATTAAAATGCATTTCCTGCTTCTCTGGAAAATGACACATCTTGAGTACCTGCCATTTATGTCCTAAGTTTATGACCAAATAGAGGCACGGTGATGGTTTAACAGGTGTACCCAAACAGACATGAAGCAGAATAGCCTGCAAAATCCAGACTTAACTAACTTGAAAATTACTTTAATTTTTAACTCCACTAAATTTAACGGGTAAATTTACAAGCAGATTAATTTTTCAACTTTGTTATTCAGAAGGACTCAGAATTCCTCATTTTCACTTTGGGTGAATGTCTCCAATTTGTATTCCCCTGCAGAAGAAAAATGTAAACCACATAATACCTGTATTTTATTACAGTTTAAATGTAATTGTTCTGCATGTTATAGAGAACTTATGATTTTTGTGACAAAGCTTAACTTTTTTTTTCTCTCCATATAATTTTAAGCTTTTTATACAAATTCCTGACTAGTATTTTCAGTGAAGCAGTTTCCAATTCAACTCTTCACAGAGCCTGAGTGAAAGTCCACTAAAGTAAAAAATTTAAGTGGGAATTAAAATAGGTTTATAAAAAAGCCCCAGAAGCCAAACTGTAGGTGGAACTAGCATGACAGATTATTTGCTTGAAAATTTGAAATTCTTTTTAAATGAGAAATGCCACAGAGAAGCTTGTATGAAGGGGCCCAAATAATTTGTAACTAATATGGACAGTTAGGTCATAAAGAAAATGATTGTTAAATTTTCTTTTGAAAATGGTTGCCCTCAGGCAAAAGTGTGTACCTGTAGAATGCAATTGTTCCGTAAAATGTGAATGTATGAATAGAAACTATTTTTCTTGTCAGTAGAATCAAGAATACCTCAAACTGTGCGAATTTCTCTCTGATTTTAACAATAATGTGTAACCAGGTTTTTTATACATTGCTCTCTGAGAGTCTGTTATTTTTACGCTTTTGCTCCTCACTGAATTCACTCCTGAATTACCTGACCAGGCTTCCTTCTCTCCCTCCAAGCCTTGCTTTATTCTTCACTCAAGGAATCTTGGCTCCTAAATAATGTCCTCTAGATTTATTGTTTTCAATTCAAATGCTTCTTAATACCTTCCTTCCCTCTTTTCATGTCTGCAGCTGTCTTCCAGCCTCAATGTGTGGAAGCTATTTTCCATCCTTTATAGAAACAAAAACCAGGTGCTAACCAGGCACAAGTCCTTTTATTTTTCTCAGCTGGTGTGATCCAGGACAACTCAAATCATGATGCTGTCGTTGTGTGTGTGCTCACCTGCTCACAGGAGATGCTGTCATTGGTAGAATTTCAGCTGAGGTGATCTTGTGCTGCCAGCAGAACTTTGGCTAATGGTAAAGCTGGCAAAACTGACAGCCATTACTGTTGAAAGGGCTGAAAAGCATCAGGTTGGAGATTAGTTGCTAGGGGCTTGCTGACTGGTCTACAGCTAGTCCTATTTAATACAAAAATTTAAAACATTAAATAAGGCTGGTTGTAGATCAGCATTACAGCAAGTCAAATGCAATAGCTTCGATGATAAAAATAATGAATGAATGTATTGTGTTGGTAATGCAGAGGTGAACAGGAGCATCCCTACAGTGGAAGGGGATATGTGTAACACAGAGAAGTTTTTGATTACCTAAATAATAGGAATGAGAACCTGTGCAACAATACAAAATGCAGTGGCTTAGGAAATAATAGAAATTCCTGTTAAAAGCTCCTTTTTAACCAAAGCACAGCTGTTGGAAATCTGAGGAATAAAAGATTTTATCTTGTTATCTAACCTGCTTTTTGGGGTTTTTCAGGCACAAAAGACAAACAAAACAAAAAAAAAAACCATGTAAGAGAGCTGCCCTCTGTAGCTAATGGTAAGCATTAAGGTCTTTAAGTATTGAGGCTTCTGAACCAAACTGTGCTATTCTGTTCTCTCTTGAGAACATATCAGAGACAGAGGAGGGCTGCTCTGATGAGTTGGGGAATACAAGGGAATACAAGGCTATTACAGGGAAGGAGAATAAATCTGGGCATAGCCTTTCAATGAAGCATTTATGGGATTTCCAGGACAATGGTTTTTGACCAAAAATACACAGTGATCTTGCACTTGTTTGCTAATCTTGTAAAGACACACAAAAACATTAAGCTGGTAAGAGCAGTGATTTCTCTCAATAAATACATGATGGGTAAACATTACAAATAGAAAGCTATTATTTAAAGTGTAGGAATTTATTTGCAAACCATGGGTACACTTGTAATTAGAAATAAATTAGACTTGAAATCAGAAGCAAGTGAGTAAGAATTGATAGTTTAGGAGAATTTCCTAAAGAAGAAACAAAGTGACAGTAGTGGTGAGATTCATTAAGATTGAACATGATTGATTTTTACGACAATTATAATGGGTGGCTTCTATGCTGACAGAAACCTTTGACACATTAGCACACGTTTGTGGTCCCCTACAGTCTCATGTTCTGTGAAAGGTAGTGACACAATGTGGTGATGATCCCGGAAATTAAGGCACAGGCAGAATCTATCCACAGATTCAGTGGTTGGGTCTTACATGCCCACAGCATTGATTAATTTAAAGAAAGTGAGATATGTCCTATACGAATATGGAATATATTTTGGTTTAGTATGGTTTGAAATATTAGTGTATTGCTTGGTTTTGGACTGTTGGTATTCCAGGAAAGGTAAAAGCTATCTGGAACTCTATTTCACCTAAAGACTTAACTGATTCCTTACATTTTTTCTCTTCAAGCTGTGATTGCTGCAACCATGGCGCCAGATCTTTGTTGTGATTCTCATCTTCATCTTGTGATGCTGTGTGTAGAAATGTGTCTGTGTGTTTTCTCTTTCTACAGCAATTTTTATCCTATTTACCAAATCACAGGTCTTGCAAGTCTACTGGGCTATCAAAGGTCAATTAAGTCCGTGAAGAAAATCCCCAGACTTTCAGTCAGAATACTTTCTTTTCCTCTATACATTGTCGAGAGCTCATATCATAAACTGATCTAGCTCAATTCCCTCATATCAGTAAAAATACACTTAATTTAAGAATAATCAAGACTATTGACTATTAATCAAGTAACCATAACTGTCATTTACCTAAATAATTACTTCTTAAATAAATATCTGAAAATCAATATTCAAATTTTTCTTCCAAAGTAAGCAGAGGTGACAAGTATTTATTATGAAAATAATGAAGAATATTGCAGCCGTTTTTTTACCCTGAAAGAACTGTAGTTTAATGAGCCTTTCTTCTATGAAACTGAGATAAATGAACAGTTTCATTCACTTCAATAAGCTTGATCATGCTTTAAAAAGGCATTGAGTATTTTTTTAACATAATGTTGCTGTTAACTGAAGACTCCTCACAGTCCCTCTAGGTCACTGCTGTTTGTTTGTGTGTTTATTTTTTAAAATTCATTTAAATATCTAAGTTCTGTATGCTGAATTGAAATGCCCATGATTTATGATCAAATAATAAACATATGTTTCTGGTTTATTCCCAGATTCAGAAGAGGAAATGAAAGCATTAGAAGCAGATTTATTGACCAATATGTACACATCAAAGGTAATTATTTTTCTTCCTTTACCTGACAGGGAGGGAGCAAATGAACTCTCATTACAAACCCAAAAGCCTTTGCACAAAGTAATAATCCATGGTCTAGACAGAAAATTCAGTGTTAAGTTTTACTTTGGTGCAAGATTTTCTCTAGTTCAAAGGAAATTTAAAGGTGTTGATGTGACACACTAAATGTGTTCCTCAGTTGTAACACTGGTACTTTCATTAAACTGTCAAGACTGTGGTACGTACAGAGACGTAAATTTATATCAGGAAATGTGTTTCCAATAAGATTATGCCTGATGAAAGCTAAATTAACCTTGAGTCAAATCTGTGAGTGCTATTTTTATGCAGAACTCTTCCTATATGCATGTAAAATTAAGACAGTCACAAAGCAAAAATTATTTATACATATGCCTATTTTGGTTTAGAATTTTAATCATAGTGCTCTTACAGGAACATGGGGACATGACTGTGAAAATAATAACTTGGTAAATGGCATTTCCTTGACAAGTTTCCAGACTGCAAATAATTTTTTTGTTATTTAATATGAATAGATAAAAATTCAGTTAAAACCTCATATTGACAAATTGAAGAAGCAAGTGTTGCACATATGTGTTGGGCAGGCTGATAGAGACACTTTCTCAACATTATTATCTTCCATAAATGATCAAAGAAATATATATGTCTGATATATCTTCAGCAACAAATTAAAGAACAAGCTCTGAAACAAGTAGTATGGGTTTAAGAGCGAGTATTTTAATTCATCATTCCAAAAAAGTTTAAGTGGTACTTAAATGTAATGGAAAGTAAAATGAGAAATGAAAAATTTCTCCCCCAAAGTAGAAATTTTCATAAGCCAATGACTAGTTGAAGGTTAAGGACAAAACCTGCCCGGAAGACTTCTGCATACACTGTATTTACGTATATATGACCTTTTCCACAGGATTATTGGACAGCCTAGAAGTATGAGGCCAGAAAATGCATTTTCTTTATCTGTCTGGCAGTTCTTAGATTTCAGTGGTCTTTACTGGCATGATAGTTAACTTTAGATTACAAATAAACCTGTTTGCCACTGACTTCTCTAAGGTACAGAAAGATTTAATAACTCCTCTTTTTCTGAGACATATTTAAATGTAGGAGGTTGACAAAAATAGGGTTTTTTGCTGTTTGGCAAAGCATAGTATGCCCTGGAAGAAAACCCTGCAGCTGTTGGTATTTCTGCTACTGACTTTAGTGGATCTGTGAACATAACTTCCATCTTTTCCTCCCTCTCACCTCATAACACAAGCTCAGGTAACTCCAAATGCACAAATATATTACACCAGTTAATAATGTCATGGTGTTTGCCATAATACTCTTATGTTTTTCTATGTCATTTAGCTTGCAATTCAGCATCCTTATGGTATTTACCACAAGCCAACTGACACTTGAAGCTGACAGAAGCAGTAGATTCATGTTGGAGACATTGCTTTAATTCTGCATTATACTGCCTTTAATCACCATCTAAAGTTCATTAGTTGAATGTATGTTTTCTCTTGACATCAAAGTAAGACATAGTGGAAACACTAACAACTGTGCATCAACTCTTCTACAAGAGTCATATCACTATTCCATTCATTACTGAAATTATTTTTTTTTCTTGTCCCCTGCTAGATTTTAACCCTCATTACAACAAATTATGGTTCTGGTGTGATAGACAAACTTGAAGATGGTATGTGTAATACCTGTCCTGCGTTGTGCCTGAGATCTAGTTCCATTTGAGGGCAATTACTGTTAAATTGCATTAACTGTATTTGACACTGACTTGGTAATCAGCAAAGGAAATCCTAACAATTGGAATAGCATTAAGACGGGAAAAAAGGTACTGTTTATGAAAGCTGTGATCAGCAAAATGGATTACCACTTGTGGGTTTAGTATTTGATAGAAAAAGTCTACCTAAGTAGGCACTTGTGAACTGTAGTATCAAGACTACAGCTAGGGCTTAAGCACACATCTGCAACATTCAGTAGTCTACCCAGTATTATGGGAAGAATTGCTGTATGCCTTTAACTTCACAGACTGCTGTCCATCACCTGGTGCCCCTTTTCAAGTTGCTCTTTAAAGTCACCTATATGCTGAATCACTCTCCATCCTTAAAGAAGTATGTTCATGCTTGTTGTAACCTGTCTTCAACACTTAATGAAGTTTGTCACCCTTCCCTGCTCTTACAGCTCAATGGAGATACAAGGATCAAACAAACCCTTAAAATGTTCTATCTGTCTTTTTTCTAATGTAAAATCCAAATAGCCATTTGGAAGATCTGGCAAAACAACAAAACCTGACATGTCAAAAATATGTGGACAGTTATCTCCTGTCTCTCTTTTGTTTGAAATAGAAAACTCTATTCATGTCAAAAAGATAAGTCTATTTCCAGCTTCCAAATGCTTTCCTGAAATCACTAGTTGCATGAAGAATGTTTTGAACTCAAAAAAGATTGAGACTGTGTTAGTTAGAGGAAAAAAGATACTAAAACAAAAGTATTCCTTGGAGAATATATCATCCCAAGAAAATATTCCACCTTTGGGATCCCACCCAACATTAATTTTCTGAAGTCATGGACCCTCTGAGCTTTTCATTGTTGTAGAATGCCTATTGCTTATTTATGACTGTATTTGCCCAGTGAGTTTAGCCTCCTTGTCAGAGGAGCTGCCTAGGAGAAGGAGGTACCTACAGCTACCTAGGAGTTACTGACTTCCTGACTCAGTCATCACATAAAAATTAATTAGGTTTACAGGTATTAATACACACCATGGAAGTAGTTTTGCTTTAACAAAACTCAATGCTATATCTGATTAAAGATAGAGAATATTTTATTATTTCTATGGTTACAATCTGAACAAAATTCAACTACTATTATGGAAAGGAACCATAGAGATCCTACACTCTCTTGGGATTTTTACTTCGTTATGACTTTGCTTTTTATCCGCTTTTACTAGATAAAGACAAGAATATAAAAAGCAGATAACTTTTTTCCTAAAGAAAAATAGCATTTGGTATGTATGAATTATAACAAAAGAAGTATCTTAAGCAAACTACCAGGGGTATCATTCAATCAGACATGGAAATAAAATATCATATAAATTACAACTTGGGAATCTCTTGTCTTGCATAGGACAAGCCTGTTGTCAAAGAAGGAAATAAGCTTATTTAAGTTTCTTAGATGATCTTAAATTCTCTTTCAAGATACATAAGGTATGAGAAATTATATATCCAATTCTTATTTCACAAGCAATTTCAACAGTGGAAATACAAACATCATATTAACTTCAGCATTAGTATCTTTTAAATTCTAGTTTATACTGAAGTCTTTTGTTCCTTCAGATCATTCCCAGATATTTTTCAAGTTACTCTTAAAAAAATTAGTTCCATCTTGGCAACTGAGGGTTCCTTGTTCTATTGTGTATGTTCTATTTGTGTTTTCCAAAATATGTGTTGACCTAATAGAGTTGATATTGCTTAGACCTGTGTGGAAAATATATAATATATTACATATTGTAAATTGACCTGAACATTTGGGTTGTGATCATCTTAAACTGTTTTTTTACGCATACCTTTAGGATAATTGCCTCAGATATTTTTAATAACCTAAAAAGCAAAGCAGTCTGATTTTAATGTTTGCTGCAATAGTGGAGCAGAAAAATAACATGAGTACTCTGTTCAGTGACTGGACATGACCAGGAAAACTCCCTGTTCAGTTAAAAAACCTCAAAATTCACTCTGGACTGAATTTTTAATGGTAGCAGTGTAAGTCAGAAGCAGGTGTACCCAAGTAAAAATACTTTGAGGGGATATTTGCGTGGTATTAATAGGAATGAGACTCCCCTAACAAACGAAGTATGTTAAAAGCTTGCAGACAGCACTGCAAAATGGTTTTCTCCTAACCTCCTGGGCAGGAGCTAAGAAAATTTTCGCCTAATGAAGTCTGCTATTTAAGTATTTTACTAATACACAGAGGAAAGTTCCATTATACATACATGTGCATCAGACTGACATAAAGTAGCAACTTTACATCAAAAAGATTCTATAAATTGCGCAAGGCATGACAAATTTCCCTATCTTTACTCTTCTCTTCTGTTTCCATCCACTGCAATGTTTTTGGTTCTTACTTGACTCAGAGATCTCACTCACTCATGTAGCACTGCCACTAGATTCTATGCTCCATTGCAATTTAGCTCTTGCAGTGCTAGCTCACATTTCTTTAGTATACCCAGGAGAGAAAAGTGGACTGGGGAAGCCTCCTCATCTGTCATGGAAAGCTCCATATTTTTATATTTCAAAAATATATTAAAACAGACCAAATAACCTTTTGAAATTTACATTGGTCATTTGGTCTTTTTCCTAGTTTAACTTCTGTTAGTAAAATTAGATATTCTGTAAGGAGATTAGTTTTATTTTGAAACTGTCACATCTTTTCAAATAATTTGATAGACTTACTAGGGCACTTAGATGGGATAACAGATGAGCTCAAAGTAAACAGTGAGAACCAATTACAAGCTTCCAAATAAGATTTCAGATTTGTTTTCTTAGCCTCAAAACAAACTAATCTTATTTTTTCTGAATGCTGTCAGGAATCTGAGAATGCACAGCAGTTTCATTAAAGGGCTAAATCATTCTGATTTTGAAAGGCATGCATGTATCAGATGTATATTGGAGTAATGATCATGGCCAAAAGGAAACTTTTTGAAACTAATGCTAAGTGATGCCAGCTTTTCTTGTTTAAGAAAAGTTTCCTCATTTATCTCATTTTTTTTTTAATTTTCCCTAAAAAAATAGTAAAGTGTGATGAATATACATAACTCTTGCATGCAAGGCCCATTTGTTAGGGAGGTGCTCTAAAGAAACAGTTTATGTGATTACCTGATGTTGCATCCACACTCTCAATTAGTGCTGTCAAGTATGTGCGAAAGGCAATGTCTGTGTTAGTGTAACACCCATATTTAACTTCAGACATCCAGGAAAAGAAGTGATTACATTTCAGGTCATAGGTAAGGTCTAACCCTAGTGCGCACAGCAAGGAAATCCTTGCCAGGAATGAATAGGAATTTGCTATTTGGCTTTTGATTGGAGATTGTTATGTCACCAGTTCTAGTTTAAGGAAACTAATTTCTGTACTCAGTACTAAAAGGAAATACAGTGCAAATGAAATAATTAATAGTGGAAGAACGAAGAAAATGGCAAAATCATGAAAAGCGGTAAATGAGATGGGAATTAAGTTTTAAACTTATTTTTTTCCTATTGATAATTAAAATAGAAGAAGACTACTGCCATAACTGCTTGGAAAAAACAATACTAGTAGAAAAGTAAAAGTCATGCTTATCAGCATTTCTTTAAAATGGTTTAAAAGCTCATACATAATGCAAGATACTGGAACAGGAAAAATTTGAGACAAACCATGGTGAAATTTCCTTATTTCTATCTTTCTGTAACACCTCTGGGCAGGTTCATTATGGACCACCTAAATACAGTTGGTCTCAGTTTTTCAGTCCAGTTACCAAATTAGGAATACTTTGTTTTCACAGCTATGTTTTATCTCTGCTCCATCTTCCTAAGCCTGTAGACCTTCAGTTAACATCTCCCAGGCTCTTGACTTTCCAGCGTCCAAAACTCCTGGGGCTTACAGATTCTGTAACTTCAGACCTAGACTCATCAGACAGCTTGTCCTGAAGCAGGGACTCCATTCCTTTTCTCAGGGAATTTTGAAATGACTGGTGTTTGTGCCAAACCAGGGAGGAGCATCTAGTTAACCACAGGCATCCAGCTTGGATTCCTGAACTGGGAATTTATCCAGTGGGTTTGATTCATTATCCTTATTTACACCTGTGAATTTATATTATATTAACTTCCATCTGTGTTTTTGTTTGCACCTGTGCAGAATGACTATGAAATGCTGCCATTCTGGTTTGGTAGCAGTTTAGCTTTTTCATCATGTATATCTCCCTGGGGGGCAAGGCTATAAGGAAGCAGACTTGGCATGCATAATAAATGAGTTGTCCTAAGTTCAGCACTCTAATTATTGTCTAAAGGTTGACCAGATGAAAAGCACTTCAGAAACATAAACTTGTTTCTAACAAAATGTCTGCATGTGGCACATGATTACAAAAAAACCCAAAAAGGTTAAATTGTGGGTGTTTTTATTTTCAGATTAACAGAGCAAAACTTCCTTACTGGAAAATGACCCTGCTAAATGTCTGCAATCTTGTCAACAACATAAACAACCAAATGGGGGAAACAGTAGAGGTAGATGAGGAGGATCTGGTTCCAGGAAGACAGTTCCCTGCTGCGCTGGATGGCTTCAGCTTGGAAGCAATGCTGACAGTATATCAACTCCAAAAAGTTTGCCACAGCAGAGCCTTTCAGCATTGGGAGGTAAAACAAACTGTCACAAATGCATGTTTTTACTGCTATTAAACTCTCAGGCTCTGTAATGATGTTGTAAAAATCCATATGCATGTAACCCCCATCACATTGTCTGAGATTTCCTTCACTTTTTTATGTTCTCTAATACCTCTAATGTGCCTCTTTCAGTAAGAATTGTGAATTAGTGAAGTTTATGATGACCTGAGTGTATGTTTCCTACAATGACCCATGGATAAATGAGAACTTTTCTTAGCTACATACTCTCTCCACTTTTTGTAGCCATTCCAGGTAACCAAACAAACACATGAAAGTCATCTCTATGCCAGAACACATAATTGATATTTGCTTAACATCCATGAAGTTACTACAGATCTATTGAAGAATAAATAAACGTAGCCAGTGTTTCTGTTTTAAGACCCTAGGGCAAACTGGATTCAAAATGTAGGAATAGGTGCCCATCTGTACATACCATTTTACCAGGTACTCTGGTTTTCTTATCATTGCTAGGAAACTGGCAGCAAGGTAACTCCTGGTTTTTGTTTCCATACACCTAAAGAGGGCCGTGGAAGTTGACATTACGATTGTACGAAGATTGCTGCTCTTAAATAGTGATTGTTTATAGTCCATTTGTGATGTTTCTTTTCCTACAACCATTACAGGGATTACAAAGAAGCACGCTAGGCACAATCCACTTGCATTGTTAGATATTACACTAAAAGCTGCTTTGTGTAGTGAAAAAAGATGTCTCAGTGTCACTACCCACTTTCCAGTAAATTACATTTCTTCATCTATCTCGGGTTCATGTACAGTCTGGCTGAATCCAGATCCTCTTTCTAGTTTGTTTGGGGGGTTTTTGCTGAGTCATAACTCTGTATATACAGCGTTATTCGCTATCTTCATGTTAGCTGGGATGGTCCATGCAGAAGACTGCAATGTCTTTGAGAACCAGAGTTTTCTGAAGACTCTCTTAGTGCATTTATTGGTGGAAAGGAGCTACCATAGAACCAAATATGCAATAACCCATATGCCTTAATCACAGTTCCCTGCTTTGCAGGGAGTTGTAGTTTAAAAAATTTCTCAAAAGGTGAAACCAGCAAGCAGTGCATGTAGGTGTTTAACCTAAATGTGTGATAACAGAGTGATAGTCATTAGGAAGCTTTCAGTCAGTTTTTTTTAGTCCAAGGAGGATATAGTAACATTCCTCTCTAGTCAAAACCAATTATCTAATTTTTTTTCAGTGGAATTTAAATATCACTTCGGTAGGGCTCAGCTCATCTTTAGCCTGATTTTAGTTTTGTGTCTTGAGTTGTCTTTTTTTTTTTTAATTAATGCTGCAGCTAATATAGTAAAGATTTTTCTTGGTGGTGTTAAAATAATATTTTATAAACATTTTGACGAGTTTATAATCTTCATTACCAAAAAAAGGTTGATAACAGTGTGTCTTTTCTTGCGTCCTACAGTTACTTCAGCAAGACTCTTTTGATCTAGAGAACGCAAGCCAAGAAAAGGAAATAATGAAGAGAAAAAATCCCTACATTCTGAAACGGCAGCTACATGTCAACAAAGCTAGAAGACCATACATACTCAAGAGAAGTTCATATTACTGATGCAGCAGAAGAAAACAATGTATATTTAGTTTATAGGTAACTGTGCGTTATGGTTATCTTATCTAAATCTAAAATCATACTTGTGTGAAAATATACTATGGAAAATCAAGATGATAACATAGCTGTGTCTTTTTTGCAATTGCTGTTTCTTGATTGTGAATTTTTCCTACTTGAGATTAATTGGACTAATACATTTGCGAATAAAACTAGTTTTTAAGCATGGTGTATTGTCCAAAACTGAGATTTCAACACGCTTTCAAACAATCTTGTAGTCTTTTCAAATTTTATAAAGCACACTGACATAACATCAAGCAAACTGATACTGTCCATAAATCCTACTGAGAATCTTACAATTTCTTAATGCGACACCTCAAACATGTAAATGTTTGCAAATTTTTTGAATAACGTAGTAGTAAGAACTGCCACAATGTTTTATGTTTCAGCCAGTTTAATTTATTAGCGAATAGGTCTAAGGAAGAAATGGAATTATATCAATTAACTATTAAATGGAAGTTTCAAAATGAATATTTTAAATTGCTTGCTTGCAAGTGAATTTTGAGTTTTTGACTTCTAATATATGAATGCTCAGGAAAAAAACCAAACAATGAAAAGCTGATTCATGTCCCAGTGCTGCCACTCTTAAAAGTCAAAATAGTAATCTGGTTACATGAGAAACTTGGTGAAGTATTTGACAGATGAATTGAAATTAGAACATCTTAAAGTTATTATTAAAGGCATTTCCTTTCTGTCCTGCCACAAAACTGTAGAAAACAGGAAGTTTCAGAGTTGAAGACAGTCTTGGAAGCTAACAGAGAGGGAGGTTCACAGCATGGGAAAACTTGTTTTCAAGACATGAGGAATCAGTTGCCTCCTGAAAGTTACACATTTTCCAGTTCCGTGCTTGTGGGGTGTTCATGAGGTTTTGGATCTCAATGGTTCAGGGTTCCAGTCAGGAGGAAAACAGTCTGAAAGGACTGGGGGCCACAAAAACCATCAAAATTGAGGGGTAGTCCAAGACGTGTGAAGCCTGGATGCTCAGACCAGGAGGCAAAAATGGGACAGACGTTTTTGAAAACTTGCCTGTTTCCTGTTTGAGGTATTTCCTCAAAGCAATTCTCCTNCAAAACCCCCCAAACAACCAAAAATCCAACAAAAAACCCAAACACTCTGAGAATTTTCAAATCCTCTCACAAGCTTGTTACACTTTGTTGCATGGGGAGGGATGGGTTTTTTAAAGTAAAATGTATTTTCACTATATTAAAGCTAATTATATTTCCTTTTCTCGCTGCAAATATTATTAATCAGTTTATTCATTCAATAACCATTAAATGCATGCACTGACAAGAAATAACTGAGCATACACTAATTATTGCAATAATCGTTATGACTCAAATACAGCAAAGCAATTAAGTATGTTCAGTCTCAATGTTTTAAATGCTTAATGTGCTGAAGGGCTTTGCTTAAATAAGTGAACTCATACCCCTTACTTTTTTATGAAACTCGATGAATTAAACTGGAGACCCAGCAGGTTCTCAAGTGGTTAAGAAACATCTTCTTTCCAACAAACCTCTAAGATCCCTAGTCCTGTTATGGATATTTTGCGTTCTAAAACACCTTTTGGTCTGAAATAACAAAGCCAAACAGTTTGTTCCAAAATTTGCTGCTAGTAGTACCTGAGGAAAAAATAAAAGGAACTTCAGATAACTTTTTCTTGTGAAACACAGACTAAGACAAAAAGAAATAATTTGCCATTATATTTTTCTCTCATGCTAAGTTTAAGAGTATAATAGCTAAAAAAAAAAAAAGTAGAGTGAGGTAATGTGGTTATAATCTGATAGAGAATGTAAATGTTTCAAAAACAAACACCCTTCCATGTTTCGTTTTGGGGGTAAGTTAGACATTCAGGGTAATGGTATATGACCTAAAATGATGATACTAACTGTTCCACCCTATCTAGTGTTCCACAGTACCTTGTGACCGTGTACTTGTTCTTTGCAGTGCATAGCGAACAGATTGGTCAGACTGGCTGGAAATGGCTTTAAATAACCCATTTCCTTTCAGCAGACTGTGAATCCACACACAGCCAGCTACTGTGTGTCACTGGTGGGAACAGATCTTTAAGTATGGCAGGAAAGTACAGCTTATCAGTTGTCCCCAGTCTCTGAATGAGGTGTCAGAGGAATGTCATTCAGAGTGATAGTCTGAATCTAGATGAGGAAACAAAAACCATAATTGTAAGATGGTCATTTAAGCTGAAAAAGTCAGTTCTGGCTATTTAACTTATTGGTCATTCATGAGAAGGAAGCATAGCAGTATTAAAATACTGGAAAACACACACCATAGAATTAAGCCAGGTGCTCAGAGCTGTTAAAGGATATTTTGAAGTCTGGGAGACTTCCTTGCTTGAAATCTCTCTTCTAGCTGTTTCTACCTCCTGATGGCCTCACTGCTGTGGAATTACAGCCTTTCTTTAGCCTTCATTTTTGGATGATGGCAGAAAAATAATAAGCTTATGCGTATTTGTCTCTATTTCGCACATTCTTTCAGTGAGATCCTCCGGGTATCTGCCTCATCCATAACTGTGCATTGCCTGCAATATCCATGCTGCTATATTTACAGCAGCAATGAGTGCTGGATGAAGTTCAAGTCAGAGGAGGCTATCATAATATGTAAATACTTATTAATTCAGAAATTTAGACAGATCTTTTTTCTTCTTTTTCTTTTTCTTTTTCTTTTCTCTTTTCTTTTCTTTTCTTTTGTTTTCTTTTTTCTTTTCTTTTCTTTTCTTTTCTTTTCTTTTCTTTTCTTTTCTTTTCTTTTCTTTTCTTTTCTTTTTCTTCTTTTCTTTTTTCTTTTCTTTTTTCATTCCATTCTATTCCATTATGTTTAAAAATGTTATTTTGAAGACCATTAATTCAGTGATTGCTACCTTTTCTTAAAGAACATCTTTTGAGATGGGCAATTTTGTTTTATAAAGGCAATTATTGAGAGATGTTCTGCCTTTTCTAGCTCTCCAGAGCAACACATTTTTCCTATATATTCCATTACTGACTTTTTAATGAAGTTCACAGATGAATAATTCTACCAATTATTAAGAAGCTTCATACTTAACTATTTCTTAGACTCCTAAAATGTTGGATATAGTCATACAGAGTTATTGCAGAAAGCTGTCAGTACTTTGTACTGCAGAATTAAATGGAACTGAGATTTACTTTGATTTTATATATTTTTAAGAGTTATCATCCATAGTATTGCAAATGCCCTATACAAGAAAAGGAAAACATAGAGAAATTAATAATTTTATCATCTCTGAAGCATATATTTGTTACTTTTTCTTTAAAAGAAACATTATAAAATAATTGCTGCTCTTATCAAGGTGTAACGTAGTGGTGATAAAATAAGTCTTCTGCTCTTAAGTCTTGCTTGTGGTGTACTATAAATTTTGCTGTTTTCTGTATTTTTTATTATAAGTCAAAATTTCGTTCTATGTTTTAGGTAAGAGTTTAATGGATGTGCTGTGAATAAAGTGGATGAAATGTTGAGTTTTCAGATTAAGAGAGATTTGAGATGTATGATATTGGCTATGCCTCATACCCGACTCCTAGTGAACACACAATGGAGACAAAATTGGTCTTGATCTTTATTCTTTTCCCTCAAGATTAGTTATTAGTTTGCACTGTGGGGTATCAATTGAAAATACAAGCTACCACTGCAATAATTTCATGTTGGAGGGCAGAAAGAGGAGCAGGTTCTTAAATTCTCCATGGTTCCAGACAGATCATTGATGTTCTCCACATCCAAAATCCTAGACTGACTGAAAGCAGTGAGAAAACAAGAGTTTCAGATGATCTGCCAAATAAATTGTGCGGACTTCTGTGATATAACAGTAGAGTCAGTACCTGGATCTCACTCTCCAGGAAGCAAAAATTGGAAGAGAGGGGTTGACCTCCGCAAGGAACCTGGAGAATGAGATTTTAATTGCTGCCAAATGCAAGCATTCAGAATTCATGAGTGAGGCTGCAAAACCCTGAAAATAGATAGATAGATAGATAGATAGATAGATAGAAAGAAAGAAAGATAAAGAAGTAAATGTCACTGACACCTAAATAAAGTAATAAATATATGTCAAATGATTTTGGTTTCCTTCCATGTACTGGACTGCCAGGGAGCATTAGAATCACCTACCTAAGCTTTGTCATCAAGAAGAACTTAAACATATTTGTTTGTTAATATTCATTTCTACTGAAACTTGGCATTGTCATCCAGCCTCTTGAATCCAGCAGGTGTCGTATTACAACACGCACAAGAGCACAGTGTTCATGACCAGATTTCCAAAAATCATCCAGATCCATGATACTTGGATGGGTCTGTCAGACCAACCAATCAGACAGTGGAATAGAAAGAGCTTTGTGGTACCTCATCAGCAGGCAAGCTTTGTCTGACTGAATGACTCCTCTAAAGTAGCAATATGGAGAAATGACATGGGAGCCACCCAGTAATTTTTGGAGGGTGTCAGCTATTAAGAAACGAAGCCTTCAGGAAGTCTTAGTTGCCCAACTAAGACTTGATTTTTCCAAGCAGATGAGAGTGTAGAGCTGATGTCTCAGGAGTTCCCTCACATTCCATTGTACAGAAGGAAAAGAGGGACTATGCAAAACTGGACTTGAATTACCAAGGAATAGGATTTTTCTGTTGATCTCCCAGCTCAAGAAAGAAAAAAAAGAAACAAAAGAAGAAAAAGAATTAGTATGTGCTAGGTTGTGCATTATTTTCTTAAAGTTTTTACAGAGCAATATAACTTGAAAATCATTTTGTCTGGAATGAATGACATGGTTCCTCCAATTTTTTTTTTAATCTATTGTTTATATGTACTTAAAAACAACTGTTCCTAAAAGTCTACTATCTTAAAACTTTTTATTAGGATGCAAAAAGAAAAATTTTTGAATGATTAATCTCTATGTTTAAAACCCAATCATTCTTGTCCTAAAAAAAAAAAAAATTAAAAATTAAATATTTCCTACTTTTTAGCAGATATAGAGAAGATCCTAGAAATAGTTAATTCAATAGCTCTTGCATGAATGAAATCTCTTGGTTATTTTTGTGTACTACCAAATCCTGAATATGGTTATATAACCATATACTGCAGAAGTTGTTGTGTTTTGGTATATTATATAATGATCTTTTGAATAAAGAGATGTTTGGAAAAGACAACTTGCCTTTTGTTCTGTTTAAAAGAACGTATCAAAAAAATAACATCACATGGAGCAAAGGTATATGTGTATGCACTCACAAGTGAAGGGTTTATTCAAATTATTCTGAATTTTGCAGCATATAAAGTATAAGTTAGAGGAATATGCAACTGCAGAATACTATAGTATCATGGTATTATAGTATTCTGCAGCTGATTGCTGCAGAAATATACAACAATAATACAAATTTCTAATGATTTTCTTTAGTATGCAAAGGCACTGAAATTCTAAGACTGCAGCTGCTTTTTAAGATGAAATCCTTGGCAAATAACTTTCATTCTCCTCAAAAGTCCATTTACTGAGTGCTGATTTTTCACGATAGTGGAGTTAAGAGTTATTACAAGACCTGGACTATAGAGAACGAGGGAGTTGTGAACATTACAATTTGGGGTTTTTTTATAAATATCACATGCACCTCCACTTTGCCTCTGTGGTTTTAGAAACTCCTGTGTTACAGTGTTGAACTGAAAGGCATTGTAAGGGAACAGACAGATGGGAAGCAAAATGCAGATAGGTAAGGGACTTAATGAATGTTCACTGGATATTCCTTCTGTCTGGCTCCAACCAAATGTGTCAGAGCTGTCTGAGGCATGGGTTTCATGTGCTTGGAGGAAGGAGGAAAATGGAGGGGAAAGTCAGGGAAAAGGAGGAAAGGGAATATAATACTGAGTTAAGTATTGCTATCATAGTGTTAGTTAAGAACTAAAGTGTAGATAGGCTGGTATGAGCTAGAAGATACAGGATATTCTGGAAAAACAGGTGAGTTCCCATCAGTGTATGCGAAGGGCAATCATCTGGCTGGCATTCCCAGAACTTCCCTTCAATCAAGGTATACAGATTTGAACTGAGAGGTTTCAAATTGGAAGCTTTTAAGCTGAAACTGGAACAACTAAAAAAAGCTGATCAGGAAGAGGAGAGAGTGCATGGCAAGGGTCAAGAAATATTCAAATCCGAGTCAGTTGAATCATTCAGTAAGCCTGGACTGTAAGTTCTGAGACAGAAATACAGATTGCTGTTGATAGCTTGGGATAATCAACAACAATCTGCCCAGGTTTGAGAAAGCTTGTGGTTTGAATCCATGTCTCAAGCAAGTAAATATTATCTAATTACGTTTGTCTCAGAATTCGAAGACATCCTAGTGTCCAAACAGAAGGACCACCTCTTAGGGGAAATGAAAAAGAACAGAGGAAATCTTAGCTCCAAAGTAAAGGCCTAATCATAAAGCAGAAGCTCATTTCATTCTTGAAAAGTAACAGGAAACCTACATTTGTAGATAGCTTTTCTCAGATTGCTTTCACAGATAAAAGTTCAGAGAAAAACTCCAGAAATTTTTATTCTCAGAAAGAAAGTAAACTGGAATTGGTCTTTGAAAAAATTAGATTTTCTTCACGTATCTAGCATAGTTGTGGCAAATCAGACACTCTACTTCAGTGCGTGGTACACTGATCTGAACCCGAAATCCATGTTTCTGTGTAGTGGATGGATGTAGATCTCTTCTGAACATTCAAAAAGGCAGAAGGCATAAGAAGTAATGCTGAGCTAAAAGATTTTTGATGCGTTATTAGCAGCTTTCAGTAGTGTGTGAAGAAACATAATGTACTATTTGCAACACTTTCCAAGGCATATCTTGAAGTGAAAGGAACTGACATTTACTGTGAAAAATCTTTATTTAGATAGAGACAGTGTTAAAATATCTGTAGCGTGGTGCTTAGAAACCTGATTTCTGTTCACTTAAGCACTTCAGTGCTTTTCTGCTAGGAGTGCATCTGCCCCTTTGGGAATAGGTGTGAATAAGGAAGGACTGCTCAAATTCACCATTATAGATAGTCCTTGAGACTGATAATATAAAAAGCTAAAGCTTATTAAAACAGTATAGCTTTGCATAACCAGTTGAAAGGGTTTGGGGAAACAGGGGAAAATTCAAATAAATGGACAGTACTTATTTTGCTAATATACAGATACACATACACACAGGCATAAATTCTTTACTGTGAGGGTGGTGAGACACGGGAACACGTTGCCCAGAGAAGCTGAGGATTCCCCATCCTTGGACGTGTTCAAGACCAGGTTGGATGGGGCTCTGAGCATTGTGGTCTAGTGGAAGGTGTCCTGGGCCAAGGCAGGGGCAGTTGCAACTAGATGATCTTTAAGGGCACTTTCAACCCAAACCATTCTATGATACACACTCATATGATACACACAAGCACACTTGTATATGAAGACACTGCATGAAGTGCTCTCTTGCCTTATCTCTCTTAGGATGTATCTCATCACAAGAAGAGCTTTGCAGGATGTTACTTGATTTTCCTGGCCAGAAAAATGAATGGTTATGCTTGTTTCATATTAAAAAAAACAAAAAAATTTTTAATATTTCATAATTCTTGCTATGTGTTATCAGATCCGGCCAAAACAATGACCCATAGCTCATCTGGGGTATGAGCTGCACAACTGTATGCCTGACGGGCACCTTCCAATATTCAGAAAATCAATTCTATGTCCTGCACAGTCACGCTGGACCTGAACTGAACACACAATTTGGAGTGAGAGAAGATGAAATGACTGGGTGATGAAGAAGCTTCAGTCTTCTAAGGCAGAAGTAGGCATATAAAAACCATCAGATATTGCAGAAGTGATAGGAGGGAAGCCTCCTCTAGGCTGGAAATGATGACTGGCTAAAACAGCATAAGGAACTCAAACAAAAAGTGGAGTAATAGTCACTATTAAAGCTAAAGGAAGAAAAGAGGGACAGAGAGAAAAATGCCACGTAGGTCCTCACATAACATTTGGGCTGGAAATCACAATTTTCCTTCCAATAGGGTTTGTGATTACTGTTGATTTTTTGATCAGAATTTATACACTATCAATAGAAAATTCAGGATTTGATTTAATTCTAGAACTGAGGACTGAAACTTTTGTAATATATTATTTATCAGATGTGTACTCTTCCTTTAAATCTTTATCAAAAAAAGAGGGGAGCGTAGTGAGTTGGTGAATAGCCTGGACAGAAGGAGAAGACAAGGCAAGAAAGTGAGAGAGACAGACTGTCAGGGAGTGCCCTTTTTCTTCTTTTACAGCAACTTATTAAGCTGCACAGTGTTTTAGAGCTTTTTGTTGCAAGACACTGCTTGACCTGTTGTAAAGTAGGGAATCAATTTTTCTATAGTTGCTAATAGGTCTGCATGCCTGATTTGTACCATGCCAGTTAGGACTGCCTTTTAGAAAATGTTACTTTCTGCATGCTGCTATTTACTCAAGCTATTTCAAATGGACAGTTACAAACCAAGGCAGTGCATGCACTGTAAATTCCCACTTGAACATTATTCATTGGTTTTTTTTATCAAATTCCCTGCTTTAATAAGGTTTCAGGCCCATTTTGAGATGTAAATAAAACTATGAGCTAATTAAAAAATTTCCCTGACCTAAACTGTAAGGAGCACTGGATTTTAAAAGAAAAAAAGCCATGTATTTTCGCTTTATCTTCTTTTTTTTGAGTGGGGTAAATTAGTTCCTGCAGTGGACTTGAGGGGAGAAGTGGTAGTACAAGAAGTTTTGTGGAGAATGCCATGAGTTCAGCTGTACCATGGCATAGGAAACAATTTGTAATCCAAAGTAAGGAGACCAAATGAATAGCTGCAGTTCATGATCAGTGGTCTTCGGAGGATCTGCATTATTGGCGAGCACATAGATGAGGAGGCAGCAGTCAACAGAGCAGAGAAAAATTTGGCAGAGTATGGATGACAGGGCTGGGAATTTGGGCTGCTTCCTGTTTGGTACCAAGGGGTAGAATAACTGTTTTAATTACATTTAGCTTCTGAGACTTTGACTTTCACATGAGCAGAGGATAATTAGAAAACAGTCCTGCTCCAGGCTTGAAGCTTCAGATCCACACAGCTTAGGGTGGAGTGTCAGGACTTGTGTTAAACATCATATTCCCAGGGGCCCAAAGCCCAGCCTCTGGAACTTAAGGATTAGCAAGTTGAACCCTCTTGCTCATGAATGCATATCAAGGCATTGCCTGGAGAGACACAGTGAATAAAGTGTAGACAACAGCATTACATTTTGCCTTTTAAGTTTTTCCTTTGTTAGAACCAGTAACACAGAGTTTCTAATCAGTTCAGATGCCGAAATAACAGTTTCTCAATAGAAGAAAACATTTCTCTATTCTCAGATGCAAATAAAAAGTTTTTAATGAGGAGACCTTTAGCAGTTTTCTTTTACTTGCAAGTGCTTAAATGTCTACCTGTACAGATTCTAATGTGATACCACAGTACTTGAAGTGGATGACGTGTAAGAGTATTAACTACCTAGAATAAATCTGGAAACGTCACAGGTCACATCACTCCCTGCCACCAATATCCATGGCACTTGCAAAAACACTCCTACCCTGTAAGGACTTCAAAACCCAGTGCTGCTACTGAGTTACTCAGTTCTAGGAGGAGTAGGAATGCTGATGTGACTTCATGCACATGCTCATCTGTCAGCTGAAGCAGTGGTTTCAGAATCAATGGGAATCTTCTTGCTTTGAAACCAAGCACAGTCTTTATGCCAAAGTTAAATCTTCCTTGACCTGATGTCAAAGAATTTGGAGCATTCAGAAGTTATATAATGATATCTAATTAAGGTTTAAGTATTTACTTCGGAGTACTCAGGACCTTGCGCTTAATCCACCAGAAATGTGCACTGGTGTTGCAGGTGAGACAGAGAGCAAAAATGCAACCAGTAAACTCTTCCAAGAAAAAAATAGATGAAAAGAGTGAGGTCAGGAATCACTGCTGAAGTGGACTAGAAAAATTAAAAGATTTGATTAAAATATAATGACTATGAATATCTATCTCTCCTACTCCATCTATTGAAAATAAAGCTATCTGCCATCTTAAACAATAAAGAAGAAGACTAGAAGAAAAGTCATACTCCTCCTACATGCAAAAATCTGGATGGAATCAGACATAATTTTAAAAAAATTAGGACTTTGTTTATGTGAGATCTGTACTGCCTCATAGAAATTCAACATGTTCTTTTTAACTGATGAAGATTTTCCCTTGCTTTTTAGGCTTTGAGAGGAAAAATGGTCTTCAGGAGTCGTTTTTTGCAATATACCACCATCTGGTGGAAGTAAAGAGAAAGACAAAAATTTTGAAGGTTAACCTGTCTTGATAATTGGGAAGTTTTAGTTTCCTAGTACTAATTGTCTTCAATGGGCTCTTGAGGATTTAGGGCACCAAATCACTTTAAACCGTGTAATTTTCACACGTCTCTATTAAATTTATTTGCTTCAATTATTTACTTTTAAGGGATTTACTTTTAAGGGGCCTAGGGATGTTCTTAAAACTAAATACACAGTTCAGTATTTCTTAATATATCTAATCTGTAAGACGAGACAGAATTTTTCACATGGTGATATAAAATGCTTCAAAATATTTTTCTAAATGTCAAGCAAGATTTATCATATAAACTATAGACTACTGCAGTATACTTTAAGTATTGGTGGAATTTGATTTTGTTCTCTTTCAAAAAAATTGTTAGCAAGATTACCTTCTTTGTGCTCTTAGGCCCTTTTTTTCCCCACAAATTTTTGATTAAAATCTTAGATAAAACGTTCTAGTCTTATTGTCTATGCACTTTAGGAGCTAAATTTCATTTTGCACTGCAATGAAAATTCAAGGGTTACCAGAGTTTGCAACACAAGTTGACAGTATCTGTACTCTCTTTGTGGTCACCGTGTTCTTTCTGTGCTGTCACTAACAAATGTTGTTAAATGTTGTGGGCACAAAAATCTTGGAAATAAAATACATATCTATTAAAAAAAAATTTGTCTAGAAAAATATAGGGGTAAAAATTTACCAAACAGTTGTGTTGGTATTTGTTTTACTGTAGAACTAAATATTCTGCTCTGGTGACATTTGCCAGGATCCTCAGTGTCTCACCTATTTTTTTGCCACCTGCTAGGCTCAAAAGCTAAGTGCTCAGCCATCCCAAATGTCCACTGGACAATTATTTGGGGAATTGAGGTATGATACCACCAGATGTTGGGGAATTTGCAGCAGAAGGACCAAAGCGGACTTACAGACAGGCACCTTAAGTGTCTTGGCCACCAGCAGGTCAGCAAAAGCTTTCCAGGGAACTAAGAGTCTTGCTGAGCTCGGTGACATGATCCCAACCAAGGGTCAGCCTGTCTGCCAGTTTCTCCTGGAGTTTTGGCAAGACCAGCCAGTCCACAGGAGTGTGCCAAGACCAGAAAGCTGTCATTTTTTTAAACGGGAAAATGTTTTGCTACAACATTTTAACCAGCCCTAACTGCACACTGTGGATATAACTGTGGCATTGGCTTTGTAACAACTGCTTTTCATGTACTTGATAGAAGGATTTTCTCTGGACTCTAGAAAGCCAGAGGGAATGCAGCTGGCAGGGGAGGATCTTTGATGGTGCAGAGCTGCTGAGCCGTTCCAGTGTGCCAGGGAGAAAGAGATCTCAACAGTGGTATCAGGAAAATGTTGAACATGACATATGTTCACAGTGGTTGTCACGCATACGTGGTGGGAGAGGATCTGTTTGTCTTGCCTCCAGTGAGGATGTGCTCAGGATGACACAATGTGTAGCTGCTCCCAGTATGTGCAGACACCTGGCTGCTGCCCTTTGCGTGAATAGGGGCTACCTGTTAAATTTGGTCCAATATCCATGACTCTTCTCTTGCCTGGGACAATCTGGATGGAGTCAGATATAACTTTAAAAAGATTTGAGACTGTGGTTCCGTAAAATCATTATCTGGTATAGATTATAAGTGGGGATTTAAAAAAAAAATTATTGTAATTTCAATTCAATTTTGAAGCACGTGACTAGAATAATTTAATTCTACCATATCAAGCAGGTATAGCTTTCATAGTGCAATTAACCATGTGGGACAAAGACTCCAATTTACTGGGAACAGAAGTTTGTGTTTAAGCCATATTGCTGAAAGGAAAATGGAAAACCTAGATCCAGAGGAAAGTGCAGCTAAAATGACTGAGCAGACCGTATCATTTTAATGCCACAGGTATTCATGGACACAAGATGAGATCTATCATACTTGTAGTAATTTTAAGTGGCTCTGTTATAATTCATATTGCCAGTTTTTTAAGGAGCTGTTCATTCTTTTTAAATCCCTTGACAATGAGTTTCGCAAATTAATTGCGTCTTGTAACAAGAATCCATTCTAGATATTTTTAAGCAGGGTGGATCTAAGTTTTGTTTTCAACCTATGTTAACTTTTAGGGAGTGAAAAACAGCATAATTGTTTAAGTGAGGGGCTTTTTTTACAAATATTCTACATTTTAACAAGTCCTTCTCTTTCCTTTTTAAAACTAATGTAACATGGCTGTATTACATTGCACCCTTACCTTAAGTTCTGTTGCACCAGAGAAAGGCTTTCTTTCTCTAAGATATTATTGGGGCCCACAACACTCTTAAAATTATTGCCTGGCTTTTTCAGTTCTCTCCATATGTTGCAGTTTAACGTTGGTAGACAGCTAAGCACCACACAGCCCTCACTCATTCCCCAGGGAAGTGGGATTGGGGAACAAGAAAGGAACATTAAAACCAAAATAATCTGGGTGTCTAATCATTACTTTTAAAAAGTAATGAAGGAAGGATAAATGGAAGAGGAGAGAAAGAAAACAAAAGAAATGTTGCGAGGGCAATCACTCACTACTTCCCTCAGGTAGACCAATGTCCGACCAATTCCTCTTTTCCCTTTTTTTTGGCAGACTGTGATGCTATATGGCGTGGAATATCTCTCTGGTTAGTTTGGGTTGCCTGCTTTTTCCCTCTCTAACTATTCTGTACCCTCCAAATGAACCAGATTTAGGGTAAAGTGAGAAGCAGAGGCCTTGGTGCTGTGCAGACACAGTTCATCAATAGCTATGACATCAGTGTGTCATCAGTATTGTTTTGATCACAAATATAAACTGTAGCACTGATTGAGCTGCTGTGAGGAGAGTTAATTCTATCCCAGTCAGGTCATTACTGTTGGATATGACTGATACTCCCCAAAAGTTTTGTACTACATACAGCACCAAAAACATTTTCGTACACAACCTTCACCACAATAAAAATTTATTTGAGAAAAGACATGAAACCCTCCATTCTGTTCTTCGCCTGGAGTGCAGGATTAGTCTGCAGTCTCCTTTGTCACTGCTGGAAGATGACTTTATTTGTCTTATTTTTTAAAAAAGATTTAGTTTTCTCCTGCTTAAGGTCACAAAATTAGTAAACATACCTAGCAGTCCACCAGTTTTATTGAAAATAAAGTCCCACAAACACCAGCATGGTGCCCCAAATTCTGTGTGGGCCAGTCTAAGGCATGTAAATGGGAACTTTCAGAAATTTGGCCTTAAATGTGAGACTGGAAAGGATCAGTGGTGTTTCATGAGTAGTGTGTGTGTCCTGAGTGAGAAGAGTGACTGCAGAGCTTCTCCTGACCCAGTCTAGATCACCCTGCTCTTGACATGTTCAGGAGTTCAGTCCATCTGTGGACCCTTGCTGCTCCCAAATGGAGCTCCACCTGTTTCTCCTCTCTTCTCTGCTTCACATACTGGCAGGAAATGTGCCTAATGGGGTCAGACCCCTGAGTTGAAAATCATGACTAAGAGCAAAAAATTATCTCCTATGTCCTTAAAAGACAGAGAGAGGTAAGAGCATACCCTTTTACACTTCTGTGTAGGAAAGCCTGTGATTCTGGAGACTATTGCTTCCTCATACTAAGGAAGTCAAGTTCCTTTATGTATGAATGTTTGTCTGCATCAATAAAACTATACACTAAAGTAAGAACAATTGGTTTCCTGAATATCTGTCTCAATTTTTTGACCTTTATTGATACATATATAAAAGCAAAAAGAATATTTGTTCAAATCCACATGCCCAGAATGGTATAAATTGATGGGAAATTAGGTTGTTTTAATCAATAGAGAAGGAATAAGTGCTATTGAGCAGAAGACAAAGATATTTTCAGATAATTTCACAAAAAACCTGATGGCCAGTAGGTGGTACCCTTATTCCAGATAACAAACAAAT